>MU865290.1:260142-592527 GCA_033297215.1 Podospora fimiseda | reverse complement strand
ATAATAATAATAATAATAATAATAATAATAATAATAATAATAATAATAATAATAATAATAATAATAATAATAATAATAATAATAATAATAATAATCATCATCATCATCATCATCAACAACAATCATCAACAGTCATTACATTTATTACATCACTAATAATTATACACCAGGATCGACACTGTCAGAGCGGATGTACATGTACCCTTTGCGTCCGAACCCGACACGAGCCACCGCACCAGATCACCGCGTCCGGCACAGAGCCTTTGAGCTTTATCCTCTATTATCTGCTCTGCGATCAAGAGCCCCGACGTCATATCCGAGGCCTCTGCCGCCATCGACAAGATGATCGACACTCAAATCGACTCTAAAATTGACATTCTCAGAACGGATGTACAGAACCAGTTCCTGAGCAGTTGGTAGCATGATTGGGTTGGTAGTGGTTGGCATGTCTTTTTTGCGTTTTGGTTCAGGATTGGTCAGTGATGATAGCCTAGTTATTAGGTAGAGACAGCAAATGAAACTTTCCCACTCCCAACGACCCGGATGGGCAGTTAATTATAAACTGGTTCCGATCCATGCAATTTTTTGGATACCGTGGTGACATCACCCCCTTTGACAAAGATTATTTTCTTCTACTTTACTCTTGACAGAAATAGAAGAAACGGCTTGAAGAAGCCTGTGGATTAAGGAAACCGATCAAGAAGTGTACTAAATACTAAAAGAGCGTACCTGTGACACAAGATAATAAGCGGCCTATATACACTCATAGTTGATATACAGCAGTTATTAGAGAAATTGCTGGGTTGTAGTGTTTTGGAAAATGAATGATTGTTAAGATGATATATGTCCATGCTAGGACACAGGCAGGATAGAGGCAGAACATAGGCAGGACAGAGGAGGAACTCGAAATAAAAGACCCTGGATAATTGGAGCGAAGCTTCTCTCTCTTTATACTGAAGTCTGGCAGAGTTTTTCGTGTGCCCATTGGTCGAGAGAGTTGGTGTGCTATGTGGTATGGCTTGTGGTACGGCTCATGGGAATGGCATGGTTCCTTTCGAAGCATTGAGCAAAGGCAACGGTCTTGTAATGAGAAACTTTGTCTTTTCAGTCTTGAATATTTCGCACGAAGCGTATCAGTCCATCGGAACATCCCTATTTCACCCAATATAAATTATTCTTCCTCTTCATTCAGTTTGGCATAGGGACTAGAGTGATTGATTTCGAGATTCTTCCCCATCGTGGATAAAGTTCCTCTCTATCTAAGTCTCAGCCACTACCGTCATCATCAAAAGCCATAAAACCCACCAGAACCAGACACCACTTCCAAGGACTATTTATTTTAGATTTCTCATTTCTGGTTTGAATCTTAGATTCAAACTAAGGTTTATAGCCCCCGTAGCTCATCGGTCAGCGTTTTGTCTTTGTCTTTGTCTTTTCTTCAGCGTGTATTGTTATCCAGTGATTGTGATTAAGGCCAAGCGAAAGACGTCGGTTCGAATCCGACCGGGGGTATAAGACAATCTTTTTTTTATAGATCTTATATATTCTAATTTTCCCAATCCTGAAAGATGATAGTCTTAACATCCTTCCTTGAAATCGGGAAACGTTTATTTATTTTAGTTGACTAGGTTTAGTCTCATGGTGATAGAACAAATAAAATGTGAAATGGAGGAATGGCTTTTTTTTTTTATAAATATGTATTTATTATGTTGGTAAAGGCGGTATCATTTTGGTGCTGAGTGTGTGAAAAGATGTAGGACGCTCATGGAAAATTAAATTTGATCTGGACTTGTGCTCTTTGGCTAGTTATTGAAAGACGCTGTGTGTCTGTGTCGGCCCATGGGGTCGTTGGATGAACTCCCAGATGACATTTGAGGTCTTGTAGGCGTTGAATGAGACTCTTGAGTCCAGATCGGGACCTTTTTGTTATAATAAGAGGGTTGGAATGGGTAGACTATTTGGTGACGAGATGATAATGTCGTCCTACAAAGAGGCGAAGGATATGGATATCATTTTGGTTTAATATATGGGAGGAGGATATCAAGGCTTACGTAGGTAGTAACTATCTATCTACCTTCTGTCTTAATACGGAAAATATCTTTCGAGCGCTCATAATCCAAATTGACGGCATAGTTCCAAGCAGACGTCAACAAGAGATTCGATACGTCCGTCAGACTTTGAGAGCAACACCACCCCCGGTAACAGCACAGGCAATGCGAAAGACAACGCAGACAACATAAAAGGCAATACAATATCCCCCCTTGAACGTTTATTAGCGCGATATTTATGCTTCTCTGATAATAAACATGCCTATTTGAAATGGAAAATACCTTTTTAAATGAGAAAACACCTTTTTGAAATGGAACACGCGTTTTTGAAATGGAAAATGCCTATTGGTTTTTAAATAGGCCTGATTGATAAGTAAAAGGGATTTTTAAATATAGAAAGGACTTCCTATAAATAAAGAGCCATTTCTTATATGGCCTTCTAAAAAAAACGAATAGACGTTTTTAATATTTAAAAGGTATGTTAATAATTTAGAGAGGCATAAGTATCGCGCTAACAAACGCTCAAGGGGGTGTTATTGTTCTACAAATACAAGGGGTAACGCAGACAACCATGACAAGCCTGACAATTACAAGTAAGAATTTGTCTGGCTAATAACTTGGAGGTATACTTCCCCCGCGGGTCAGAGCCTTCGTTGAATATCTTTGAGCAACATTCCCATGCAAATCCCGATCCCATGTCGTCATTCTTCAGCAATCGCAGCTCCAGGAATCCACGACCGCCCAATAATTATCACCGAGTAATACAATCGCGTCACCTGGTCCTGTAACACCCAGCTGGCTTCGCTATCCATATTGACAATCTTGGCCAATCCTCTCGAGCCGGAGCGGAACAAGTCTCGTGCCAGATCACCGCGTCCGGCACGGAAGCCTTCGAGCCCGACACGGTCCCATACAAATCATACCTAATCGTGTCCGGCTCGAGCGTCCGTGCCATTGGCCAAGGATTCGGCCTCTGATTCTGATTCGAAGGATTCGGACTCGGAAGAAGATGAGCTGTTTCTCGGCGAGGTCGGTAAAATGTCTTTTATTTGCTTGTTTGGCCGCCCGGATTTGTTCGCTGTTTTCTCGCTTTTGAAGGCTGCGATACATAGCAGGTGCCGTGTAGTCCACGGCTTTCCACTCTTCCTCCTTGTACTCATCCTCAGGGATGGTGAGCGTGGTGACGAGTTGGGGATGATGGTTGTGTAGTCCAAGCTGTGGGGACGTTTGTGATGTCCTCCGTCCATTTTCTTATAAAACAGAAAAACAAACGAAAGCCTTGCTAAAGGTGGCGTTGCGCCTGGGCGGTTGGCGAGCATGGTTGTCCTGTCGAGGTGCCATATAATCGACTGCCTTCCATTCTTCCTCCTTATATTGATCCTCAAGGATGGCGAGCGTAGTGGGGGGTTGGGGATGATGCTTGTGTAGTCCAAGCGGACGTTTGTGACTGTGACGAAAGGCCGTAGAAACTATATATATACTGCAATTGGGTTGTAAAGTGTTGACTTTACAATTCGAGGTTCCTTTTGGAAGGTTAATCAATTGGTCATTGCAGTGGCAGTCGTCCCAACCGTCACACTGGGGAAATTTATGACGTCCCCAATTCCATTTTCTTTTAGAAGCACAAAATGAAAGACTTTGATAAAAGTAAATTTGTTTGGTTCAAGTTATTAGTGGTCTCTCGCAACGAAAGATCAACGCAAAGATCAATCAAAGCCACGTCAACCACAGTAAGCCTTATCTTCCTGACTATTAAAACGATTGCATAACCACCTAATAAATAACTCACGGAAAGAAACAGAACGTCAGCAAAGAAATTCAAGATCCTTTACTGGGACGGGCGTAAACCCCGCCCGGTCTTTAATAGCAATTACTCAATACAGAATGCGAACCGGTGGCCAGGGGATATTGTCCAGTTGGCCGATCGTATCCATCTGGTCAGTCCCAAAAAGATTAACGTCCTCCCCCAAGCCTTATATATAAATGACAGAATATCTGTCATCTCGTTCAACTAATCTTTTTAGGATTAACCAAATGGATACAATCGGCCAACCGGACAATATCCCCTAGCTACCGATTCGCATTCTATATTGAGCAATTACTATCGAAAGACCGGGGTAATGTGCGATTATTTCGATAGTCGGGAAGTAAGGCTTATTGTGATGGTTGATGCAGTTGATTTTTGTCGGGTTGATGGAAGGTGGGAGAAAAAAGGAAGAAAAGTACATTGATTGATCGGAAGTGGAAGGCTTTTTTTATAAGCCGTGGGAGACCTTCTTTCGTGGGGCTTGCCCTGTGATTAGGTAATCTTTGGACCGATTTTAAGATTTGAGACCGTTGATGATGTTGGTTTTGGTTGAGCCAAATGGTAGCCGAGGATGGTATCAATGACGTCGCGACATAAGAGTGTTGGAAGAAAAAAAAGAAAAAAAAAAAAAAAAAAAGAATCCCGAGGTGTACCCTGCAGGTAATACACATGACAGCAAACAAGATAATTAATTTCTTTTTGAGAGGCACAAAAGTTTCAAATAGTAACAAAAAAGAGAAATGACTATAAATGACCATGACCATGATGATGACTGGTGAGCTGAGTGGCTGGGGGTGATGAAACTCGGTTCTTACATACATGTTGCTCAATGTTCTCATGGATGTTTATTTACATCAGACAAAACAGCCTCTCCTTTGTTCCCTTTTTTTCTCTTCCTCCTGTTTTTGTCGGTACAACTTAAACAAGAATTCCGCCCTCGCCTTGCTCATCCAAACCACCCTCACAATACAACGCCCACGAGATATCACACTCAAACATCAGAAGAAACAGCAAGACTTTTCAAAGGTACTTCAACCTCAAAACTTCTCATTTATCTGTTGTACAAAAAACTTCTTCACCATATCTTTATCCTATCATATCTCTCTCCTTTCTTGCTAATCCCCCTAATTTCGGGACCATTAAGTTATATACTTTCTTCCTCCTCCCAATCCAATTCAAGAAAAAAGCCCTATCCCTTATCCACATTATCATTAATTATTTTGTTTGAATTGTTGTTGTTTTCATCATCTTTCATATCATGTTTGCCTGTCCGCGCGCGCCTACCGCCTATCCCAACCAAACCGCCTTATTATCCAAAGTTACACACAACTCCTCACACCCAAACAAACAAACCACCCATCCCCTAATTCTTCACCCCAAAAAAGCTGCCGAATATTGGGTATCTCCCTCTGCTGATGATGATAATAATAATCTTGTTTATAGAAACGACCGTGTTGTTTGTACGCCAAAATTTATGCGTCCATGTTGGGGAAAAAACGAAAGATTCTCTTCCTCTAATAAAAAGCGAATGAATAAAAAATCGGGGTATCGAGAGAAAGATATGCAAAAAAACCGAAGTGGGTATATAAGCGACCGGACGTGTTTTGGATGAGGGTCCAAAGCAAAAAAAAGAAGCGAAGAATATTAATTAATATGGCCTTCGAAAGCGACAGAAAAAAAGGCATCGAATCGAGGGCCGTAGGTGGAAATGTGTCGAGAATCCGGAAAACCGAAAATATTAGGGGGAAACCGACAACTCTTTATCACCTCGTCTCACTCACGCTCCGATCGCTTTCTGCTCCCCTCGGAGAAGTCAACCTCGCACCCATCCATAAATCGCGCCCATCAAGATCGTGATCCGGCGTTGTTGGGCTGAGGATACCTGGACTGCTGCTGCTACTACCGCACAGCGTATCCCCTCGACTGATTGAATCAAAGCTCGAAGAACTTCCCAAAGTCCACTCATCGCTATCCCCTCTCCTCTGCAACAAGCCCAAGCCGTACCCGCTGCTCAACCCGCTGGCGCCACCGGCACCAGATTCCTCATCACCACCCATAAATCCTCTAGGCCTGTCTCCCTTCTCAACATACTCGTACTCCCACCGGGTGGTCTTGTCGAGCTGAGGTCTGGGCAACCACCGAGTCCTTGCAATGTAGTAGGTAATCGCGGCAATGGTTCCACCGCCAACAAGATCGATCGCGTAATGATGGTTCAGGTACATGGTGGACCACGCAATCCAAACGACGTACGCAATAAAAAACGGCCTGAACCTCGGGAAGCAGTACTGCATGAAGAGTGCCTCCAACACGGCATCGGCTCCGTGCAAGCTAGGGAAAGCGCCAAATGGCACAGGCGCGGTTGTGAAGCTAGTGGTGTACATATCGACCCCAAAAAGCGCATCCAACCTCGCCAGACCTGCGGGTGATCCCTGCATGCCGTAATGAGCTGGCTCCAAACCGTGAAGCTTCTCGTACCACGGAGGAGTGCAAGGGAATACCAACTGGATAGTGACTCCCAAAATGTTCATGTATCCGAACGCTCTCGCCCACACCGGCAAGGTACCAGGGGCGGCGAAAACGAACAGGAAAACGCTACAAACGAGCGGGAGCGCGAAATGAGCGATGCCGTAGGGAATCCACGCGAGGATATCCAAGACAGCAAAAGTGTGAGCGGAAAGGATGTTGGACAAGTTCGCGCCGTACATTACGTTCTCGAGCGCAGGGAGGACCTTGACCCAGATGTGAGGTCGGTATTCAGGTGCAATAAACCTATCCTATGTTAGTTTAACCTCCCAAAACCTGTTTTTCTTGGATCCTTCTTACCTGCTGCTGAAGAAATACAACAAATAAGTCCAAATCGGCAAACTCGGCAAAAAGAACTGCCTAGTCGCTGGCACAGCCAACAAACCCGCCAACACCACCAGCCCAAACATTTTCACCAGAGGCGCCGAGGGAAGAATGCAAAGGCAAAAAATGATGTAGGCGAATGTGAGAAGATGCTGCAAATCCCATACGCTCCATTGTCGTGTGGTTAATGATTTGAGGGAGCCGATTACGTCGAGCGAAGTATCGAGTCGCGTGATGTCTTGGAGCTGGCCATCTTTGCCCGATTTCACGCGCTGCAGGCGCAAGGGCTTGCCTCCTCTTGTCTTCCACTTTTTGGACGAGGAAATTGGATTTTTAAGCTGAGCTGCGAGGTTGAAGAGCGGGAGGAGCGGCGATGGGTGCGGCTTCGTTGGTGGTGAAAGTGGTGGTCCAGTCGCTACCGGGAGAATTGGATCTTGCATTTTGACGAGTTTTTTGGAGTTTGTTGCGAGGTAATGGATGATATTATTAGCGGCCCCCTAGGGGGAAGGAAAGAAAGGGCGGAATAGGGCGGAGAGGTGGTGGTTTGTTTCGGCGGCGGCGGTTTTCGAATATCGTCGTTATTGCATGCGCATATTTCGTGACCTCTATTAAAGAAATTCTTGAAGTAGATTTTCCCTGTCTTTCGTCTCCGTTCTTCCTCTCAAAACTCTCGGTGTGTGTTCGGCTAGCGAGGGAGGCAGGCGGGAGCAGCGGAGCTTCTCGCTTGTCGTTCGGGGTTCGTGTGGTTTGTTCGAAAACGGAAGCGGTAGAGGCAATCCACTACTGCTGCTACTACTACAACACAACTCACAACACACACTCTCTCACACGACACAACCGCCGAGGAAAATGTGATATGTTTGGGAGAGAGAGAAGTCGTCGGTCGGGTTGAAAGGATGAATGACGGAGAAAGAAGGGAGAGGAAAGAGAGGAAAAAGGCGGGATGGGGTCCGGTTTAGTATCTAGCGGTAACTTTGTTTGTGTGTGACGGTTGTGTCTAACCAAAAAGCTCGCTAGGAAGAGAAAATAAAAAATAAAAACAAGAGACGAAAGATAATGGATCACTTTGCTCTTCAAGTGGTATGACGGTGGGGCGTCTCTTTCCCTTTTCAAAGGACCTTTTCATATGCAGAGAGATGATGCGAGATGCAGTAGTAACCGCCTGGTGAAATAATGCCAAGTGGATAACCCCGTCTGTCCGGGTTTTGCCTTGTCCCTTGTAATTTACAGTCACATTGCTCTTCTCAAATACCGATGTCCGATCAACCCGGGATTGCTATCATAATCAAAGAACCCTTCATCCATCACGCGGACACACCCACGCTTTCTTGCTGCATCAGCAATCTGCAGTTTCTCTGCAGAACTGCAGATTCCAAGACATCTATGCACCCCTCACATGTGCATCACGGTATCGTTTGTTTCAATTCCCAACGAACCGATTGAAGGATGCCGCAGTCCCTCGTCCCGCAGTTCTGTCAGAGTGCCATCGTCGATTCTTATTTAACTCTGGTATGGTGCCTTAACCACCAATCACTCCTATCTGATGGTTTCATGGTTTCACCCACAGACGATCCGTCCATGTCCAAGGGTCCGTGCCTCTACAACAACTAACATCCCCTATTATCTCGCTGAGAAATGGCAAATGCGGCGTTCAAGTGATTGTGCCTCTCGCTTCAAGAGTAAGAGAAATCAACCAAGGAAGGCTTGGGTAAGTGGTTGGCACTTGGAGCTGGCAGTGCAACTGCAAGTGTGCCTTACAAAATGACTCGAGCCGTGTTGTTGCTTTGCATACGCCGATCCGGCCGTTTTTTTTTTTCAAAGTTTCTCTTTCGTTCGATCGCTGATGATCATCTGCATCGAGCGGCCACGCGGCCATCGATCCGGGGGACGGGCAGACTCGGGGACTTTTTCACTCAAAACCCCAAACCCCAAACCATGCCGTCGCCGCCGCATTCCCGTCTGTCGCACCAGAGCCCTTTTTATTCCCATGTATTCCGTATGAAGTTTGAAAATTACATTTCTTTGTTTGTTGGGGATTAATAAGAGGCGGGCGGGAATCGGATCCAGCACCCTGGGTTTAGTGCATGAATCCGGTGGATTTTTTTCTTCCTTTCTTTTTCAAACAGCAATGCAAACAATCGCCAACTACCTAGTAAAAAAAAATATTAAGCGCCGCTAAAACTCTTTAGGGTATTTTAACACGCGAGCTTACCGTCATTCGGGTCCCCGTTACATTCCAGTGTCTTTGACACAGGCTTCTTGTTTTGTGTAGCTGCCATAGGGCGTCTACCACCTGTATATGCGTGCTTACTCTGCATGCAAAAACCACCACATGAGTTGACCAGTCAAAACAAAAGACCAATCAGTGCTCATACCGAAGATACCGTTTTTTTCTTCTTCTTACACGACAGTCGGGAATGTCACTTTTCAAATCTTTCAAACCGTGACAACTGACAACACAAACAAACGACTTGGCATATGTAACATGTTCCCTGCGAAATGAAAAGAGGCCGCCCAATCGCTGTTACTACAATAAAATGAGAGAAGAACTAAAAAAGCTTTTCTTCAATGGTTCATAAAAAAGTCACAAACTCCACATTCCCGCCTCTTGAATTTTCTTCCATACCCGTAACTCATAAGAATCTTCGGAGACAACCGATGGAGTTTAAGGAAAGAACATAATATTCCTAATCTGGAAATCTCCGTAAGTTTGATATTCATTCAGTACCGACAGTGACAGGAAAAAATGATCAAAAAAACAATCTCCGAGCTTGCCGCAAAGAAAAAAAAAGTCGGGGTTCGGGTCTTTGACAAATCCTTGGGAATACTCGGGCGGTCTTCAAGTCCGAGCATTCCGGGGTTTATCCCTTTTGTCCGCCTTTTTTATGCCAAGGTTACAAGGGGGAGAAGACCGAGAAGTTCTTCTTTTTTCTGTTGGTAAGTTCCCTTCGCAAAGTTATGCGATTGGTTGGTTTTGAGTAATGAGCGTTCTGGGGAAATTGTAATCTTCATCAGTCAACCATTTGGAGTGTTGAGATGGGGGGAGAATGAAACTGTGATGAAGAAGTGTGGTTTTGACTAATGATCTCTCTTTTTTGATGAACAATAAAATCTTTACGGAAAAAGGATAATTACCATAAAGTCATGATACCGGTAGGTACATGTACAAACAACTTCAAGGGGGCTCCACTGTGTAAGATCATCTAGTCGATCATTCTCTTCATCGACATCGGATAAGATTCATCTGTTCATCACGAAAAAAAATAACCTTATATCCTTCTTTTCCACATCCACGGTAGTTCATTAGCTATTCGCGTACTTTGATCCAAACTACTGGTTTTCATTAATTTGCCATACTCATATGCCGCGTCACGTCTCTTGATTACGTATCTCATGACATGGCAGAGCTGGGCAGGGCAGGACAGGGCGCCCAAAAGTACTCGGCAAAAGTTTTGATGATCGCGCGGGCGTTTTAAGCGTAAAAATAATGAATACGCGGATAGAGAGAGGGCTGATACGCGGACATATATTGGGGGAGGAATTGATAACTAAGCCACCATGTGTACCCGTATCAAGAGTGAAGAAAACAACACTTTAAAATATATGTCATCCCAACGACCAGGAGATAGTTAATTATGCTTCTCTTTTCTCACTTACTCGGATTATAACAAACCATTTACCCTCCATGGTTTACGTACATGCCCAGACGAATAAAAAAACAAGAGCAAAATAATAACACAAACAGAGAGGACTACGAATTACCGGACATGTTGATAAGATGAGGGAAGAAGGTAGTTAATTTCACAAAAACAAATGCAATATTATAGACAATAGTTGAACCCAACCAAGTCAACCGAACCACCCACCAAACCCAAAGGTGAATTACTGTCTAGCTATCTCTACGAGTTAGTGTTTAGTCCATGTTCTCAAAAACGAACACGCAACATGGAAAAGGGGATACTAAGGGGGAGAAAAGATACAGAAAGCCATAAAATATTATACTTAATTATATACCTATCTTCCAGAGAAAGAAACTCATGTGTCTCAAATAAGAAATGAACCTCCGCTTTATCAACATAAAAAACAACATTTGGATATCTCAAAAAAAGTATCACAACCAATAGCATCAACTTGACCCCCTTCAAAACAAAACAAAAACAGCAAAGCAGCAACAGACCACAAAACTATCTGTGTCCATGTAGAGAAAACGAACAACAACCACCAAATAAAAGAGCAAAACAATCCACGCCCTTCAAACAGAAAAAACACAACTAGATATCAAATCCCCCCTACTCCCTTTAATAAAACGAAAAAACATTCCCTTCCATAATCCCATTTATACCCTTTAAAAACTCACAAACCCCCTTTTTAAACTTTTTTCCTATACCCCCCCTTTCTTCTCATCGTCGACTCACAATACCATTCCACAACCCTTTACTAGTCTCAACAACCCTATTCGCCTCACTCCCAGGTCTCAAACTAGCTGGCACACCCTGAACATGAACAGGTGGAATCGGAGCAGGAGCATCATCCATCCTCACATCCTCAGACGACGCACCACCATCATACCCACTATCCTGCCCTCCACTTTGTCCCTGCTGCTGTCCCTGACTCCCAACAGAAATCCCACTATCATCGCTCTGTTGTTGTCCATGCTGCTGCTGCAACTGCTGTCCCCTAACAGGTTCCCTACTCCTCCCCCCATTCATATATCCTCCACCCCCAGCATTCCCCCCCTCCCTCAACTTATTAATAGCCCTAACCGTATCAATAGCAGCATGCAACGTCCTCCTCGCATTAAAGTTCTTCTTGACATTAGGCAGCAAATTAGCTCCCTTATCAGCCTCCTGAAGACCCTTCTCCCCATTCCCTCCCATCATCTGCTGTCTAGCCATCCATCCAGCCACAAACGGATGCTGCAGCGCCTCATGAGCAGTCATTCTCTTTGCAGGATCAATAGTCAAACATCTCCTAATAAAATCCTTTGCGCTTTCCGAAACTCCCCTCCAGTATTCAAGCGGAGTAAAACTATAATCCGCGTTTAGGATCGCTTGCATTTCCTCAAAGTCCGAGTCGCGATCAAACGGGGTATATCCGCATAGCAAGAAATACGTAATGACTCCCAAAGCCCACAAATCAACCGGTTTTCCGTGTCCAGTCTTTTTGAATATCTCTGGCGCCATATACCCTGGGGTACCACAGGTGGTAGTCAAAACATGAAACTGTTCCTCGTCCATTATTCTAGAGAGTCCGAAATCGGCAATCAACAAATCGGCGTTATCTTCGGGTGTACGAAAGAGTAAGTTTTCGGGCTTGAGATCGCGGTGGACGATTCCGTGGTCGTGGAGGTATGCGACGGCGGATAAAGTCGCGCGGATCAGATCGGCTGCGTCGCTTTCGTAGTAGGAACCTTTGCGACAGATGCGGTCAAAGAGTTCGCCTCCTAGGGCTAGGTCGGTTACGAGGTAGAGGTTGTTCATTGTTTCGAAATAGTCGACTAGGGTGAGGATGTTTTGATGGCCCATGGAGACTTTTTTGAGGACTGCGATTTCGTTTCGGACCTGCAGACAGCCGGAGGTGTAAGTCTATGAGGCAGAGAATATGAGAGGGAAAAGAGTCAAAAAATACCATGTGCTCTCTTCCTGCCATTAATCGCTTATTGATTACTTTGGCGGCATAATACCGTCCTGTATCAATGTGGACGCATTCTTTGACGACCGAGTAAGAACCAGCTCCGAGCGTCTTGCCGACTTTGTACCTGCATGGTTGGATTGAAGGCGGCGGCGGCCTGCCGTCGGGTTGTTGTTGTTGGGTAGTTGTCATTTTTCCGACTGTATGTATTCGTCGCGTGCCGGTGATGGTGAGATGATGGTGGTGTCAGGCAGGCAAGCAAGTTTGTTGCGAATGTGAGAGAAAAGGAAACGTATTGAGATAAAAATCGGGTAGCCTTGTGTGATGTGATCAGTAAGGTACAGTACCACCTCTCAAATCAGTCAATCAATCAAATCACCACAATCAATCAACCCATCAGCCGCGCTCTTCCTCTTCTGTCCTCTCCTCGCATTGATCGCTTGATCGCAACCTTGGGGGAACTCAGCTTGCCCCTCGTTCCTCGAGCCAATGAAACCGAGCTAGGTACCCCCACTTCCCCTCGTTTTGGACCAAACCTGACAAGGTCCACTTTTCCCTTCTTATTGGTCCCCTTCGAGACCCCTTGATTACTTTTGCATTCAATATCATTTCCCGATGAAGACGACGACAACAACAACGTAAACAACAAAATTCATAAAAAAGTCTTTAATATCCCACAAGACTTTGGGTATCTTTTTTTTCGTACAGTCCTTAAATTCCCCTTACCTCCTCTTCTCCTTCTTGGCTTTCTTGGTTGACTTTGAATGTCCCTTATCCCCACCATCCCGTCCATCCGCTTCCGTCTCAGCCTTACGCTTCGTCTTTGACTTTACACTCACCACAACATTTGACTTGCCGCTCTTGGTAGCATTGAGTACACTCTTCTCTGCCTCTTTCCATACCACATCATCACCCTCTACTTCGTACCTACATCATTTTGTTAGCATTAATCCATACCCAAAGAGGAATGCTGCTTACTGGTCCAAGGGCAAAGAATCAATCAGCTCCCTCTGCTTCTTCTTCAATTCCCTCAACTCTTCATTACCACCCTCATCAAGATCATCCTCCAGTCTAATCTGAAGCGGCTCAAACTTATCCACAATCTCGTCATCGTGAGCACCAGAAGCATTCTCCCTGCTCACACCAATCTTGTTTGCATCAGGCAGCTCGGCCTCCATGGCACCCGCTACGATAGTGTTGAGCTGAGTGGTGATCCTTCTCATAATCTTGATAAAGATGGCCAACACCTGCGAGCCCGGCAACGAGAGTTCATCAGCAATTTGATCCACCTCTTTCCTCTGCATGCCAACGGCAAGTAAGATAGCCTGCTGCAAACCGCTCAGTTTGATGCTGTTCTTCAATTTCCCGGCAAAGTAGAGCTGCGCAATCGTAGGCATAAGATCCAAGACCACGTGGTAATCCAACAGACCATTGGCATACGACTCGAGACGCTTCAGATCGAACGGCGTGAGAAGGTTATCGAGCTCAGCCTTGGTGATGTCTGAAGATGATGATGCAGTAGATGGATCCAACTGCGCACCGGCGTTGGCAGACTCCTCAATAGTCAAAGCCAGAATAGAGGGAAACTCTCTGAACTTGTAGGACAAAAGCGACATAAACCGGCGATGGAAGTCACCGGCAAAGGCGCCGAGCCAGGTGGAGTCATTGCCATCCTGAAGAGGCCTCAGCATGACGCAGGTGTGCTCGCCGGTCAGATCGTTCGCCGTCTGTCTCAGGTAGACGGGAGCAAATTGGGCCCGCTTCCAGAACTTGTGCAGAGACTGCGTCAAGCCGTAGCTCACACCCACGTAGTCAAGTTTTTCTGGGCGACGTTCTGCCAGTTTGGCGAACAGAGGAGGAAGCTCGTTCATGTCCCGAACCTTGATGTCATCAAACAAACTGCCCTTTGCGATCTCGCTATCCGTCACTCTCGGAATCTTCTTCTCATCCGACATATCCACATCCTCCGAAAGGTTGGTGAATTTGCCCTCGTAGTAGTTGGCGAGTAGTTCAATCGCCTTTGATCCGTAGCCCATGGAAATGTAATCGGGGTTAGTCGCGATTCGCACCACGCGAGCTCCAGAAAGAGAGGCAAACTCGTCATCCTGGAACTGCTGACTGACTAACCACGGGATTAAATCACCAGCAGGCTGTGAGCCTCTGTTCAAACTATTGAGAATGCTCTGTTTGCTGATTTTGCCTTCGAGAGAGACCTGAATGACGCACAGGGGCTCGGGAAGGCGGCCTTCCGAGATGGGGCCGGTAAGAACGAATAGCTCGTGCGCGGGAGCATCGCTCATGAGCTGGAGATCGTTGGGAGAGTTCTTGTAATGGCTGGCGACGTATAATGCCACCATCTGTTGCAGGAACTTTTCTGACACTGGGTGGAAGGAGAACAGAGTGTCGCGGTTGACGTGCAACAGCTCGCACTGGGAAGGATCTGGGCAGCCCTGGGTGCTCAATTTTGATTTGGGCAGGGTGGCATCCAAGCAGAGGAGGGTATTGAGCCAATTCTCCACGTTGTCGCCCTGAGCATAACGGATAGGTTCTGAGAGCGTGATCTCCTTGAGCGATCTGCCACCGACCGCCGTGGACTCCTTGGTTGCCTTTCCGCTTGACCTGTCAACCTCGACCGCACCAGCCCCGTTAGGGTTCATGCCGCTCATAGATTGTTCTCTCAGCTGCTTGATGAGCTTCAGCGACAGAGAACGACCAGTTCCTTCGTAACCGCTAATGGTGGAGGCCATGAACACGAGGTAAGGGCCCATGAGCTTCTTGACAAGAGGGAGGGGAATAGCGGCCGCCTCATCGATAATAACCAGTTCAGCCTGCCCAAGAACGTGCGCGTCTTGTGGCCTAAAATATTGGATAGTCTGACGGTGGTTTCTGTGGATGTTGACTCGGACGATAGCCTTGTTGAAGTCGGGGTTGGTAGACTGAATAATGGAGTAATCGGCGTGATCCTTGTAGTCCAGAGCGTCGAATCCCTTGAACACAAACTCGAAGAGGGTCTTCAAGTTTTCTGGCGAAGGAGATGTGATAAAGATGTTGCTATAACCGTATGCGACAGCTGCTGCAATTGCGATTCCCATAGCGGCTGATTTACCGCGACCACGTCCGGCCGTAAGAGTGACAGTGTTGCGAAGTGTTTTTTCGGCGATGGCATCGACGAAGGTGAGCAAGGCCTTGGCCTGGTCGGTGGTGCGTGCCAGCTTAACGAGAGACCCAATAGGCTGTGTATCCTGGAGAGAGTCCTTGATCTTTTCCAATTCTTGCTTCGGTTTGCTCGTGGCATCGTCCTCTTCTGGTGGTGGCAATGCCTTGACATTCTTTCCGCCGGATATCGGGAGAACATTGAGCTCGTCGTCGATGACGAGGCAAGATTCGCAGCTGCCGAGGGAAAGAATGAAACGCTCGTTAAATCTGGCTACAACGTCGTCGTGTGCTTCGGTTCTGTATCTCGAGTGAACGTCCATGGTCATGGTGTAAAGCTGTTTCAAGCTGTTCATGCCTTTGAGGAGGAGCACTACCAAACCGCCACCCTCGACCGTCTCGATTGTTCTTGCAAGAATGTTGGGTGTGATGGCCTCAAAATCTTGGAGAATGCACATGCCGTATGTGTTACCCAAAATCTTCTCCGTCTCCTTGTAGTATACATAGCGAATGTCGTTGAGAGAAATGAAGAGTTCGAATGGATCCTCCGAGTTGGCTTCTCTTTGGCCGCGCTTGATTTCCTTTTTGATTTTGTTTTCGCGCTTCTTTCTGTGTGATGTGAAATTGAGGAGCTTGTTCTTGTATGCCCAAAGAACCGATTTATTTTGTCTTACGTCCATGCTGGACATGATATAGTAGAGGTGGACGATGGCATCTTTTGCGCGATCGCCGACGACGACGACGAAGCTGCGCTTCTTCTCTTGGAGGCCATTTCGAATTAATGTTGGGATTCGGGAATCGACTACTTTTTGGGTTGTCATCTTGATTGAGGATTTGTTTGATTGTTCGGTGGGCGATATTGAGGGCTGCCCCCAGAAACCAAAATTTATTTGAAAATGCGAAACCTAGAAACTCAGAATTTCAGATGGCGACACATGCGGGCGACCACTGGAAGCTCTCAATTATTTTTATTCTGCCGGGCGGTGAAGCTAATCTGGTTATCAGAATGGAGCTACTGCAGGGAAACCAACAGGGATCTCGATGCTGATGCATGCTGTTGTCCCTTTTTGACTTTTTGACTTTTATTAATCACTGGACCCTCTTCGACTGGCCTTTTTTGAGCTGTGAGCCTTTTTGGCCTTTATTCTTGCCTCGTTTGCACTTTTTGCCCTGTTTGAGGTCAGACATTTTTTTTTTTTTTTTTTTTACGTTTGACAATTGGCTTGTGCAAATACTCACAATGCTGTGTGTTTCCGTTTCTTGTCCTCGCTCGTTTCGTTCGGCACTGTTCTTTGATACAAATCCTGGATCTCGTCGAATAACTTTTGACGGTTCTCATCCGTGTTGGCAGTACGGCTGCGCTGGGTCTGAGCTTGGATTGTAATGTGGTCGTTTCTTTTGGAATAATACTTGGACTCTCTTATTCCAACATGCAACAGTTTCGGGAGGTGTGAAAGCAACTGTGACAAAGGCCACACTGTGGTGGCTTTTGATTCAGTCCTGACAAACTATTGTGTCAAAATCCGCATATATGATTTACAAAGAGACATTGGCACATACTTATTCACATGTTGACCTCCAGGTCCACTGGACCGTGAGTAAGATGTGCTTCCTTCTGGAAGATTGTCGATTTGGAATGATTGTCGCCATTTGCGGGCTTTTGCCAGTTGATCCTGGTCGAATGCCGCATCAAATGCTTGATGATTTACAAAACGTCTTGGTTGTACCTGCGTAAGAGGTCGTAATACAGAATATTGGAATGGCTTAATCATGGTGTATCTCCTATCAGCATCTCTCATGACAGTGACCCAAAGAGGATGAGGGTTGAGGGTTGAGGGTTGAGATCAAATCATTCGGCCATCTTGCCCCACCCAACCCGAACCTTTCGTGCAGGAAAAGTGGAGACATTGTGCCAAGCCGAGAAAGCATTTGTCGAGAAATTTCTTCTGTTCTTCACCAATGGCACTTGCTTGCATCGGCGTTTTTCCCATCAACTTGCACATGGCACTTGCCGGACCTTCTTGACGCGAACTTCTCCAACTGCCTCAGCTGGGCGTTGACGTTGAATTTTCACTTGCTTCCAGGTCTCCTTCTATCTACCCCCTGTGGTACCTGCGGTTTTTAGCCGAACTGATGATTCGTTGATGGAACTCGTGGTTCTCCATAAACATTTTAACCTTCCATCCATTTTCATCGTCCGCTCCCATCACAGCTACCCCTCTTCCAACTTTCCACAAAATCCCACTTTCGGGTCTTTTTTTTCTCTTTCCTTCTCGTCGCCCACAAGAAACAAATCCATCCTTCAAATTCGGGTAGTCCTGCTCTTGCAACACCACACGGGCCCTCAACAGCCTGAGAGAAAGCGCGCATCTGCGCGTTCTGCAAAGCAATTTTACTAACCGTAAACTTCATTATATCATCGCCTCTTCCCCCACGCTCATCATCCATCACACTCACCCGCAATTCTTCCACTTGAAAAGCATCTCCCATTCACGCCATCCGGCGGTTGATGTCGTCGACGGGACAATTGCCCAAAAAGATTGTGGCCGCCAGCTTAAGCCCTATTTCTCCGGTCCCAATATCCATTTCTCTCCAGAACCACGACGCGGTTGTCGTGCTTCAAGACCAAGCAGCAACCACATATACCACAACCATGGCCGACTCACCGGATGCAGGTGGGATTTCCGACACTATTGTAGTTGGCGGTAATGATTACCTGGATGACTCTCAGGACGAAGACATGACCGACGGCAGCATCTATGGAGAGGAAGAAGAAGATGACGATGATGAAGACCAGTCAGAAACCCAGGGTCAACCCGCATCACCTGCATCACCTGCAGCCGCAGAAGACGCCGAGACCAAGGCGCCAGCGGCAGCCTCCATTATTTCCAAGGCTGAGGAACAAGAAGAAGCCCAGGCTGTTGAGGCAGAGGACATTGACTATGCAATGAGCTTTGAATCCCCAGCAAGCCATCATCAGAGCCCCAAGAGCCCCAAGGAGAATGACGCGGTTGCCCGCTCTGATGATGATGTATCCCAAGCAGCAGCGCCATCAGAAGCATCAGATTCCATCATGACTGATTCCAATCCTCCACCGGGCTTGCCCCTCACCAACGGTTCCGCTTCCGCTGCCTCGGAAAGCAAAAATTCACCTTCTCCCATCCTTCCACCGTCCACCAGTGCACCCACAACGGCGGCTTCCGAGGAGCTAATTCGTGCCCTGGTTGCATCCGCTTCTGCCACTGCCGCTGCATCTGCTGCTGCTGCTGCTTCTTCTTCTTCTTCTTCGGCCCCCAACAAGGCTGCAGAAGCCCCAGTACCCGCCTCGTCTGATGATGAAGATGACGGTGCCGATTCCATCCAGAAGCTGGTAGACGATATTACTAGGAGAGCTTCTTCCACTGCAGCCTCATCCCCTCCAAACCAACCAGCCAGTCAGTTTTCTGCCACTAATACCGCTGCCGGCCCCCAAACCATCCCCGCCTCAGCCCTGCCTTCATCTCTTCCCCCAAAACCATCTGTTCCCAAGATTCCCCCTCAGCCTCATTATCATTCCATTGCTAGTCCCACTACACCACATGGAAATTACATGTCTGCACCCGCAGGCGTTCCCGGAGCTGCAAATGATGCTATTCCTTTGTCCACCCCACCCAACGCGGCCTATCCTGGTCATCACATGCAAAACAGTTACAATCCCAATGGGCCCCAAGAGGCTTTCCACAACGGATCTAACCAACGCGCGTGGGAGACGTTTCTTCAGGACGAAAACCGTTATACATCCGAACAAAATTGGGATAGATTTCCGGAAGGCAGTCGTATTTTCATTGGTAAGTACCTCTTCCTGCTCTCCAAATCCACCTACAATGCATCTAACCATTCGTCTTGATAAAAGGTAACCTCTCTAGTGACCGTGTATCGAAGCGAGAAGTCTTCAATTATTTCTCCAAGTTTGGGCGACTGGCCCAAATTTCTTTAAAAAGTGCATATGGATTCGTTCAGTACCACACCATTGCAGAGGGACAGGCATGCTTACTGGGTGCCCAGGGTATGGAGATGGGAGGACGCAAGATTCGTAAGTCTTCAAATCATCATCATTCTACCGAGCTCGGACTGATCAAATTATGATATAGACCTCGAAATTTCCCGTGCTCAGAAGAAGAAGGACAAGGAGGACCGAGAAAAGCCACCGGATCGCCAGAACTTCCACGGCGGTCGCGAGCGTTTCGATAACAGGAACCAAGCACACGGCGGGCCCGGCCAGGGGTGGAAAAGAGACGATTTCAGGTCGGGAGGCCGATCACCTTCACCCAATCGAAATAATCCCCGTGGCGGTCGCGATGGATTCTACGGTAGAGACCGTGGTTTCGGTCACGATCGCCGACGCTCTCAATCACCCGCTCGTCACAAAGGCAACGAATCTTATAGGCGCAGATCCCCAAGTCCCCACCGCCGGACGTCTTCGACTTCTAATTCGCTTGATATTCCTCGTCGTTATGGAAACGATATTCCCGATGTGCAGATCCTGCTGCTGCAGGAGGTATCTAGAGAGTTCGTCACCTGGGTGACAGGGGCTCTGCACAATCGGGGCCTCAGAACAGACGTCATGTATCTCAATCCTCGGTTCCCTCGGAAAATGGTCATGGAACGCCAGGTGCTCGAGGGTGTGCATGCCATTATCGATCTTGACTACAACGCACAGGCTCAGGGCAAAATCAACTTGCAACTATTTATTCGGGCCCCCGGCACCACGATTCGATTCGAAGAGTACAACTCGATAGATCCCCCCATTGCAGCCGAGCTTGTGCTGAGGGAGAAATCCAAGGCTCAACCGCCGCCGCATGCTTATCCCCCTCAAAGTAACAACGGCTATGGCCATCAGTATCCCCCGCAAGCGGCTCCGGCTCCTTACCAACAACCATACCACCAAGCTGCTGCCGTTCCTCCTGCAGCGCACGTACCGGCAGCCCCAGCTCCCGCAGCTCCTGACCTTTCAGCTTTGATCGGCCAGATTGATAACTCGACTCTTCAGACTTTGTTGGCATCTCTACAGCCACAACAGCAACAGCAACAGCCACAGGCTCAGGCTCAGTATGGAGCACCGCAACACCCTGTTCAGCATAATATGTACAGTGCTGGTGTTCCCACTCCCGCTCAAGCTGTCGCTGCTTATCCTAGTAACCCTGCAGACGCGGCCCAGCATCTTCAATCCATTATGAAAAATCTTAAGCGGGTGACCGATTAGGTAAAAGACGTCCTAAAGATAATTGTCTCTAAGGAGTGATTGGTTTGTTGAACTGTTAGTTAGTTTTTGAGAGTGGGGGTGTGAGCGTGTATATTTAATTTTATTCCAAGCATTCAATGGCCAAGGTTATACCAAACAAACAATGATAACGAACAAATGTTTATAAATATGCATTGAGAGAGAAAAGAGATGATTCAATTTTGTAATTGTGAAATGATGGGGAGTTGGGGTGTCGGACACAATGAGAAATGATCACCAGAGAAAGAGAAGGGAAAAGAAAATATTGATATTGCGGATTAAGTATGTTTGTTAACGGATTATTGGTGATTATGATATGATTGTATGTGTATAGTATCGCCTCTCGTGAATGTTTGTAATCGCTGAAATCAGATTTTGTTCAAGTCTGCTTTGCTTCAAATTATAGATAATATGATAAAGAAGCAGAGATGGAGGTTTTTGATTTGCCATCTCCTCGTCCCCATGTTTGCCTTTAGTATAATTAGGTACCTAGTTTTACTCTCTCAAGTTATTGGTCAACCTTGTTCTTTCTCTAATTAGAAAAAGATAGAATGTTTTTCGTACAATGCGTTTTGTCACCTCCCACCATGCTCATGCCAAAATATCATTCAAAAAGGCATTTTTTTTTATCTTTCTATTTATTTTATCTAAAGAGAGTTTCTTTTAAATAATAATTCATGCCTTGTTTTTTTTTTAAAAAAAAAAAAACCAAAAAAAAAAAAAAAAACGGAAAAAATCAGAAACCTGTGTTTTCTTTTTTTGTAGAGGTTATTGAAAGATGGAATAACATACTGGAAATAATTCATGCTTTTTTAGATTCGAAAAGCTGTATTTTCTTTTTTATAGAGTTTATTAAAAGATGGAATGACTTGCTGGAAATACTTCATGCATTTTTATAATCGAAAAGCTGTGTTTTCTCTTTTATAGAGGTTATTGAAAGATAGAATGGGTTGCTGGAAAAAGCCCATATCTCTAATCGGCTTGATTGTGGGAGGTGATAAACCGTATTGCACGAAGGGACATCCTCATAAAAAAAAGCATGATTCTGTGTATATACAGATTTACAGTTACTACTCTACAAGTATTGAATTTTTGCTCGTAAAAAAAAAAGAACTATCTATCCCCCTCTTCGTTCGTCTTTTGCTCGAGCTTCTCATAATCCATTCCCCCCCCATTCACATTTTTCCCTCCCCTCCCAACCAACCAACCAAACTCCAAATCTTTTCTTTTCTCCTTCCTCGCGAAACTTGCTCCGCAAATAGAGAGCATCACCAAAAAGGCAACGTAAAGTGTCGACAAATCCTCCTATCCATGTCCCCTTTTTTTCCTTGCCGAAACTCCATTACCCCCCGCAAATGACTTAGAATAACAAACAAAACAACTAACAGAAAAAAGAAGAAAAAATGAAATGAAATCAAAGATTTATATGCAAATGAACCAAATCCTGCGCTGAGATAAAAGAAAAAGACGCACGTGCATGCGTTCAGAGAAACCACCCCCAGAGTATGGCTTCCTCACTTGTATTTAGGAGGGCTATTATAATCCAGAACAGGATCAATAGTCACTCTCTTCTTCGTTTTCTTCACCGCAGAACTATTTTGCTCCGGAGTCTTCAGAATCCCCTTAATCGGCTTCCCTGTGGAAGACAAAACCGGAGAGCTCTTGTAGGGTTCGCTACTCAACGCAGAAGAAAACATGGGCAAAACAGGAGATGAGCTCCGGAAGGGAAACTGCGTGCTGTCGTAGTCCTCGTACACGTCAGGCTTGACATTGGTAGAGGGAGGAGGCCCAGGTGTGGCAGCACGAGGATTTGCAGGACTTGCAGCACGAGGATGTTCAAGGACGTCAGCAAGAACATGACTAGATATGCCTGGATTATCGGGAGTCTGCTTGGAAGGGTGGACAGTTGAATATAGAGGAGGAGGAAGGTCCTTACGACCGCTGGGACGAAAGACGTCTTCCTCGTAGTGAGTTATATATATTATCTTCGGCCGCTTACGGCCGCCTGGGACTTGAGTTGGAGTCAACGTTGTGACCCTGGGCTTGATCGTGATCGGTGTGCCCGGCGGAATCGACAACAACTCCTGCTTTCTGCGCTCCTCCTCCCGCTTCCTAGACTCCGCCATTGACCGGAGTCTATTCTCAAAAGTAAAAAGATGCGGGGGGATCCAATCTTGCGTGAAATCAGGTTCAGAAGGGGCCTTCTAGGTCCTAGTCACTCCAGGAATCGAAGGTGGTGGCACTGGTGTCACCCTGGAAACCTTCGACTCGCTGGTCGTCTTCTTGGGTTTTTCCTTGTTTTTCTTGTCCGTGGAAGAAGGAGCGGTGGGAGCAGCGCCGTTAACAAATGGAAGCGCCGGGGGCGCAATAGGAGTCTGGGTGACAGCCTTTGCGGTGGGAACGGCCGGCGTCGAGGTGTCAGTCTTGGCCTTCTTTGACTTCTTGTTGGGAGTGGCTGAAGCCTGTTCGCTGAGGCGGCGCTTCTTCTTTGAAGCCTTGTCCGCCGAAGAAGTAGCAGGGACAGCGGCGTCGGCCATCTCAACATCGCCATCATCATCATCCGATGCATCTCCAATGACGCACGGGCCATTGTCAGTGACACCGAAAGGAGTGTAGCGAGCCTTCAAGCCCTTGGGCTGAGGTCTGGGAGGCGGATGCGCAGCGGGCAATGTCGTGGGTTGGTCAAAGTGAGTAGTACGCGTGATGTGAACGACTCTATCAATAGGAACGGGTACTTGAGAAATGTTAGCTAGGACAAATTGAGGTAAGTCGACGACGGATGTATAAACCTACCACTCTCGTATTCTTTTCCAGACTTTGCAGGGATTATTAGTTTAATGGTTTGGCCCATCGGTTCGAATTGGGCAGCGTAGTCGGCTCCATTGTGATTGAAAATAGGCTGGCCTGACCGGAGCATATCCATTGGGATGGCTTGCTTTCGAATGACTTCAATGGGGATCGATTTCGGGGTTGTAAAGTACCAAACCTGCTTGCCTTCGGCCTTGAGCTTCTTGAACTCCTTGGCCATCCTTACAGCATCAAGATCCTCCTCGGCCTTTTGCAGCTGGAAACCTTGGGAGATGAAGTCTGGCAGGGACTTGGTGCTACAGTCATTTATTAGCATGGTTTCCGTAGAGAGAGAGAGAGAGAGAGAGAGAGAGATGAGTACTTACCCAGCTGGTGCCTTTGGCTTATCCACTGCTATGGCATCATCATCGTCCTCATCTTCTGAGCTCTCAGACTCGGAGACAACGGGCGCAGGCTTTGAGACGGTCGTCGCCTTTGGCCTGGGAGCCTCTTTGGCGACAGGCTTGGCGCTCTTAACAGGCTCTTTGGCCTTGGGCGTAGGAGCTTCATCCTCACTCTCGCTTTCGTTCTCACTGCCACTCTCAGACTCGCTGGTGGAGCTGTCTTCTGAGGATGACTGAGGTGACTTTTTCTTCTCTGCCTTCACCTCGGCCTTGGCCTTTGGGGGAGTTGTCATCTCGACATCGCTGGCTTCGCTTTCAGATTCAGAATCAGACTCTGACTCTGGCTTGACCTCCTTCTTGATTGGAGGCTTGTCCGTGGGCTGCTTTTTGATTGGAACCTTCTTTTCATCTTCGCTTTCGCTCTCACTTCCGCTCTCACTGCCGCTACCGCTGTCGCTAGACTCCGACGACTCGGAGCCTGAGGGGCTCGCCTTCTCCTTCTTTATAGGACGCGAGATCTTTTCAGTCTTGATTGGAAGGGATGTCTTCTCGGTCTTGATTGGAGATGCAGTCTTTTCAGCCTTTTCAGCCGCAGAGGCAGCGTTGGAAGCGGGCGAGGAGAGGTTTTTCTTGCCAGTGACGATCGCAAGGAACTTGCTGCTATCAGGATCGGAGTCTTCGCCGCTGTCAGAGTCGCTGTTGGAGTCGCTATCGCTCTCACTTGAACTGTCACTCTCGATGGGCTTCTTCTTGTCGCGCTGGGGCTGCTGGGTACGGTTGTTCGCGGCGGGTGCTATGTTGCGCACAAGGCTGGCGGAAGTCTGAGCATGCTGGGACAGGGTCCCAATGCGAGCGCGAGGCCCCGCCATTGTGCGTCTTTGTTCTGTTTATGATTGTAAGAAGATGAATAAATGGAAAAAAGTCGCTCGATTGCAGAATTGGAGTAAAAGAAACAAGGGAATGTTGGTTGTTTTGGTTTCGCAGTGAATTGCTTTTCGTACCTTTTTTTTTTTTTTTTTTTTTCCTGGAGCGCCGCCGCTCCAAAAATTCGCGATGGCCCAAAATAACTTGCAGGGAAGACGCGGGTAGTGGGGCTGCTAAGAGCTATCAAGCTTGAATTGAAAGCTGTGATTGGTTGAATGTAATTGGTGTGGCACCGACGACGGGATGATGGAAGATCTCGAGCAAGAGATTCTTGACGGATGAAAGAGAGCAGAGTGAACGGCCGATTGACGGTTGAGAAAGTTATGGCTGTATTGAACCTGCAACTCTGCAGATGTCAAGTTATGGGATTTGGGAAGTTCAAAAATTCAAGGTTTTGAATCTGGGGTCTTTTTTTGGATTTTTTTTTTGGAGGACGTTCCTTCGCACTGTGCAATTTGACACTTCACACTGTGTATGATAACCCTATCCCTGCCAAAGCTCCTTACATAACCCCCTTGATCATATGTTAGCGCGATACTTGTACGGGATTAATTTGCATGCCTTTTTGCTATTGAAAAGACTTATTTGTTTTTGTAAAGACCTTTTTCGTTCAAGGAATGTCCATTTATTTATAAGAAGTTCTTTCTATTGTTAAAAATGTCTTTTATTGATCAATCAGGCATATTCTAAAACAAATAGGTATTTTTCATTTTGAAAGGGCATGCTCTATTTCAAAAAGGCGTACTCCATTTTAACAAGACATACGCCATTTCAAAAAGACGTATTCTATTTCAAAAAGATGTGTTTTATTTTCAAAACGCGTTTTCCATTTCAAAAAGGAGTTATTCATTTCAAATAGGCATATTCCGTTTCAAAAAGGCATACTTATAATCAGCACAAGTATCGCACTAACAACTGTACTATTTTGACAACCTCTGCAAGACGCCGGTTTTAAATTTCAAAATGTGTATTTCAGCTCAACAACGCACATTTATCTTTCTAAATTGATTTTGTTGCAATCAATTGCTAAAACCAAATAAGATTATTCCTTTTTAGTTAAATTTGGGTGAGCTCATTTTTGTGAAGAGGCATCTTGTTCTTTTTAAGGTTGCCTTGGCGATTGGAGATTTCCTGACCTTGGGTCGCGACTGACACTTCCGTTCCGACAGGTTTGTTGAGTGAATCGAGTCACCCGACTGCAGCTCGAATTGCGGCCCCCCTCAAATACTCGGACCGCCGAGATCTTGCCTTTCATTCAGGTACTCGACTGCATCACAAAAAAAAAAAAAAAGAAAACTTAAAAAAAAAACTTGCAAGGTTTCAAAAATGGCTACAAACAAGAGGAGGAAGTTGGATGGTGAAAATTCACCTGCAAGTCCGGCAACGCCTGGTATGGTCCTCCTTTTATAGTTTGGATTGTCACACAATATGCTGATATAATAAAGTGATGAGTGCATTTCAGAGGCTGCGGGCATTACAAGCAGCAAGTAAAGAAAAAGCTGTTGAAGAAAAAGCATCATCCTCCTCATCAGAAAATGTTGTTCAACCGGGGGAAAGTGAAACAACACCAGATAGGGCTTTTCCACGTCGAAAGAAACGAGGACCTGCTGCTGCCACCGTCCAACAAGATGCAGCCCCCTTGATTATGGATGATGATCCAAATTTAGAGATGCAAGGAGACTCGATACCTCCGACCCCAATTCTATCACCACTCCCGGGAACACCTCGTCTCGAGGCCACAACCATCAAACCGAGGCAGATTATTCAACACTCTTCATTCAAACCAAACAAAAAGAACTTTCAGAGCAAACTTGATGGCCAAATACGAATTCTTACATCTGACGGAGAACGTCTGGTGGTTCTGGGAAGCTTTGGCATCAAAGTCGAGGAAGGCGAGGCAACCATTGCCGGTGCTACCTTGACACCGTTGGACCCAATTCAATGGGTGCATGCTCCTCATTGTCATGCCCTGCCTGTTCTTAGGACTTCAGAAGGGACAATCATTGAGTTGCATCCCCATCCTGGGGCTCAAAGTCTGCGGCAGTTGGCAAAACTGAATCCTGTATTCGGGAAGTTGTGGAACGAGTCTGATGCAACCTTTCAAATTGTATGTCATCCACTCCCTTTGATCATGACACTCACTAACATGGCCTAGATCTTCTCCTCGGACGACGTCCCTAAAAAGGTCTCCCTCCAAGAACTCGTCTCTGCTCCAGAATGGAACAAGAAACTTGCGGGCCTCGTAAAAGCCAAACGAGAATCATCCTCCAAATCCACAAATCCACCCATAATTTTTCTCTGTGGTCCCAAATCCTCGGGGAAATCCACTTTTGGCCGTCTCCTAGCGAACCGCTTGATCACAGACCGAGCCGGATCCCGTTCAAACCCCTGGACTCCAATCCTCCTCCTCGACATCGATCCAGGCCAACCCGAATTCTCCCCTCCGGGAGTTATATCCCTCGTTAAACTCTCTCAACCCAATCTCTCCCCTTCCTTTTGCCATCCCTCAACAGAATTTACAGTCAAATCACACGCAATAGCAGCCGTCACGCCAGCTTTGGACCCAGACCACTTTCTTCAATGCGTCTTGGATCTCTTTTACGTGTACCAACAACTACACTCTTCTCAACTGCTGATAATCAACACTCCCGGATGGATCCAAGGCACCGGTCTTGACATATTATCCTCTCTCATCACTTCACTCGTTCCAACAGAAGTAATCTACCTCTCCCAAGACGGACCAGAAGACACAGTTGCAACACTTCAAACGACTACTTCTGCGCCATCAATCTTTTCCACACTCCCTTCTTCCCCTCTATCTCAATCTCAATCAGCAGAACCCTCCCGAACAGCTTTATCCCTCCGCATAATGTCCACCCTCTCATATTTCCACTTTTCTGCCTCTACACAAACCTGGACTACCCAACCTCTTTCTTCCGTTCCTCCATATAGAGTATCTTATTCCCCCTCCCAAAAAGGATTCCTGGGAGTATTATGCTACGACCATCAACCTTCTCCTTCTTTACTTTCGGAAGCAATAAACGGCACTGTCCTCGCTCTTGTGCGGATTAAGGATCTCGCGGCGTTTAGGCCTTTACAAGTAAAAGAAGAGGATATAATCCTCGCTGGGGAAGAAGCAAAAATCCCAATGATTAATAATTCACTGGGGACAACGCTTGATCCGGGTTATTGCGAGTTGGTTTGTCTTGTTTTGGTTAGAGGGGTAAATATTGAGAGGAAAGAGTTACAGTTGTTGGCTCCTCCGGGAGGGTTGGGGGATGTTAAGGGAGGGGGAGAATATTTGGTTTTGGTTGCGGGGAGGTTTGATACGCCTGTTTGGAGTTATAGTGAGGAATTATATAAAAGGGGAGAAGAAGGGGATGGGGTGGAGGAGGGAGAAGAGGAAGAAGAGAGGGAAGTTCCTTGGGTTGAGGTTTTGAAGGGAAGTGAGAAACGGAGTGTGGGGAGTAAAGTTTGGAGGGTTAGGAGGGATCTAGGAAGGAATGCTGGGTGATTATTCACGTTTTTCTTTTGGATTAAAATGAAAGTAATAGGCTCTCCTGTCACTATTATTTCTGTCACACTTGAGCAAAGACAAGATATTGGGAATGGTTATTCTTGTAAGCTGACTAAAGAAACGCAGACAAAGGCTATATATCCATCCCCTGTATAGGCTAGCCATCCCTCAAATTATTGACAGCATTCGGTATCAATATGTTCAAATCGTTGTATTTTCAATACTCTTCGTCTCGACAATTTTTTCCTTTGTTATATTACCGATCCCCAAGTACAAGGACAAACCAAGCAATGTTTTTATTATTATTATTATTTCGGCCGTCGTAACGGTTAGTTGAGCTGGCTTATCGTCCCGTCCTCCTTGTAGCGATCAACGAGCGGATATAAAGGGCAACGGCCCCAGCCAGGCTATCATCCACTCTCACGCCAAACCACGACAGCAGGACTAAAAATATAACGCAAGGCCGTGCACAACGGATGTGCCCAGGTTCCCATCAGGGTTCACTTTGGCATAAGTCGGGCTATTGGATATGTTTGACAACATCTTCCATAACGCTGGACTGCAGGCCCACCACAAGCGAGAGCATTATCCTCCTCCTCGAACCAATAGTGTAGCCAATCCAACATATCAAGAACTGGTATGCAATGTTGCGGCTATAGCCCGTGGAATCCGATGATCTATTTTACTAATTTACGGAGTAGTATCTTCGACGGCTGGCGATACTCGACCACTCACCGGACACTCGAGCCTGTTGTCGATTTCATCCGCTTCTACTTCGATCAGTTGCTTGCCGCAAATATCATCGGGCGGGTCAAACTTTCCACTCACGATGTCTTCAGTCGAAAAGTTATCCCTCAATTATGCGGCATTGGTCCTGATCTGATAGCTAGCGTGGCTTAAAGTTGACTTCTCCCTGTGTAAGATCGGACTCCCGTCCCTTAGCATAGAACCCAAAAAACCGGCGCGAAGAGATTCGTGCCGGACACAAATAGCTCGAGCCCGGCTCGGTTATATGAGAAGTACTGCAAATTGCGTCCGGCACGGATGGGTCGACTCCGGCGCGGATTTTCTCAGGTTTGGATGGGAGGGATGATGCGAAGGTGCTGGTCAGGCTCGGGGGATGTTGGTGTAGGAGGCGAGAAGTCTTTGAGGGGTGAAGGGTGTTGTTGCCTCTACGTCGAGCACATTGGTTCTCGTTAAAACCGTGTGTACCAGGTATTTGGTGAAAGGAATGATGAATTGCATTATAAATATAAAATTGGATTTGTTTTTTTATTCCCAAACCAATTCCCCACCCCCCTACGTACACTGATGATAATACGCATTAATCTCCTTGCAACTATACGGACTCGCACAACTCGTACATCCACTATAATTATTCCCTCCACATTGCTGCCACTGTCCAACACTACATGAAGAAACCGGCTCAGGCTCAGGCACTTCCACCGGCCCACTACTACCCCCCGACGAAGACGAACCAGAACAAGTAAAAACCGGCGGTCCAGGAATCACATACCTACTCGACGCACTCATCGAATAAATATTAATCGTAATCCCCGGATCATTCGCTTTATACGCACCCGGAAACGCCACAGTCTGCGGCCTCGCCTCTCCCGTCCCCCCAACAATATTTATTTGAGCGCATTCCATATATAACTGCGCGCCCCCAGGTGATCCAGCCCCATGAAGTGCAATCATTTCCGCTCGGAGTAAATACTGGCCGTTTTCTATACAAGCTGGTATATCAATCGTATGTAATCCAGCGTTGTTTATAACCTTTGTCGTTCCCCAAACACCATTGTTTAGACCATCTTCTTGGATTTTAAACCAACCGTTTCCAATTCCGGAATCAGTTAGGGCGTTGGAAACCTTTTTAAGGTAGGCGAGTGTAGGTCCTTTATGGCTGGGGTCCATTACGTTGTCGGGACCAGAGGTGAGAGTGTGTCGCCATACTGCTTTGAGGGAAGTACCGGCTTGGACTGTGATGATTTGGGACGAAGGGGTTGTGGGGTTTGGTCCGCCGTTGCAGGCTACGTCGTTTGATGCTACGTTTGTTATGGGGCCGTCGTAGGTTGGGGTTCTGATTGCGTGGGAGATTGGGTAGAGTTTGTCGGGGGTTTGGAGTTGGAGAAAGATTGTGTGGGCTGTGGCTGCTGTTGCAGCTAAGAGGAGGGAGAGGGGGTACATTTTGGGGGATGCTTGGGAGGAGGCGGAGAAGGATGAGTTGGGAAGGAGTGGAATGGAGGTTTATATGTTTATCGTCATGTTCTTTCGGCTTCTGGGGAAGCCAAGTTCCTACTAAGAGCTCTTGTTTTCATGCTGGATGGTCTCCCGATGTGCCGAGATCTGTCATGGCTGTCATGAATGCTTCTATATGGGCCAAGACAGAATCTGGGTTGGATAGGATCATCAACACCGAACCGTAGTGACGTTGTGGTATATAGGGGCGGAGGAGGGAGGTCCGAAATGGGCGGTTCATATATTGGATGAAGAATCTTCCTCCAGCGGTATCACTGATTTATTTCATGAGGATGTCTCTTCGTACAATGCGGTTTATCACCTCCCACAATGCTCATACCAGAATATTATCTAAAAAGCTATATTATTTTTTTTTTTTCTATTTTATTCAAAGAAAGTCCCTTGAAATAATGAATTATGCCTTTTTATATTCGGAAATCCGTGTTTTCCTTTTCGTAGAGGTTATTGAAAGATAAAATGGTTTGGTAGAAATAATTTATGCCTTTTTATATTTAAAAAGCCGTGTTTTCTTTTTGTACAGGTTATTAAAAGTTGGAATGTCTTGCTGGAAAAAATCTTATATCTTTAATCGGCATAAGGTTACAGGTATAAAAAATCGGGCTGCATTGTGGGAGGTGATAAATAGCATTGTACGAAGAGACATCCTCTATTTCATTATTCAACTACGAAATCGAGGATATTGGTATTTGTTCCAAGAAGACTACCGTTTCAGAATTTATTTTTTATTTTGAAGTTGATCCTGATAATTTTGCTGATACAATTCGGTAGACCCAATGGATGAACTTTTGGATAAATAAAAACCAACCCTACATCTCAACGTTGGCGGCTGAAGAGTGAGTAGCCATCCATCCGTTTGCTGCGGGAGATACCAGCCCAGCCTATCTCAAGTGCCGTGTTCGGTCCCGTGCAGAAAAAAGACGCGCAGTCAAAATTGTTTTTGGGTTGGATTGCAATATAAAATAGAAGCAGCTACCCGACCCCAACGTCAATCAATTACGGCAACCCGGTTTGTCTGTTTTGGGCGGGTCGTTTTGTTTGCAATCTCAGGTTCCACGATGAAAACCTAGAACTTCAACAGGATAAGGTGGATGGTATGTAGAAGATGCTCCTTGCGTGTAAGTCGAGGGGATGGTTGTGGTGGGTCGGGTGACAGACAATCTCACAATAGCAATTCAAGTTGGAGTTTGGAATGTGTGAAACCAAAAATGGAATTTCCATTTACTTCCTTTCCCACTTTTTGACTGACTAACAAACCTCTGCATTTTCACTACAATCATGTCTGGAGAACCAAGCAAGCGGTATATTGACCTTGGTGATAATCTGCCCGATTATTCAGCATGGTCAAATAAACCAGAGGATATACAACTTGACCTCTATTTCGAGCCCGGTCCAGGTGAGTCAACACCCCCCCTTGTCCATCTTTGCTTCTAACCAATTTCATGGCCCAACAGATGCCGCCAGTTTATCGAATCGATACGAGATCGACTTCGTTCCCATCATGATTTTCGTTAATCACTCCTGTGCGGGCAGCAACTTTCTTCTCGCCGACAGGGTGGAAGAGTACTTTTATATATGGGTAGAAAAGGATGACCTAATGTACCGATTTTAGGAGGAAGGGCTGGATATGCTCAATGTAGTCTACGAGGTCCGAACCATGACATATTCCTTCGACAAGCTCATCATGGTGTCTCACCCGTCGATGGAATGTGCACCGGCCTGCGCTACCTAACATCCTATCTCTTTTGGGGGCATGGTTGGTAGTTGTAGTGAAAAGTTGGTTATGGGTGGAAGAAAGGAAGTAGATTGAGGCTCTTGTTTTTTCGCAACAGAGTTTTCTATAGCTGCTGTCAAAATAAATCCCTAAAACCCCTCTTTTCTTCGAGTTTCTGAGAGTGTGGTATGTCTTAAAAAGCAAAAGCAAGACTGCTGAGAAAGGGCACACGTGCTCCAAGGCGGTGGGTTGCAGGTGGTTGTCTGCCTGATGGGAGATCCACTTCAACTGTCGGGTGACGGGCAATCTCATTAATTAAAGTTTGAGATAAATGGGCAAAAGTGGAAGGTGTGAAAGCCTGGGATGGTGTGGACGAACCATCCAATCTTTCAAGCTTTTCTCAGGCTGTGTTGTCGTCTCCAATTTCCCGGGTCGTTGACTGGTCATACAAAGTGTTCTGATCAGGACAAAGGGATGGCAGAAATCCTTAAGTCCCAGATACTCGGGCGGTGTATTACCTACTCACCGAGTTTGCGGCCATCAGTGTTCAACTGGTGGACAGGTGTTCCCAGACGGTGAGTGCAAGTTTGGTCTTTTCCTCTTCCGTTTACACCGTCACTTTTGACCAAGACACGGGGAAAGGGGCATTTACTCACAATTTTAGAAATAGGATTGTTTTGACCTGATATTATTTACATTAGCTTCACAAATTATTAACGAACCTACCTACCTCCCTTTGAACGGCGTCACCGCCCCATACCCATCGATCAGACGATCTCCCCTCATCTCTGAGCTCATCCTCTCCATCGGGACCGGTTCCCGTTGTCAATGACATGGAATTCTAGATCTCGGCGTCCAGCCAGCTCATACTCAACAGTCACATGACCTTTTTGTCTGCAACTACTGAAAGAATCGGAGATCACTTCCAAATGAGACTGGTTGACCGAGCTGTTGGGGCGAGAGGGCTGAGCTAGCTTGTAAAATCTCGAACACGATGAATCCCTCCCAGATTCTCCGCTGACATGTCTTGTTAGTGTAAACTCTGCTCCATCGCTGCTCCATCAACCAAGAATTTCGCCCCTTTTCTCACTCTTTCCACATTCCACTTTCGTTCTCACACCGGCGTATTTGGTACAATCCCTCACCTTGTCTAGCTCCAGCAGCACAACAGGTCAACAGCATCCTTCAAAACAGCTTTCTCACCACATCAATCAGCAGCAAAACCACTCAAAGGTTCAAGTCGTCAACGACCGAGGTCAATATATCAGCCTCATTTCTTGGATTCACTTGGCTAGGCAAAACTAACCTCGCGTACCTCGGTTCTCCAACTTCTGGGCTGAAGTTTGGACTTGCTTGCGAGCGAAGTAACGTCTGCCAAGCAACGGTCAAAGACGGGTCAACGCCACAGCATCATGATCATGGACCTGGAAAAGCTAGACCGATCTGATGTTGTGTCCTGGTTTTCTCCAAACTCCAAACACACAAGATCCTCCTCCCCCGCATTTCGACTGGCCAATCGCAATACAAAGCCCAGAGCTCGGCAGCATTCTCGATGGAGTTCCTCGCTACAGTTTAGCTTCCGCAAACTAACGCATGCCAAAACGCACCAAAATGCGGAGAAATCAACTGTCCCAGAATTCCCCGCGTTTGTAACTTTTGACAGTTTTCTTTTCGGTGGGGATTTCAAGGCAAACTGGTGGGTGATTTCGCGGCAATTGTACGCGGCAAACTTTTGGCATCTTTTATACAATGTCGTTGTGTTACCACCACCAAATTACTGCGAATTTGGGATTGGACAAAGAAATCACACAGGGATGATGATGACACGGCATATTACTCTAATGCTACTTCATCTGTCATCTTTTATCAGCGTTGTCACCTGCAGTAAGCTGTGTACATGTCACCCAGAAGGACGAATTGCCAAAGGACCGCTGCGCAACGGTGGTACCATCCCGTTTGGGCAGTCAGCTCCTTACCCTCGGATTCTTGGTAAAAGAGGCGAAGGTATTCCGTTCATGAGGCGACCAGTGACCAGTGACGTTCATTCTCCGGGGGTGTCTTCTTTGTGAAGAGACCGGGTTTTCCACGTTTTACGAGAAGCGGAAACATATTCCGTTCGTTCGTGTGGTGGAAATGCGGGGAAGTGGAATTTCTCATTGGAAAGAGATAAGGACAAGGTAGGTTGTATTGCTGCTGGCGGTCTGCATTTCCCGGGGTGACCCTCCCTCGATACTTGGTTCGGCTCTTCTTGGCTTGAGGCGGTTCGGTAATCTAGTAGGGAAGCAAGGTCGACGTTATTTGACTTGCAGGAGACAAAGGCAGCATTGTGTAGGATTGCATTAAGCATACCTGCCTAGCATGGTAGCGTAGCTGTCACCGGGATGGTGGACGGGTGGGACAAGACAGATGGGAGGGGAGGCGGGGGAGTGGATATGGAGATCCCTTGGGAGAAGCCAAGTCCCTTTGTCAATTTGGATAGGAAGTAGGATACCAAGAGGATGGATAGGATCGGGCAGATGGGATGGGTAAGTACTTTAAGGACCCTGATTCCCCGTTCATTTTACCCTTCTTCCATCATCCCTCTACCTCTCTCCATCCTTTCCCATCTTATACCACCACCACCGTCGGACCCGTCTACGACAAGTTTATCCTTCTTCGACAACAAGCCACAACATGGCAAGCTCCTCGGCGGAGAAGGTCGGCCTCGACACTGTCGAGAATGCCGGCCACTCAAACTCGTCGGCTGCTTCTGTTCATCGTAGCCCAGATGACTTTGCCTTCCCAGCGGACAAGCAGAAGCAGATCATCAGACGGGTCGATCGTCGTCTCGTTCTCACAGTCGGTATTCTGTACTGCGTTTCGTTGATGGACCGCACGAACTTGGGTGCAGCTCAAATTGCCGGCATGGCTGGCGATCTCAACTTGATCGACAACCGATATGTGAGTTTACAACATCCAAGACTCAACATGATTTGGTGATAACTAACAAGTGACTTAGAGTATCATCTCGCTCGTGTTCTTCATCTCGTATATTCTCTTTCAGCCCCCATCGACCATTGTATGCAGAAAGGTTGGACCTAGACCTTTTATCGCCCTTATCACCGTCCTTTGGGGAGGATGCATGATTGGAATGGGTTTCGTCAAAACTTGGGAGCAGATGGCCGGTATGAGAGTAATTCTCGGAGTGCTCGAGGCTGGTTTCTTCCCCAGCTGCGTTTATCTTCTTTCTACTTGGTACACCAGATGTAAGTTTATATCACTCCAGTCTCAATTGACAGAAGCTAACTGTTTATAGACGAGGTTGGAAAGCGCAACTCGGTCTTTTACCTCATTGGCTCCATGTCCTCTGCCTTTGCCGGTATTCTTGCCTATGGTATTATGCAAATGGCCGGCCTCGCAAACCTCAACGGTTGGCGCTGGATTTTCATTATTGAGGGTATCATCACCGTCCTCCTCGGTATTGGTGGCTATTGGCTTCTCGTCGACTTTCCCGATTCCAAGAGAGACAACTGGAGCTTCTTGGGGTCTGAGGAGAAGGAGTGGGTTTGCGCTCGCGTCCACGCTGATCGCGGAGACGTCAAGATTCAGCCTTTCAGCCTCGTCAAGTACATGAGAGCCGCCACCGACTACAAGATTTGGTTGTACGCCATGATCTTTTTCAACACCACCACTGTTACTTATGCTCTCGCTTATTTCCTCCCAACCATTCTCCGTGGCAGCTTGGGTTTCACCGTCGGCGAGGCTCAGTGCCTTGTTGCTCCTCCTTATGCCTTTGCCGCCATTGTTACTTATGCGACTGGTTGGTTCGGCGACAAGTACAGACTCCGTGGACCCGTCATCATTTTCAACTGCATCTTGTGTCTCATTGGTATCCCCATCATGGGATTCGTCGCCAATGCAAAGGTTAGATACTTTGGTGTCTTCCTCGTCACGGCCGGTGCCAACGCAAACGTCCCCGCTGCTCTTTCTTATCAGGCAAACAACATTCGTGGACAGTGGAAGCGTGCTTTCTGCAGTGCTTCTTTTGTCATGTTTGGAGGTATTGGTGGTATTGCGGGAAGTTTGGTGTTTAGAAACCAGGACGCTCCTGCTTATAAGCCTGGTCTTTATGCTTGCATTGCTACTACCTTGCTGACTATTCTTATGGTTTTGGGGTTGAGTGTTGTTTTTACTATTAAGAATAAGTCTGCTGAGAGGGGTGAGGGAGAACTTGAGTGTGATGATGATGATGTTTATGAGCCTGGATTTAGGTATACCCTTTAAGGGATGATGAGATGAGATGAGAGATTTGGTTTTTGGATTATGACTATTGAGTTATTTGATATCTATTAATTTATGGTAAACGGTTGGATTAGCCGACTGTGAATATATTGCGATTCTTGCATTTTTTTTTTGGGGAAGACTCTTTTGTTTTTGTAGAGGTGTATATTTCTTTGTTGACTACTCGAGCAGTTGAACAAACATCACTACCGAATCCATCCCGTGTACTTTGCATCCCGTCCATCTATCAGCCGACGGATAATTTATCAACAACAGACAAGAAAACAAGGGAGATGATGAGTTACTCGCGGGGTTGGTTACAATGGGTAAATGATGTTTACAAAGCATTGTAACTACGGATGTTGAGGTATGACGATTAAAAAGAAAATTACTTTTCCGATGTCATACAAAGGATGCTCTCAGTATTTTGAGTGTTTATTTAATTTCTTTCTGTAGAAAAGCAAACCCACGTCTCATCTTCTTTCTTCCCTTTCCAACCTCCCCAAAAAATTATTCAACTTGTCACCTAACTCACCCTTCAAAATGAAACCCCTACTACTTAACCTCTTCATCCCCCTCTCCTCATGCCTAGTTAACCTCTCCCTCCCTCTCCCACCCCTCCTCTTCCCCTCCCCCTGGCTTTCTTTCCTTGACCCCGACCCCTCATATCATCTCGCCATCTCCCTCCTAACCAACCTTTCCCTCCCCGAAAAAATAAACCTCACAACCGGCACAGGTTGGCAAACAACCCGCTGCATAGGCTCAACCGGTTCTATTCCCCGACTTCAATTCCCTTCCCTATGTCTAATGGACGGTCCCCTCGGCATACGCTACGTAGATAACGCCTCTGCATTCCCCGCTGGTTTAAACGTCGCGGCAACATTCAGTCGACGCTTACTTCGCCTCCGAGGAATCGCTCTCGGTTCAGAGTTTAAAGGAAAAGGAATAGATATCATGTTAGGACCGGCGTCTGGACCTCTAGGGAGAAGTCCTAAAGGAGGTAGGAATTGGGAGGGTTTCGGTTCGGATCCATATCTTGCTGGAGTAAGTATGAAAGAGACTGTTGAAGGGATACAGGAAAGGGGTGTGATTGCAATAGCGAAACATTTCGTGTTGAATGAACAAGAACATCTCCGTGGGTCGGTTGATGTCCGAATAGGGGATAGGGAAATGCACGAGGTTTATCTCTGGCCGTTTCAAGATGCGGTTAAAGCAGGGGTTGGAGGGGTTATGTGTTCTTATAATAAGATTAATGGGAGTTTTAGTTGTGAGAATGAATGGACCGGGGGTTATTTACTAAAAGGGGAGTTGGGGTTTAAAGGGTTTGTGATGAGTGATTGGGGGGCTCAGCATACGGGATTAGGGAGTGCGGTTGCGGGGGGGTTGGATATGACTATGCCTGGTGGGGGGTTAGGGGAGGTTTTATGGGGTGGAGGGGAAATGATTAAGATGGTTTTGAGGGAAGAGGTGCCGGGTTGGAGGGTGGATGATATGGTTTTGAGGGTTTTGAGAAGTTGGTTTAAGGTTGTTGGGGAAAAGAGAAGGGTGAATTTTAGTGCGTGGACTAATGAGACTTTCGGAGCGGAGCTTTTTGCTGCGAATAGGAGTTGGGGGGTCGTTAATGAACATGTTGATGTTCAGGGGGATCATGGAGAGTTGATAAGGGAGATTGGGGCAAAATCGACTGTTTTGCTAAAGAATAATGGGATGTTGCCTTTGAGTGAAAAGGCTGGATCGATTGCGGTTATAGGCAACGATGCTCAAGATTGGAATCCGAATTCCTGTCCTGAAAGAGCATGTATGCCTCGACCGGGGACTATAGCAATGGGATACGGGTCTGGCACCGCAGAGTTTCCTTACTTAATTTCTCCGGCGACTGCTTTACTCCTTCGATGTCAACAAGACAATATTTCCTTTTTCAACACGACTTCAAACTGGGATCTTTTGACGGCAAGAAAAATCGCTTCTTTGGCGGAAATAGCAATAGTCTTTGCTGCAGCACAAGCCGGAGAGAATTTCGTTTCAATCGACAATAACTTTGGGGACAGAAATAACTTGACTCTATGGGACAACGCAGACGCATTAATTACTTCTGTGGCTTCAGTCAATCCCAACACGATAGTAGTCCTTCATACCCCCGGACCAGTTTTACTTTCTGCTCATGCAACAAACCCGAATATCTCTGCTATACTCTGGGCAGGTTTCCCTGGACAAGAAACAGGAAACTCAATAACGGATATCCTGTTTGGTGATGTAAACCCTCAGGGTCGAACACCATTTACTTGGGCATTTAACGAATCAGATTACGGTCCAGTTGATATAGTCACTTCTGTGCCTGATCCAAAAAACCCTACTCAGTATTTCCAAGAGGGTATATTGATCGACTATCGTTACTTCGACAGCTACAACATAACCCCATTATACGAATTCGGTTTCGGTCTATCATACACTTCTTTCAATTACTCAAACCTCACCATAACAAAACTTGTCCCCTCAATCAATTCCTTCCCTGCTCCTCCTCCACAAAAAGAAACAGGCCCAGCACCTACGTTTGGACATCCGTACTCAAAAAACCTAACGGATTATTTACCTCCCCCTGGATTTGAACAATGGGAAATCAAACCGTTTATTTATCCTTATCTTACAAACAGCAGCATCAACTCTTCTTGGCCACTTTCACCAACGAATAATAGTTTATTTCCTGCGGCGGCATATAATTCGTCTTCTCAACCTGTTTTGCCGGCGGGTGGAGCAGAAGGAGGGAATCCGGATTTATGGACGCCAGTTTTCAATATATCGTTTAGTTTGACTAATACGGGAAATAGAAATGGGACGGAGATACCACAGTTGGTTAGTTACACCTTTTTTATTATGTATCTATGACGGGAGACATATTATCTGTTTTTGTGTGTTGAGACTGACCAAGAAAAAAGTATGTACAACTAGGTGGACCACCAACAGAGAATGCACCTCAGGTCTTGAGAGGTTTTGACGAAATCGAGTTAAATGTCGGCGAGACAAAACAGGTTTTGTTGCAATTAACTAGACGGGATATTTCGAATTGGAATACGGAGGAACAAAATTGGGAGGTTATCAAGGGAGAAGGGATTGAGAAAAAGGTGTTTGTTGGAGCTAGTTCAAGGGATTTGAGGTTGGAGGGGGTTTTGGATGTCTGTTAATCTGGTGATGAATAGAATATTTGTATTGACAGGACAGAGAGAGGATCGTGACGAAAACTAAAAATGAGGATAGAATCAATTTGGTTGAAAATCTCAAATGCGAGAATGAGAATAAATAGCTTGTTGAAGGTATCGTCAAAAATGTCAGATATCCAATTAGTGCGAGTCAAAATGCCCTCATGTGCATCCCCAAAAATACTTGCAGTTCAAATTGTAAAAAAAATGCAAAAAGCTCACCGACTCACCTCCCAGTAGAGCTATGCTCGTAGAAGGGAAGCCGGTTATGAAAAACCAGTGTTTAATAACTGATTTTTAATCCGTACTGGGTTCGAACCCGGGAACTCAGGGGATAAGCCCCTGGGAATTACCTTGGTCCCGTGCCCACAGGGCCATTGCCTCTGTGGGCAATAGATGTTCCCCGGAAACTTGTATAAGAAGAGGCGGGCCGGGCCGTCGAGGGCAGGAAGGAAGGAGGGACAGGGACAGGGACGGGGACGGGGACGGGGACGGGGACGGGGACGGGAACCTTGACGGCCGGGCACACTACTCATTTCCATTTCAGTCCTAATAAACCAAACCCCAAGATAACCAAATAATCAATGCTCAAAAAAACGTCTTCTTCAATCCACCCAACAACATTTCCTTCTTTTGCTTCTTCACCTGTTTATTCACATCATCCGCCCATCCCTGACTGGCCTCCTGCAATTTCATCATAGCATCATCCACAAACGTCAACTTTTCCGTCCTCTCATTCAACTGTCGACTCAAATACTCTCCCCATCCTTCTTGTTGTCCACCACCTCCTCTGTTGGTCGACGACGACCCAGCCCCAGATCTCTCTGCCTCTGAAGCATCCATCATCCTTTTACTAGGAGGCCTTCCCTCACCTCCAATCAATAAATCCAAATCCGTGGGACTGATATGCTGCGTTCCGGAAATCCACTGTAAATTACTGATGGTCGGTCTCGGTGGGATAGGAATCGTAGGATTAACAAGTAAATCCTCTGAAGGAGGTAATGCTCTCCCTGAACCAAAGACAGGAAACACAGAAATCTCTGAAGGTCCTCTCCATCCAAATATTTCCCCTGTCTTTGAAATGACACCAGACATTGTTCTTGTCTTGTCGAGCATAGACAGTGATGCCCTGCCGATTTCCTTCAAGGCAGGAATAGAATATGCCCTTGTCGTTGCATCCCCAAATAAACAAACGATTGCTGTACCAAGATGAGGGAGTTCAACCACCTGAGCGGCATCGCAGAATTGGTCGTCAAATGATTTGGAGGGCCCCTTTGCTGTGGCGGGCTTGAAGATTTTGACTTCAGTTTGTGTGACGACAACCAAAACACCATTGACCTGTCTTCCCTCCCTTAACCCAGCAACTGCATATCCCGTAGCGGCTGCCGCCTGTCCATTATCCACATTAACAGGACAAATTGCAATCACCTTATCACTTCCAGCCTTTGCCACTCCAGCAAACTTGGCCGTATACCCTTGACCAGATGGTAAAAGCCTAAAAGTAGCAACATGTCCCATGTTGGTCCCAACGAAACATGCCAAACTGGAATATCCATCCCCTTCCAACGTCATGACACCAAACGAAACAGCCGTAGGGAACTCCAAACCCTGTGAACCCCTGGAAGAATGCTTGCTCAAGAACCCACCCCTCTTTTCCTCCTTTATAAACTCGCTCATCGGTCCTTGGTGAATAACCGTAGGTCCTCTGAAATCAACAATCCCAAAAAATCCTCCCTCAGATCCAACAGCCACAAACCCAACATCCGAACAAGCAACAACACTAATAGGACCCTGCATCATCTCATACAGTCTAAAAGGCTGTAACCCCTCCTTCAACCCCGGTTCCGCCCTGGAACTAATATCAGTCAACCCCCCAGGATTAGGATCCAAAGATTTAGTCTCATCCCTCCCATAAGACCTATTCATATTCCATTTATAAATAACAACCTCCCCAGCACTTGTACCCACAGCCAACTCTCCCGTCCAATCAGCCATATGCAAAGCCGTAATCTTTACATCATCAAACCTTCCCAAACTCCTCGCAACATCAACCTGCAACTGTCCAGCATTCTCAATCTCATCTCCAACCCCATACCCAACATCCCAAATCCTAATCGTGCTATCCGCATGCGCAACAACCATGACATTCCTCACATCAACCATCTTTCTCCTCCTCTTATCACTAGGCATCCCTCCCTTCAAAATCTTTTCTCCTTCATTCCTTTTCTCAACCATCCCAAGCCATCTCTCCCTCGGTATACTAGCCACCCCAATCTTTTGCACAAACGGACAAACAAAACTCAAATCCACACTCAAAAAATTCGTCGGACTGATCGGATACCCACTCGGAAAGCTCATAGTCAAAACTTCTCCGGAAGTCAAAACCACCAACACACAAATCGGATCCATCGCTCCGTCAAAATAAGGAGAATGTCTTGGTATCAGACAATAATCCCCTATTTTCGCTCCGGGAGGAATTTCCAACCTTTTAATCCCCGCCTTTTTTCCCTCAAAAAATTCCCGTAAAACCTCCCAGCTACTAGTAGCATAAACCGGAGTCAACCCAAGTTCAATCCAAACCAATCCATCACCACAAGCAATTAGTAATCCCGTATCATCCATATTCCCTCCTTTACAACACCATTTAATCCTTCCTATATTCCCTCCTCCACTTATCTCCAACTTCCTCTCCGCAACAACCTTCCCATTTTTTTCCTCTTTCGGATCCCAAAAAACCAAACTCCCATCCTCATAAACCAACACCACAAAAGTTCCATTAGGATGCCAAACAGCATTTATCAACTTCTTCCTCTCTTTTTGCAGAGCAAACCATCTCTGCACAACTCCCTGTTTAAAACTATAAACCACAATCCCAGCCGTATACCCAATCAACAACTTTCCAATATCCCTAGGATGTAACTGAACACTAACAATCCCAACCCCAATACTTCTCGGATCAATTTCCCTCCAAAAGTTTTGCAGACGAAAGTTTCCAGGCCTTTCCCTATCCAAATCATAAACATAAATCTCCCCAGTTTGTACACCCACAAAAGCCCAATCCAATCCCGGATCAGTTACTAAACTCACAACCTTTGTATAAGTATACTTGGAAACCAATTCCCCCGTATTCAAATCCCATATGCAAAGGTCATTATTACTATCCAAAGAAACTAATCGATTCGCCACAAAAGAAAGTTGTTTTATTGCCGTGTTTGGCTTTGTTGGGATGAATGTCCGTGTTATTCGGGAGGTAGGAGAACCAAACACGTAGATTTTTCCAGAGGGAGAAAAAGGCGAAGGACAAGTTCCTATGGCGAGAAGAGATTGTACGGGGTCGTAGGATATACAGGAGATTTGAGAGTTTATTCCGTGGCGGGATTGTTCGTCGGGGTTGAATAGGGTGGGGGGAATGTTGGAGGATAGGGAGGTGGGGATTCCTGATTGTTTTGAACGGAGGAAGGATGACATTTTGATTAAAGGTTGTTGTGTGTGTGTGTCTCGTTAGGTATGGCTGGGAGGAGAGGATACGGTCGGGTTTGAGGGTGGTTTCGTGGTGTTGTCGAGAAAGGGATACGAATTTCCAAGTTTTGGTTTCGGCTTTCGAGGCTCGAGAAAGGTGATAACGTTAATGTCGATCTGTTAAATCCGCCGTGATACCAGCGTCTACTGACAAAAGTAACACCGCAGAATAATGCAACTGCCGATATCAACTTCGGTCTTTCGTTTTTGAAAGGAGTTAAAAAGAAAGTACAAATCTGATACCCAACTGTCAAAGAGTTTCAGGTCCCCCACTAAGAAGCCGGCCGTCTCTCCACTCAGTGACGTTTGCATGTGCCACCCCGCCGCCGCCGGAATCAAAAGAAATGCCAAGGATCACCCAAGACTTGCCTAGATGCCAAGGAATAATACCAAGATCACTGTTTATGGAGATAAAATTGCCGGACTGCCGATTATTTTGTCCACTTCTGGTTACCGTGACAGCTAAAAGGGGCAAAAGAAAACATTGTGTCTTTCTTCTTCAACTACAGATTAATGGTGTTCATCTCTCTCTCTCTCTCTCTCTCTCAAAAAAGAAAAAAAGTTGGTTGTTACAATTAGATCCCGAATTCATCACTTTCATTCGAAAAAGAAAGAAAATTGATAGGATAATTATGTCACATCCATTTATCATTGAATTCTTCCAAAAGGTGTTTTGGAAGAGGGGCACCTAGTGGGAATAGATGCAACAGATTGATGATGACGATGATGATGATGATGATGATTGGGGATTTTGTGGACAAGTTGAGAGTCAAAACTCAAGACCTCAAACCAGGGAAAGGTCTCCATCATACACCTTCCACATCAACTCACATTCACAAACAAATCACATCACTCATTTCACACATCAAAATTTGAAAAGCAATTTTTATTATCTAGAGTTATCTCTGAGAAATCTCAGACCCATTTGTACGCATCCCGCTTTTTCCCATCCAGGGCCTCACATGATATAAAATCAATGCCCGGTAATACAAATAAAACAAATAAAACCTCCGACCCGTGCCTTCACCGTCCAAGTAGCAAACTTAGACATACCACATGGTGTTCTTGAAGGTCTCAATGGCCTGAGGTCTGGCAGCGTCGCCAGAACCACCAATCTCAAGGAGAGGGTTGGTATAAGCCTTCTTGCGAAGCTCCGAAGTGGTCTTGGTAGCATCCTTCTCGGGACGCTTGGCGTAGAGACCACGAGGGGGAAGGAGCAAAGCCTTGATCTGCTTGGGGACCTGCTCGCTGGTAGGTCTAGGCTCGTGGTGACGACCGCGAGCGCTGGCCAGATGAGCATAGTACACCGCAGGGTGGAGGGAGACCGGGGTGGTAGAGCGGCAGTACTGGTAGCACTGGTGGTAGATGATCTGCTGAAGTTCGGCAGGCTTCAGCTGGCACTGGTCGAACAAGACGCTGTAGTGAACAGGGCGAGCAGTGCCCTGAATGGCAACGTGAGAGCAGAGATAAAAGTCGTAGTAGAAGGGATGAGTGACCTCCTTCTCCAGGAGGGTACCGGGGAGAGCGTTACCGTTCTTGTCACCCTTCTCAGGGAAGAAGCGAATGTGGTGACGCTTTGTACAAATGATAATGGTTATCTTGGGCTTGTGGTTGAAACCCTCGTTGAAGACGCGCTTGATCTCCTCGTACTCGTACTGCATGACGTGGGCAAACTGACCCTCAGAGACACCATCACGAAGATAGAAGACGTGCTGAGGAAGGAGGCCATTCTTCTTCTGCCACTTCTGAACCATGGGGCCGAGAACTGTGTGCATGATGGCCGGCTGGACGATCTCAACGCGTCTGCCGTTGGCCTGGACGCCGGCGCAGTAAATTGCGGCATCCTTGTCCATCGAGACAGTGATGGCCGCCACCGAGAGATCGTTGCCCTCGGCGTCGCTGCCGTGAGAGATATCGCAGCCAATCATCATGGTGGGCACCTTGAAAAAGGCGGAACCGCCCTTGGGACCCTTGTGGACGATGCGAGACGTCTGTCCACCAAGCTTGGCGTTCACCTTCATGGAGACGTTGGAGCAGTACTGCGGCTGAGCCTTCTTGACGTGAGAGGCCTGAACCATCTGCGAGGGCACGGCAGTGCGGATGTCAACGTTCTTCTTGAGACGATCATAGACCCAGGAGGTCTTGTCCCAGAGGACGAAGAACATGATCTGCGGCACCATCTGGTTGGCCTTGCCGGTGGCGTTGTAGGCGTCCATGACCATCTCGTCGTGGTTGAGAGAGATTTTAGTGCCCATGAGGAAGACCAGGGGGTCACGCTCAATGCGACCACCGTGTCCCTGGTAGGCAGCCTTGAATGCCTTGATGAAGTTGTCCATGGTGGGCTTGTCGACGCAGCCGCCGACGGCAACAAAGCACCAAGACTTGAGGGGCACGGCGTTGGCCTGGACAAACTTCTGACCGCGAAGATCCCAGCGGCCAGACATCTTGGGGTCAACAGTCTTCTGACCAAACTGAATGACCGGATTGGGGATCAGGCGAGCCTCGACCATGGGCATCTGAGAATTGACTTGAATGCCAAAGTGCCGAAGGTACTTGTCGCCGGCCCAGTTGAGATTGCCCACCATGGCCGTGAGATCATTCTTGCGGGCGGGGGGACGCTGAACAGCAAACTTGATCATGTCGGCCGTCTGCTGGGCATCAAGCTTAAAGGGGTAGGGGTTGAAGCGGTCAACAACGCAGAACTCCATGGGGAATTGGCCACCCTTGTGAGTCTCGACGAGGGGCCACTGCCAGTACTTCATGCGCTTCCGGTACTGGTCAATGTAGTACTGGAAGACGGTGGTCTTCTTGGTGGTGCCATCGGGAAGCTTCTTGTCGAAGGTGACCACCTTGGCGTTGGCTCCATCCTCACCGTACTTGGGATCAAAAGAAAAGCTCTTGATCTTGTACTCCTTGGGGTCGTTCTCCTTGCCGCGATGGCAGACTCTGAACTTGACGTTGATGAGACGACGAAGGGCCTTGTGGGCATCGGACCTCTCCCACATATTGGTCTTCTTGTTGAAAACAGGGTAGAGACCCTGAATCATCTCGTCGTACTTCCAGTGAGCAAACTTCTTGTCGAGATAATTCAGCATGTTACGAGCCAGCTGGTGCAAGTCTTGGCCCACAAAGAACGTCTGGTTGGAGATATCGACGTTGATGCCGAGGCCGAAGCCGCCAGAGAGCTTGGAAGAGTTGAGACGGATGGCCGAGTAGATGCCCTTGATGGCCTCAGAGTAGTTGTTGAGGCGCTCAGTCTCGGAGTACTGGTTGAACAGGGTGCGCTTGATGAGGCGCCAGTTCTCAGAGGGACCCTGACGAACGACATGGTCGAGGAAACCTGAAAGCCACAATGGTTAGAAGGAATGTCAAAACAAAAGGAGTTTAACTTGGTACTTACTCATGCACTCAAGGACCTTGGTGTCCCAGCCCATCTTGCCATCGAGGTACAAGTTGAGAAGATCGAGGTCGATCTTGCTCACCTTGCGAACAATGACCATGAAAACATTGTTGGGACGGCCAGGATTCTTGCCCTCCTCCTCGCCGAGATCAACCTGGCAGCGAATCTCATTGGTGTCATTTGTAGACCAGGCGATCTTGCGCATGTCGCAGATCCAGGGACCCTTGTTGAAGGTCTTGAGCTTGTCCTGGAACTTGGTACTCATCCAGCACTTCTTGTAGACGATGGCGCCGCGGGGCTCGGGCTGGATGCAAATGTCGTACTGGTAGACGACAGGGAGCTTGATGGCATTGACCCGGTATTGGTTAATGCCGACCCGAATGGGAGGGTGGCTGGTGTTGAAACCAGGACGACGCTCGAAGGGGTGGAACTCGGGAGCGCCCTTGAGCTGTGAGGGTGTGTTAGTGACTGACTGAGAGAGAAATGGACTGAAGGTGATGACTTACCATGTAGGCCTCGGGAGGGAGATCAGCGCGAGCGCGACGATTACCAAAGGCAAGCGGATCGGCGGGGTCAAAGACCTGAGAATTAGTCATTGTGGCGATCTAGATGTACTTGGTTGAGATGTCAGTAAGGAAAATAAAGTTGGAAGCGGGATAAAAGAAATAAAGGTAGAAGGGTGGACTCGGGTACACGCAGAAGACCGGTGGTGGGCACCCGACAAACAAATAGCAAACCGACAAGATGAAATTGACCTACTTTGAAGAGTGCTGAGATCGACAATGTCTCTGAATGCGACTGCGAAGTCGAGATGGTTTTGTTTTTGTAAGCTAAAAGATGTTAGAAGAGGGGTTGGGAGCGATGAGTGAAGAAGAGAAGAAGTAGTGGATGGAGGAAGATGTTAAATAGGAAAGCAACCGACCGAAACCATTTGCTTCGACAAAGAAGGATGGCGTTTGAAGATGACCATGCGAGAAATGAGTCTAAGGAATGTTGATCACGTACCTTTGGTGACTGATTAAGGTAGTTGAGGTGATTGATGTGCCCAAGGTGTGAGGTGCCTTGGATGGAGGGGTAGGCAGAAGAGGTTGTGCGTGGTAAGAGGAAAGGTTGTGGAAGTGGGAGGAGAAGTACCCTTTTTATACCTGAGAATTGGGACTGCAAATTTTGCAGCGGGGACCGCAAACCATTAAGGTTCGGTCCTCAAGATTCCTATAGATGGGTTGATACTGCTAACTGGCTTCAATGTCAGTGTGATTCTTATTATCTGCCTAGATATTCTACTTCAGACGATGGCCATGCGGCAACGATGTAGATCAGCTCGGAGATTCGAGTCGGAGCCGGTGATTCAAACAGATGGGATGGATGGGATGGATGGAGGGGTAGCTATTCAAAGAGAAGGGACACGCGGGGCCATCATCATGGGTATGATGTCGTCTATTCAGTCTTCAGGAAGGTGCTCACGCCTCAGGTCCCCGCTGTGAATATGTATGACCCCGCTCTCCCTGTCAAGAAGGTGTCACATATCAAACAATATCATGCTATAGAAAGCTATTCAGACCGTGATATCACAAATATAACATACCCTCTGGAATAATAGACCATGGAAACAAACCCAGAAGTTGGATGGGAAGAATCACGTCATGTCACAATGGTAACTTGGAACGGGAGAGCACTCTTCTTGACCGCCACTGTCAGAGTCATAGGACGGTAAGATGAGCAAGAACCTCCCTCCGCTGCAGATCCTTCACCGGCGAAGCTACCCCACCTATGGGTATCAGAGCTGTCTGAAGAAGCAACTGCGCGGGGCCATTGACTGGCAGTTTTGGCATCGGCAGATACCTTACTCGGCGGAGCTGAAGCTCCAATATATGCGGGGACGTGGTTTGAGATCGTTCGCATTGAAGAATCTGGAAGGAGCTTCTTTATCTCAATGAGGGGTCGACAGAGCTTCCGAGCTTCTGTCGGTTTCCGCTGCTTTTCGAGGGAAAGAAGGAGCAATATGGAGGCCCCGCCACCAGACGGATCCAGGCAGCCAAGGCCACACACATTATTGAGCAACTGCGGCGGGTCTTATTCCTCGGCGGCAGCTTAAAATGACCCCAGTGAAGCAATGAGAGAATCAGAATCATGGATTGTGTGCATTTACCCATGATATTGTGACCAAGAATGTGTCATTTCATAGCAAAACCTACAAATCCATCATGCTTACCTTACATTCAAGCAAATATCCAATGTCCAGTCACACTAGAACATCCATATAACATTTGCCATGTGTCAGAGAGTCGAGATTAAAAGTATGCTGCTGCACATTCACACACAATTGTCCATCAGCTCATCCCAATTCATGAGGGAACCGTAGATCCGTCGCAGATACGGGACCAAATACAGCAGATTCTACTTTTTAGAACATCTTATAATCATTGGGGATATGATCAACCATTTGATCATTCAAATTGCCTACTGATAATGAAGAGGATAATGTTTTAACAACAGATTCTGGACTGAGAATCAGTTCAATTACTCCAAAAAAAAATAATCCAGAAGAAGCAGAAGAAGAAGAAGCACACATTAAATATTTGACCCTAAAAGTTCCATTTACACAGATTAAAACCCCCATCAATTAATTATCTACGTAAATTCCATTGAACCCCCTAAAATGGCCGAAGGAGCATTTAAAACGCACAAGAACAAAGTAAACAAACCCCCTTAATGATCTTGGCCCAAGCGTCAAAACTCTCTTGGAAGCCTTGTGGATTGTTGGTTGTTGTGAATGGCGTTGGTCCGTGACCGAAAGGCTGCGTGGTATCCGTAGTTAGATGGCACGTGGATGGAAAAAAAGTGTGTACGTTTACTGGCTAAAATGTGCGCTGCAGACTGCAGAATGAAAGGCGGCTGCAGCCTCGGGGTTCTAGACACGCGGCTGAGATGAGAAATGTAAAACGGTGGCGGCTGACCTCCAAAGGGTTGCAGCGAAAGCAGCTGCAACTGCAGCTGCAACAAAAACAAAAACAACAACAACAACAACAACAACAACAACAACAACAGCTTAAACAGGACGACAACCAGCAAGGAACAGCAATGTTCAATCATTAGGGTCACTTAACCACTCGATAAAAGCTAGAGAAGGGTTTTAAATCATCAAAATACCACAATGATTGACTCATGATATATATCATCCGCACTCAGAAAAGAGAATCATGATCAGTAACCAGTCACATCTTCAAAACAAACAAACATCACATGACTGACCACAGCAAAGCAAACAACGAAATAAAAAACACCAAGAATATACACCATGACATAACTCTACATACTTCCTACGAAGTTCAACCAACCCCCAAAAATGCGCCAAACCATTCCCCGTCCAACCCCAGATTCATCAACCCAACGACCCATACAAAAACCCAAACAAAACTACGTAACAAGCACCCCATACCCTCATCAAGGTTCAAGAACTTTTTGGTCATATTTTCTTACTTTTTTTTCTGAATATCTTCCTCGCTCATCATGTATAGAAGAACGAACCAATCCAGTCATCCTCCCCACCAAACTCAGAAAACTCAATCTCCAACCCTCAAAGCAGTCGGCAGCAAAGCCAAACCCCAGATTTTCACTCCTCTCCCTTCCATACTATTATACATCAAACAAACATCCATCCTCTTCATAAGGAGAACCCTCCCAATCATTTTCGGAATATCACCTTCGCTCTAATAAGGGGGATATCTCCCCTGTCCACCCTGCCCATACATAGAAGGAGGAGGGGCATGTCCACCAAAGCCAGAATAACCACCTCCCCACGCTCCCTGCCCTGTTTCATAGGCTTGATGCTGCTGTCCACCACCCGGGCCAAAAGCCGGAGGAGGTTCATAGCTCCCGGAGCTGCCGGGTCGCACGCTACCCTCTCTATACGGAACCGGCCTTCCACCACCAACAAACGGACTGCCACCCCTATAGCCATATTCACCTCCAACGGAGACTTTCCTCGCGTGTCCCTGTCCCTGTCCCTTTTGCTGCTTCCAAACCGTAAAATCAGGCACATCAATCCGCTGCAACATGCTGGCCGTCGCTCTGGGATTCAACCTGTGACCGTCATACAAGTCCGCTCTAGGGATCAAACTGAGCAAAAAGGTGATATCTCGCGCAATGGGTGCCGGAGCAGCAGAGTGATAAGAAGACGAAGCACCAGCAGTAGGCACACGCTGCTGAGCTAATCTTCGACCGGCGGCTCCCTTCAGGGGAGAAGCACCACGCTGGAACTGGTAGTCTGAACCTTGTTGTCCCTGTGGGTTGTTGTACTCGGTCCTCTGCATCTTTCTCGGTTGGAAGTTTGATTCCTCGTAGTCATCGATTTGCAGCGCTCTCTTTGGTGAATTCATATAGCTGCCCTGGTTGGTGGGAGGAGGTGGACTAGTCCTTCCACCAGCGAGTTGTGCCTGCCCCGGTCTTGGCGAGTGCTGTTGCTGCTCGACTGAAGGCATCGCCATATGCGGATGGAACGCCGGAGGACGGGTTTGGGTAGCTGGAGAAACGATAATCGGCGCTGAGATCGGGTCAAAGTTGTCACTCGAGTACCGAGCAGAAAAATTCGTGAGGTATCGGTCTTCCGGGAACAGCTCCGCCATGCGCTTCTCAAGTTTTGCAATCTGAGCCAGCTCGCCGTATGTCGACTCATACTTGTGCATATAAGCATAAAGGGCCTTGGCCTTGTGAACAGTTTCGGGCTTCGAGGTCAATCTACCGACGACCGTCTCAAACAAAACACGGGCATCTAAAAGATAGTTAGGATCGGCTAATTCAGTGGTAGAGGGGAGAGGGAAGGGATTGCTTACTATTGTAGTCGTCTCTCGAGTGGAGATACTTGATGTTCTCGAGAGCAAAGGTCTCATCTTGGGGAAATAGCTTGGCTCCACGGTCAAAGATCTTCCCTCCGGCAGGTTCCTTGTAAATGACCCACTCCATCAATGCAACAGCCGAGTAAACGGCGCTGGTGATGTGTCCGCGCTGACGGGCTTCTTGGAACGCTTGTCGCATTCCGCCCAGCTCGGTGTTAGGCTTTCCTTTGCCTTGAATGCGACGCATTGCGCGAATCAGGGCGATCCAGACAAAAGAGATAATGTTCTTGAGTAGATTGGTCTGTGCGGCATAACCGTCCTGGATCCTCTTGATCATCTCCTTGGTCCCATCGTTTGCTGCCGGGCTCTCGTCATCGTCAGCATCTTCAATCTGGGGCTTGGGTGCCGACTCTTGGATGTTGCGAATGGCTGTTGCCTCTCGGTCTTTGATACGGTTGACGTGCTCGTAAAGAGCATCCAAGACACGGTCATATGGAGCGCGAACGGCCTTGCCGCGCGCAATTTTGGCCTCATCTTTTTCATCGCTGGGATAAGTCGACTCTATATAATCGGCATGTCTGAGGGCAAGGAGAACGCTCTCGGGATTCGCCTGGATGCTCATGGTCAGAAATTCAAGACCCTGTGGCTGGCCTTCTGCGGTGGAAATGTTGTTCTCAAGGCACCACTGCGCCGCATCAACCCACATCTCCGGCCAGAACCAGAGAGCCATCAGAGCTTGCTTGTAGACATAGAGAACTCGCTTTTGGTAGGGGCCGTTGGGCTGTGTGTCGTCCTTGATATCAAGAGGGTCAGATTTCTCCCACTCGATCCACTTCTTCCATATCTCAACCTGCTCCATGTACTCTTGGTATCCATCAAAGCCAGCAGCTGGGGGGAGCCGAGGAAGTGTATTTCGTTTCAGGTTCCGCGTGATGTTCTCGAGAGCTGTGTTGGCGCTCTTGGCCGACATGTATGATGGTGACTTTTCTGTCAGGTATTTGCGGCCTGTGAGCTTGTTCAGGGTCATCTCCCACTCGTTATACTCCCTCCATAATGTGTTGACATTGGCGATTGGGACGACAATAGCGCGCTGATACGCCTTGCGAAGCTGATCCATCTTTTGTTGGTCTTCCCACTGACTTCCACCGGCATTTCCGGGACGGCTCTTTAGGAATTGGAGATACTCGGCCCAGATCTTGCCTGAATCCTTGTCAAGACCGATGTTGTCAATGACAAACTCGTACGCGCTAGCTACAACTAGTCGAGGTTCACCAGACGGGTCGTTCACATCGTTCCGTCGACGGATGTAATCCAGGTACTTGGTCCACAGTTTGACATTGGGAACATTCTTGATTGACCTGCCAAAAATGATTTCTGCCTCTGAAAAGTTGTTCATGTCAAGCTCAAACTCGAGATATTCCACCCAAATGTCGGCCTATAAAGGACTGTCAGTTTTTGGTTGGCGACAATGCATTTGGTTCAAGTTAAACTTACAGCCTGTGGGAATATTGCGAGGACTCGGTCAAAGGTCTGTCTTGTCTGAACAATATCATTGTTGCGTTTGTGCTCGGCGATCAAGGCCTGCCAAGCATCCAAAGCGCCGCGAGGGTCATCGAGAACACGCTTCTCGAGGTCGGCTATTCTGTTAACAGGAGGTGGAGGGGACTGGGATACGAGGCGCTGGGCCGCGAGTGAGGCAGACGGGGCAGCAACAACTTGAGTCACCTGAGGTGCAGGAGATGGATTAGAGGGTACTCCCGCAGGGTCTTGGATTTGAGCAGACTTGAGAAGAATGGAACCTGAAGACTGCTCACTGGGTGCCCCAACTTGCGGCGCCTCATCTTGTTCGTCTTCATCGTCAGAGTCTCCCACTAGGAATCCTCCTGCCGTCCGAGGCTTCTTAACGACAGCTGGCTGAGGAGAGGGTTTGACAGAAGTAGTAGCAGGTACTGTTACTGGAAGGGAAGAAGAAAGTGATTCTGGGTCGTAGGCACCCACTTCATCGGTGGCACCATCGCGGGATGGAAGATCACCTAGAACATGCTGGGAATGGTCAGGAACATATGGTTCGTTTTCTTGTTCTTCAGAGCTATGCTGAATATGACTGGTCTCGATGTCATCTCCCTCCTCATAGCCTTGCTCATTCTCCCCATCCCACACGATTGTCTGACTGGGGTCGTATTCAGCCATGATGATTGTTGTTGTGGTTTTTGATGTCGCTGTCGTGGGTGGGCGATCGCGATGTCGGTCGGTCGGTCGTAAAAGGTTCACGGAGGGGTAATTGCTCGTTAAAAGAAAACAAGAAAGATGAGTTGAGCGCTAGCAGTGTTGTGGCAGGTCGTATCGCATGCTGCAATCAGTGGCGCTGTTGTTGGTCTTGCTTCTTCGTGGTGGATGGTGGACGTGCAACAAAGACAATCAATTGGGGATGATTGCTTAAGGTTATTGCTTGATATTGCTGCAAGCAACCGATATGTACAAACAATATCTTGTCGATACCTGCTTGGGTGAGAAAAAAAGGGGAAAAGAAAAAAAGTAAGAGCTGAGAAAAAGTTGAGATAGAATCAATCTCAAATTGGAAGTCGCTCTCCTGCCCTTTCGCCGTTGCTGACTGCGAACTTGGACAAGAGAGCGCGCGAATCCTGGAGCCAAGATTCACTAGCGTCGCTGCAAAGCTTCGCTGCACTGTGGCTGCTTGCTGTGGAGATTTGTGGCTTATCAATAAGGTTGTTACCCCACAGTTGGGCACGCGTGTGAGTGGTCTGGGCTTAAAATCAATTTACGCGACTGCACAAACCGTGGAACCGTGGACCGCGTCGACCCAAAGTTGAGTGGTTCCAGGTAGGTTGCCCCAGAAAAACGTGCACCCACCTTTTCTCAGCGTTGCCCCTCCCTGAATGCTTGGTGGTGCTTGTCTAGGGACCTCATTTTAAAGTAGATCCCCAAAACAAAACAAAGTCGGCCTTGTTTTATTTTTTTTCTCTTTTAGCGGCGGCCCTTCTTCTTTTTCTCTCTCCCCCTCTCCTTCCCAAAACCAACTCTTTTTTTCTTTTTTTACATTCATCCAACATCACATCGTCATCTCACAGCAGGCGCGCATAGCCGATACTCTTTTTTTCTTAGACATTAGATAAATATCATCTTTCAAAATGTCTGTCGTCACTCTTCTCGGGGTCAATGTTATAAACAACCCTGCCAAATTTACCGACAAGTACCTCTTTGAGATCACCTTTGAGTGTCTCGAGCCTCTTGAGAAGGGTACGACTTTCATGAGTTGATTAAACCCCAACCCAACAAAAAGCGACTCTAACAATTTTCTTCACCAGATCTCGAGTGGAAGCTCACCTATGTCGGCTCTGCCCAGTCCGACAGCCACGATCAGGAGCTCGATTCTCTTCTCGTCGGTCCTATCCCCGTTGGCGTAAACAAGTTTGCTTTTGAGGCCAACCCTCCCGACACCAGCCGCATCCCTCTCGATGAGCTTCTCGGTGTGACTGTCGTTCTCCTCACCTGCGCCTACGACGGTCGCGAGTTCGTTCGCGTTGGTTACTACGTCAACAATGAGTACGAGACAGAGGAGCTCCAGAATGCCCCGCCCGCCCAGCCTATCATCGAGAAGATTCGTCGCAACGTCTTGGCGGAGAAGCCCCGTGTCACCAGATTCAACATTAAGTGGTATGTTTTTATTCTCGTGGTATGGTCTACTGAGTTGGTCCAGTTTACTAACAGCTGGCGCGTCTGTAGGGATTCCGAGGCCACTGCTCCTGCCGAGTTCCCCCCTGAACAGCCCGAGGCTGACCTTGTTGCCGATGAGGAGGAGTACGGTGCCGAAGAGCTGGCTGAGGAGGAGGCTGAGCTTGCCGATGAGGATGCCGAGGCTGCTGCCGCCGGTGGCGACACTGCTATGGAGGGTGTCGAGGGCGAGGGAGTCGTCGTCGACGATGATGAGCTCTCTGACGACGGCAGTGTGGATATTGAAGGCGAGAGTGATGACGAGCTTGAGGAGGAAGAGGGTGAGGCTGAGGCTGTCGATGGTGATGAGATGGAGGTTGACAAGCCTGAACCCGCTGCTCCTCATGTGGCTCCCGTGCGCTAGGTTGCGTATGGGAAAAAACAACATTGAATGAGAATTATGATCTGGTTATTACAACAACAATAATGAATGAAAAGATGGTTTAGGGGATTATGGGTTGGGAATAAATGAGGATTTTCCATTGCGTTTTGCGGAACTCGAGGATATTTCAGTTGGGAGGTTTCTGAAGAGGCAAGAACCTCTTTCTCTTTTTCTTGTTCATACCCGCTAGATGTTTCTGCTTGATACTTACAAGTAAGGCGCAACGATTTATTCTCGTTTTTATTTAACCAGATGATGCATGATAAGTGAGGATGACTGAATAGTGATGAGGCGATTCCATTTCAATTTATACAACGTCAATGAAAGGATATACAATACCCAAACATAAACATGTCCTTTTAAGATACAAAATGCCCAGAGTGTTAAAAGATATCTATTCCCAACAAGGGGGTTTTCTTAAACAAAGTGTCATATGCTTCCTGACCAAAACGTATTTATTTTATAATAGACCTAGATGTCTCCTGGGAAACAATATTGGCTTAAAAAACCGAGCGTGCTATCTAACAAACATTCAAGGACAAAGCTTGTATATAGAATTTGAAATAAGACGACGGGGAGTCACTTTCCATGTCATACTCTCAAGAGGAAATGAAATATTCTTGACAGAGTACAACAGGGAAATGGTTCAAGTAAAATACCGGTACCAAAACACATCAAACGCGATAAACTCAAGGACTACATCATAATCCGTCTCTTGAGCTCTAAAAATCAACAGCATCTATCTCTCGCGCGCCAGACCAAACCACCACGAAGATGATGGCGTCGTCGCTGTGGACGATGACGGCGGTGATGACGGCCGATTGGCCCACCACAACCGTCACCACCACCATTCGACTTCCCCCCTTCCTCATCCCAGGTCCTCGTCCCAGACACCACAGTATTTCCCACTTCTCGTCCGTCACACCAATATCCTCCGAGCCTGACCTGCACCTCCAGGTCATTCCTTCCCTCCCGACCCGGTCAAGTCCATGTCGGAGTCGACCCATCCGTGCCGGACGCGATTTGCAGTGCCCTCCATATAACCGCGCCGGGCTCGAACCCCCGCGTCCGGCACGAACTTCTTCGCACCGGCTTTTAGATTCTATGCTAAGGGGAAGTGGTTTTGTGGGTAATGCAGGGCGAGCTCACAATTGCTATAATTACCATCACCACCCCCTCCTATGCGTAGTAGGTCTGGGGCACAACGTTCCCCCCTTGCGTCGTCACTTTTATGATCATGTGAACTGGATTAAGGGAAAGGAAGAAATGAGCGCGAGCAAACTAAACAAGATTGACGTCCTCTGCCGGAAGCTTCTGTAAAAGTTGCGACATGGTGAAGGAGGTATTGTAAGTATTGAGTCGCGCAACCTTGCGATATTGTCAAGTCGGTGGTAATAATGCAAAAGGGATGATGATTGCTAGTAAATTGTGAAGTGAGCTGAAAGAAATAAATGGAATTTTCTCTCCCTTTACCCTTAAAATTAGGAATATACCTGACCAGCAGCACCCTCGCAGCGCTCAAACTATGTCTCCCGTCCAGACACCGACTGCACCCGCATCGTAGTCGATCCTTCGTACCATTTCCTCCCTCCATACCCAAACATATCCGCTTCGGAATCGATCTATCCGCGTCGGCCGCGGTTTGCAGTGCCCCCCATACAACCGAGCCGGGCTCGAGACCTCCGTGTCCGGCGTGGAGAGGCTCGTGCCGGGTTTTGGGTTCTATGCTAAAGGGAAATGATTGGTATTTGTGACGGAAATAATTGATTTTGCCTTCTCCGATCCAATAGACTTGGAACTTGATTGCGGCAGTCATATGCTTTTTGGATTCTTAATGGAGTAGTCCCAGACTTGGCCTTGCGCTTGTTGGCCTCGCCTTAGTTTTCTTGTTCTTGGACTGACGGAAAGGATTTGCCGGGTCGGGCTTGTCGGAGGGTAGGCTCTTTCTATTAGGAGGGCGACGGTGATCAATGTGGAAGCTGAAATCGTCATGGTGGGTATGTTATTTTCACCCCTATACCCTATAGCAAAAAATCGTGATGGCACCGCGTCGGAGACCAACCTTCTCGAGCCAGGGCCGTACCACCAAAAATTTGGTGTACCGAGCCGGGAACGCGACCTTTCGAGCCGGAGACCTGGCACCTTCGAACCAGAAGCCGGACTTTTTTCGAGAAGGCATCAAAGGCTCACCGTCCCCGGGCAGGACTTTTGCGCCAGATATCCGCGCCGGACACAATCAACCGTGCCAGACACGGCAAGCCAAAATCACACCAAAATTTGGTATTTCGAGCCCGGCTCGGAGGCTCCAGCCAATTAACCAACTTATGCTAAAGGAGAAGAAGTGATGATTTTTTCCCAGAATGAACCATGTGTTCCCACTCTATCAGCTGATACCATGTTCATGAAATCGATGGAATGATCGTTGTTGAAGTCGAGCTGCTCGTGAGGGTATTGCTGAAGAAACCTTGGTTGTGTCGTATTCCAAGGCTTGAATAAGGTGGCGTATGTTTGATTTATGGAGATGAAGAGCTAAGTCTCGCAGCGAGAGGTCATTGTAGCCTGAGTTTACAGAAAAAATAATAAAATTCTGGTTAGGGCTTGTTGGGGAAAAGTGTAGAGCTCAGAGCCATCCTCGACAGAGCTCGTACAGTCCCCATCACCGCTGAGGATCTTCAGCGAGTCTGGGAAGCCCTCAAGCAACGGTTCCCAGCTAAGACAGTTGACGCCAGTGCCTTGTCCCCGACTGAGGAGTTCAGAGACCTAAAGCAGAACCCCGACGACCCCCCTGTGGCGAGCGACAATGAGGACAATGAGCCGCTGGCCCAACGCCGCCGTCTTTCCTCTATGCATGAGGTTGTTTCTGTTGCCACCCTGGTGACCTGGCCTGTGGGAGAGTCTCTCCCTTGTGGAAGGAGACGGAGACGTTTAAAAGGAAGAAAAGAAGTAAAAAAAAAGACTGGGAATACATTAAACACAAGTACAATAGTGGACAAAGGATCTACAAAAAGTGATGTTTTAAAAGGGAAAGGATTCTTTGCAGTAAAAAAGCCAATATTCCACATTTTAATTTATGTTTAAGCACTGCTAGTCACCACACCACAGAATATACCTACTGAGCACTCTCTCGCCATCCCTCCCGTCCAGACACCCACCAAATCCGCGTCAGAGTCGACCCTTCGCGCCATCTACCCCTTCCACACACGAGCACACCCGCTTCGGAATCGACCTATCTGTGTCGGACGCGATTTGCACTATTTCCCATACAACCGCGCCGGGCTCGAGCCCCCGCGTCCGGCACGAACCTCTTCGCGCCAGCTTTTAGGTTCTATGCTAAGGGGAAGTGTGAGGGGAACAGAAAGAGACAATTCGATGGACATTGAAGACTGTGTGCCCTCGCCAGTTCGCTCAGAGTCAAGCGCCAAACCATACCTACTTCCAACAATATCCCCTCAAGAATCCAGCACGACCCTCTGTGACACCAAGAGGAGGCTAAACGACGGCATTATTTCGCCTTAGTTGACAATTTGGGCCTTCCACTTGGTTATGTAGGAGGTGGGCCTTCCACTTGGTTATGTAGGAGGTGGGCCTTCCACTTGGTTATGTAGGACGAGTGCCTTCCACTTGGCCAAGCATGATATTATGGTGAAAATGGGTGGTAGTCGATATATGACAAAGAACCCAGGGAGCCAAGATCAGTGAGGAAGGAAGGTGATGATTAAGGAAGGGAAATTTGAGCGACGCTGTGAGAGTGTGAGTTATGCCAAAATGTCACCCTCAAGTCTGGAAAGCGTATGAGAACTAAATCTCCTTGAGACGTCAAAACTTGAGCAATGTTTTTGGAATAGACACCGACTGTCAAATACAAACACACATATATACTTTTTTTTCCTTTTTTTTTCCTTTTTTTTTTTAAAAAAAAAAAAAAGCTTCCGTACAATATCACAGCTGTCGGCACTCAATGTTTGAAGATCATGATATTAAATGAAATAAAGAGTCGTCGGAGCAAGTGAGGATAGACAGGCGTAATAAATTCACACCACATATAACCAAAAATAAACCCCAAAATCATCTCAATTATATACTTTGGCAAAATATATATCACAATCCGCTGCCTAATTCTTAACCTCAACCCTCTCAATCAACCCCCCACCAACTCTAGCAATCTCACTCAACACCGCCTCCCTATTAACCTCCACCATCTCCTCTCCCTCCTCCTCCTCCACTTCTTCATTCTTCCTCTTTTTCCCAACCATATAATTCCCTCCTCCCCTCTTAACAACCCTCCACTTCCTCTTCGCCACCAACGGGTTCCAAACCCCTCCAATAACCCCATCCTCCTCCGCTCCTCCTCTAAAAAACACCAAAACCCCATCCCCTCCACCACCATTAAACACCCTCTCCAACTCCCCAAGCAAAACATCAGACGGATGCTCTCCAACAGGCAACATCTCCATCCCAACCCTCTCATCCAAATTCTTATACTTTTTCTTCTTCCTCTCCTCTTCCTCATCCTCATCCTCCTCATGCTCAAAAGTCTTCAAACACTCCTTGACCGCCTTCACATCAAGATGTATCAAAACATCATACTCTTTCAAATTCCCCACAAACAACCTCCTCCAATCCAACTTGACCCCCTCCTCCCTAATCAACTGACACGCCCCCCTCGCCAAAACCGTCATCCTCGTCGCAACAACCTTACCCGGCTTCTCACCAGTCCACGCGATACCGCTCGTTTCCCCTGGAGTAGCAACCACCAAAACCGTCTTGCTCATAGTCGGGTCAATCTTCCTCCACGCCTCCAATCTCGTCCCAATCACCTGTCTCTCCTTATTGCTAATCTCATCCTGTTCAGCAACAATCAACGGCTCACTTCTCCAATCCCATCTCGCCAAGAACAACAAAACCCTGACAAAACCCGTCGAAGCAGACGAAGGTGCATCCCACGGATACGGAGTGAAAAATACATGCAAACAAACCAACTCCACAAACTCTTCTGTGAAGTGATTCGATAGCTTATGACACGAGAACCAATGCTTGACCAACCTAATAGTCGGGCTCAGCGCAGGGAATCTCGTAACAGCCGTAGAAATAGTCTGATTATGCAAAGGTAAATTGGTGTACAATCTCCTAAAACCCGCAAGATGAGCTGTTGCGCGTTGTCGGAGGTATTGTTCCACCGTTTTATCTTTGACTTGTCTCTCCAATAACGCTTCCTCCAGATCACTGTGAATTCTCAGACGAAAAGCAGCTCCAGATTCGTAGACTACATCTAGGAAGGCAAGGTTTTGTGTTTCAAACTCTGCATCCTCCATACCAACGTGTGTACGAAGTTGACCTGGTTTGGATTTCTCGAGAAGGTTACCGATCATAAGAAGGAAAGCAATCTTGGTTCGTTGGATCGCAACTACTGACTCAGGCCACTTGCCTGATGCTTCAAATGAGATGATGCAGTCCATTGGTCTGGGACCTGATTTGGAAGATTGTTTAAGAGCAGGTGGTTTGACTGAGGCATGACGGAGTTCGGGACAGATAGGCGCGATTTGTCGAGGACGAAGAGGAAGATCTTCTAAACTGCGAATGTCATGCTCAAAAGTGCTGAACGCTGTTTTTGCTTCGTGATAGATAGCCGCATCGGCCGGTTTTAGTGATAGAAGAGCGTCTAGACCGTTGCCGTAAAAGTCAATATCGTCTCTGATGTTGCCGATGCGGAGGTGTCGGGAAAGGATATATCGCATGATTTCCTCGCAGAGACCAAAGGGTGTTTTGGATCCCCAGACAAGGGTCTCGCGGATAGTGTCTCTTTCGAATCTTCTGAGCTCGGCCTTTTCACCCCAGAAGTTTCTAAAGTTTTCGCATTCCTCCCTCTCCTCGATGGTAGCGCCGGCGGTTGGACCCTTGTCCACTGTTCGAGCCATGTTTTGAGGGTCAAACAGGATACCAATCTCAAGTTCTGATTCCGCCTGGGACTTGGGAGTTTCTGTTAGTGCCCATTTTGAGCTGCCTGGAGTCTTGATATTGATGAGTCTGGCTCTCTCGCCTAGCTCCTTATCCGCCAGAGCCCTCTTCAAGACGCTATAGACCCTGCTGCTCAACTGCCACGTCCGTCCTCGAGATTCCGCAGTATCGTCTCCCAAAACTTTGTCCAAAATTTCGCTGTAGTTGAGGTGAGCAAACAAGTCGTAAGTGTGAAAGGGTAAATCGGCCTTGATGATAAAAGTAGGTGCGAACTGATCAACATCGCTTTTGTCCAACAACGCCCTGGTCCACTTGGCATGTTGATGAAGCAATGCCGCAGACCAAGGTCCCATCTTGAAGGCAATATTCACTTGCCGAGCGCAATCGTAAAGAATTGGACCCTGTCCAAGATATTCCTCCAAGTCTTCCGCCGTTTTCCCTGAACCAAAAACGAGTGGTTTTTCAGAAAGATCGCTGAGGTCGAGGAACTGAATCATGGCTCTGAACAACTGCGTACTGCTGAGCGAAGTCGATAGAGCAGCACGTCCCTGGCTTCCTCCCGGCTGGAGAAGAAGAGCCAAGAGAACAGCCCATTCAACATGACCGAAACCGCCCTTGGAGATGTCGCTTCCGAAACCCCTCTGCTGTAACCAGGTCCGACCCAGGATGCAAGCGTTCTTGAATCCTTTGCACTTCTTTTCGGTTTGGCGCAATAATTTGAGGTAGGCCAGAAACGAACCCTCGGCGGCCAAAGTCGAGTTGTAAAATGCGGTTGGCTCTGCCTGATCTTCTGAATCCCCAACGCGACCTTTGCGAAGTAAAGAAGCACCCAAGTGAAGCTTTGACTTTGGAAAGAATCCTTCTGGCGCACATGGAATAATCCTAATCTTGTAGTCCAATCGTCCCTTTGGTTTCTCCTCTTTTGTTGTTGGCTGAAGGGCGAGAATTGGTAACAGCGGGTTGCCGTTGAGGTGTTCGTAGGATAGTTCGCCGTCGCTTCCAAATTCCTTCTGAATGGTGGCCGCAATGGCAGCCAAATAGTATGCCCTTTTGTAAAAGTATCGCAAGTCAAGGTAATCCTTCTCTTGCAAAATCTCTTGGGGAATCACCACAACCATATCCACCCCAAAATCCTTTTGTGTTTTGACCATCGTTTTCGAGACATAGCTGCCGACGACATTGAACTGGGCGGGTTTTTCGAAGGCAAGTTTGTAATTCGAGTTTTGTGGTGGCTGGGGATTAGGAAAGGGGATTTTGATCTTGTGTTTCTTCTCGAATTTCGATGCAGCTTGTGTGATCTACGTAGAGGCAACATGATTAGCAAAAACAGGATGCGCCAGATGGTGGAACTGCGCGCTCTTACAAGAAGAGGCTCCTGGGATTTTATGGCCTCAATTGACCCTTTGATACGATAAAGTAAGTCATCGGCACCCTCCAATGCGGTTCCATAATCCAGGCGCACTTCTTGTAACAGCTCCTCTGTCTCCAACACGAATGCCCTGGATCTAGAGACGCCAACTGTGGATGCTGTTTGAAGTGCTTTTTCTGCTCCATCTTGGGAGTGATCGAGTTTTCTTCGTTTTGCGGGAGCGGAATCCATGGTCGCGGTGGTGATATCTGTTATATCTAGTTGTCGCGACAGTGTGGAAACATGAAGGGTTGTAGGTACAGAAACCTTGAACAACCGAGCTCTCAGGGTCTTGGTGGGAATTCCACTTTCTGTAACTTTTTTTTTGCTGGGATTCCAACGATAAGATCTTTCGATAAGATAACTTTAATCCCTGTCAGATGCGTCTGCGGAAGACGGATTATCCTGGTCCGGCGGGGTGGTGCTACAGTGCCAATTAAATACGTCACACCGTACGGACGGATTGAGTGCTTGCTTCATTGATGAAGGCCGCTGCTGCAACTTGCAATTTTTGGATTGGGTCGGTGTTGCCTTTTTTCTTACGATTTTTGAACAAGCGATGCAAAGTTTTGAGTTTAGAAAAGTCTTGTTTTTCACTTTTCATTTTCTTCCTTGAATCACATTATTAGAGATAATTTTCACGACTTAATCATCTCATCATGTCAAGCACCAAGGTCCTATTGAAGGCCGTCAACGACTTCATCAAACAGTCCAAATGGGACGAAGCAATCGAAAAGACCAAGGAGATTATCCAAAAAGATCCCAAAAACTATCACGCGTAAGATTCATCTCGCACATTTGTTGTTTACCCACTCACATAAATGCAGACACCTCTTCCAAGCATTTTGCCTGGACAAAAAGAACAGGGTAGAAGAAGCCGAGACCGTATTCCTTGCAGCCTCCGGTTACAAACCCAACGATCCTCAACCATGGCAAGGTCTCATCAAGCTTTACCAACGACAGAGCAACAAAAAGATTAAACAGTATCAACATGCCGCCCTCAAGCTTGCCGAGATCTATCGCGATGCCAATGAGATGTACAAGTGTCAGGACACAGTCGACAAGTTCATCGATTATGTTCGAACTCAGGGTGAACGTCAACAGCTAGTCGAAGCTCTCGATCTGATTCTCCCAGAAAGCCCAATCTACCCAGCACTAGAAGGTCGTGTGCCTCATCCCGCCAAGACCTACGAGACTCAGGCCAAGATCGTGGAGGAGGAAGAGAAGAAGCGGATCAATACCCTGATCGGTGAGCGTCGTAGCAGGATTGGATCCCGCATCAATGAGGTCACTCTGGAGGTGAAGCGCGAGGTTTATCACTCAAGCAGACTGGGATACGTCTACGGACAGCTCATCAACTGGTTGACTGATGACGAACTCCGTCGCACATACGAGGAGAAACTCCTAACGTACTGCCACGAGAGACTTGTCGCTTGGCCACCTGGCGAACAAAAGGAAAAAGAGGCAGATATTGTACGAAAGCTGGCCAATGACATGGTCATTATCAGACATCCCTTCAGATTTGCTTGGGAGCTTGCCATTAACTGGCAGGATCACAAGGACATCAAGGAGTGGGATGTCACCATTCTGAGACAATATTGTTCATTCTTCCCGGAGAGCGATCTTACCAGGGTGATTATGGCCTTCTTGAGCAGCGACATCTCACCATTCCCAAAGGAGGCAAAGCCGGATACCGATGCTACTGCAGATGACGACTCAGAGGAAGAGAGCGAGGATGACGATGGGGGTGGCGCCCCGACTTCTTACGTCCCTCTGACCGAGGAGGACCGACTGGTAATGATATCTGAGGGCATCAGTTCCGGAGATTCCTTGTTTGCGTATCGCTTAGTGGGCGAGTATTACCAATACCTTGAGGAACACGAAAGCAACGTCGAACTCATGCGTAGGGCCTTGGAGTTCGTCAAGACGGAACGGAAAAAGACGGGTTTACCGTTCCGCAACACAGAAGATGCATACTCTCTTTACCTCGGAACTGCCCTGGTTTTCTACCAGTCCCCTCGCCATCACCAGGAGGCCAAGAGCTTGTTCGACGGAGTACTTGCGCACGACGCAACATCGACTGCCGCCATGATCGGCGTGGGACTTATTTATGAAGAAGAGGAAGATTATGACGAGGCGGTCGACTTTTTGGAGCGTGCTTTGTTGCGTGATCCGAACAACCTTCGCGTAAGGACTGAAGCTGCTTGGGTGAAGGCCTTAAAGGGTAACTTTGACATGGCCAGAGCCGAGCTGGATGCTTGTATCCCTCTGCTTTCTAAGAAGGGACAAAGCAAGGAGCTTCTTGCTCAGACTCAATATCGTCTCGGATATTGCATTTGGAACATCGAATCGTCGAGATCAGCAAGGAAGAAGCGCGATGGCGCCTACTCGTACTTCCTCGCCGCTTTGAAGAGCAACCTCAACTACGCCCCAGCCTACACCAGTCTCGGTATCTACTATGCAGATTATGCCAAGGACAAGAAGAGAGCGCGAAGGTGTTTCCAAAAGGCAGTCGAGCTTTCACCCTCCGAGGTTACCTCTGCCGAGAGACTCGCCAGATCGTTCGCCGACGATGGCGATTGGGACCGCGTGGAGCTCGTCGCCCAGAGAGTCGTCAATTCAGGCAAGGTCAAACCGCCTCCCGGTTCCAAGCGCAAGGGCATCAGCTGGCCTTTCGCCGCTCTAGGCGTTGCCGAGCTCAACAAGCAAGACTACCCCAAGGCCATTGTGTCTTTCCAAGCGGCGCTCAGGATGTCGCCCAACGACTATAATTCCTGGATCGGTCTCGGTGAGAGTTATCACGGGTCTGGTAGATATATATCTGCCACCAAAGCAATTCTGAACGCTCAGAAGCTGGAAGAGTCAGGCGAAGCAGAAGTTTCTGCACAAGATTCGTGGTTCACCAAGTTTATTCTCGCTGAAATCAAGCGTGAGCTTGGAGAGTTCGACGAAGCCATTTCTCTCTATTCTGAAGTTATGGCGGACAGACCGGAGGAAGAGGGCGTCGCAATTTCTCTTATACAGGCTATGGTGGATAGTGCGCTGAGCAGTCTGGATAAGGGGTTCTTTGGCAAGGCTATTGATCTTGCTGTTGAGACTTTAACCTTTGCTGCTGAAAAAGCACCGGCGTCGCTCAAGGAGACGTTCAACTTTTGGAGGTCGGTCGGCGATGCTTGCTCGCTGTTTTCGAGCGTTCAGGGGAGGTTGTCCGAGTTTCCTACCGAAGTTGTTAGGCAGCTTATTGGAAACGATGATTCGCTGCCAGAATACCAGATTCTGGCAGATGTCGACGGGGTTGGCACGACTGTTGTTAGTACCTTGGGAATCTTTCCCGAAAACGAAACGATGGGTGTCGATTTGACCAAGGTCATGCACGCCACAATTCTTGCCCATAAGCGCGCCATTCAATCCTCGGCAAACGATTTACATGCTCAGGCAGTCGCTTATTACAACTTGGGCTGGGCGGAATACCAAGCACACACTTGCTTGCCGGCGGAGTTGAGGAAGAAGGCGACCAAGTACTTGAAGGCGGCCATTTCGTGCTTCAAGCGGGCCATTGAGTTGGAGGCTGGCAACTCTGAGTTCTGGAACGCTCTCGGAGTTGTGACCAGCACCGTCAACCCGGCTGTCTCTCAGCATTCTTTCGTTCGAAGTCTGCACCTGAACGAGAGGGGTGCTCATGCCTGGACGAACCTGGGAGCGTTGGCGCTTATCCAGGGTGATTTGGAGGTTGCAAACGGGGCATTTACTAGAGCCCAGTCTGCCGATCCAGATCACGCTCACGCGTGGCTTGGACAGGGCCTAGTTGCGCTGCTTACGGGAGATCAGAGGGAGGCGAGGAGCTTGTTTGTTCACTCTATGGACATTGCCGAGAGCTCTTCCCTCGCTACGAGACGCCATTATTCCGTTTCAATGTTTGATCACATCATGAGCAGTGCTTCGGAGGTGCCTGTTACCGAGTTGATTCAGCCGATTCTTGCCCTGAGCCAGATCAAGGGGTTGAAACCCCAGGATTTGGCCTATGCTCATCTTTCTACGCTGTTTCAGGAACGCACTGGTGAGCAGGAGCGGGCGGTCCCGACTTTGGAGTCCATCTGTTCTACTCTAGAGGCGGCTTACGAAGTCACAGAGTCGCCGGAAACTCTCAGGAGATTTGCTATTGCTAAAGCGGATTTGGCAAGAGCATATCTGGCTTTGGGGTCGAACAAGCAAGCGATCGAAGCGGCGAAAATGGCAATTGAGCTTAGTTCGGACGAGAATGATAACGAGTTGACTGCTGAAGAAAGGAAGAGGGTTAGATTGAGTTCGCATGTTACCATGGGACTGGCGCAGTATTATCTGCAGCAGGTTAATAATGCTGTTGCTTCTTTCCAGCAGGCTATAACGGAGGGGGATGGAAATCCGGATGTGGCTTGTGTGTTGGCGCAGGTTTTGTGGGCAACAGGGAGGAGCAAAGCTAGAGAAGAGGCCAGAGATGTTTTGTTTGAGGTTATTGGACAGGAGGGGGGATCCTCTCATGTGAAGTCTGTTTGTCTGTTGGGGGTCATTGCTTTGTTAGATGGAGATGAGGATAGTCTCGATGCTGTGGTGAGTGAGTTGCACGGTTTGAGAGGTGGGGAGAGTAATTTGTCGAGTGAGGAGATGGCGGAGATTGGGGAGGTATTGAGGGGAATTGCCGCGTTGAGTGGTGATGGGGAGGAAGATGGAGAGAGAGGAGCGGCTCAGGCTGATGTAATGTTTCATCCTTGGTTGCCTCATGGATGGTCTGAGTTAGCTGGTGTTGGTGATGGTGATGAGGCGGAGGGAGCTGCTCAGATGGCTTTGAGGGTTGCGATGAAGAGTGTTGCACCTAGAGGTGATTTGGGTGCTGAGGAGTTGGCAAGGGCTTATGCGGGGACTGGAAGGGTTGGTGATGCACAGGTTGCTATTATGGTTGCACCGTGGGAGGTTGAGGGGTGGAAGAGTTTGGGTGAGGGTGTACAGGCGTCGACTAGCAGCTGAGGGAGTAGTATGCATGTTCGAGTATACTATTTCAGCAGGTGGTTTTACAAAGTAGACGAAACATATCATATGGTTATGGAGGAGTATAACACTCCCTTTCAGCGTACTTTTTCTGTTCTTCCGTCATGACTTGAATCCCCTTAGAAGTGAAAAGAAATACGCGTTGCGCGTGTCGCTCCAAGAGTAAAAGACGCGTAGTCACGTGTCAGGAGATAATCAGATCGCCCAGAAGTCCAGAAGTCGGCGGAAGCTGCCGAGTGGACAGGTGGAAAATAACCCCTGTCGGGTGGCCCAATTGCTGGCGGGGATACAATGGAACCTTCGATGAGCCGACAAAAAAGGACAGCTCGACCTTCCAGTTTCCATGAGAACCACATTGAATTTAAAGGTGGGGAAGATCCCCATAACCTCTAACCCAAACACATTTACGGATTTACAGAAGGGGAGCAACAGCAGGTCTTCAGGGGGACACTTTTTATTATCTCCATAGAATGCACCAACACCAACATCAACACCACACTCCCCGGTGACCACTATCCAAACAATTCACGATTCAATCCCGAATTCTTATTCACACAACACTTAACCCGACCGACCCCAACATCGTCTCCCCTTAAACGACGCCGTCTCTTCTCTTTCTCAAAATGGCCGACTACGCCATGTACCACTCCCTCGGCCAGGGAGAAAATATTGATCCCAACGATCCCAATCGAAATACCCAACCTGCTCCTCCTCAGTTCCAACCTCCAGTCGCTCAGAATTCCTACCACCCCGGCGGCGCTTATAATGCATCACCATATGGACAGCCATCTCCAGCTCTCGCTCCCCCGACTCCCGGCTATGGCCCTCCTCAAACTCCAGGCTACGGGCCTCCTCAAACACCAGGTTATGGACCTCCCGAGACCGCATACTTTCAGGGGCAACAGCAGCAGCCAGTAGATTTGGCTGCCCAGATGGGAAATATGTCACTTGGAGGAGATGGATCAGGCACAACGAGAAAGAAGAAAAAGGATCGCCACGCATACCATAGCGTCGATGCCCCCACCTCGTCCCAGCCGTTCAATGGCATCCCACCTGCCGGCACGCCTGCGACCGATTTTCTCAACGCCGCTCCCTCGGTCGCCGGCGCTCGCTATGGAGGTTCACAATTTCCGGCACCCGTTAGCCCTGCCTTCAACCCCGCCCCTGCCTCACCCGCCGAGTTTTATGCGAGAAGCGCTGCCACTGCCGCCGCCGATGTTACATCAGCTACAAATATGGTCGGGGCTGGTGGTCAATCTCAAGTCTCTCCCGATGAGATGCCCAGCGTGCCCACGTCTCGCGACGCTGTCCAGCAATACTTCCTCAGCAATGTCTACCCTACGTTCGAGAGGCTCGTTCCCCCACCAGCCACCGTCTCTTTCGTTGCTTTCGACCAGGGCAACTCCTCACCCAAGTTCGCTCGCCTTACAATGACCAACATCCCTGCCACGGCCGAGGGCCAAAAGTCTACGGGACTGCCGCTCGGTCTCCTCCTACAACCACTCGCTCCCCTTCAGGCTGGCGAGCTCGAGATCCCAGTTCTCGACTTTGGTGACGCCGGCCCGCCCCGTTGCCACAGGTGCAGAGCTTACATCAACCCGTTCATGATGTTCCGCGCAGGCGGTAACAAGTTCGTTTGCAACCTCTGCAGCTACGCCAACGATACTCCTCCGGAATACTTTTGCGCCACCAGCCCTCAGGGCGTCCGCGTTGACCGCGATCAGCGCCCAGAACTTACCAGAGGAACTGTCGAATTCGTCGTTCCAAAGGAATACTACACTCGAGAGCCCGTTGGTCTTCGCTATCTCTTTGTAATTGACGTTACGCAAGAGTCGTACAACAAGGGCTTCCTGGAGTCATTCTGCGACGGTATCCTGCGCGCTCTGTATGCGTCGGACGAAAACGAGGAGAAGGACGAGAATGGAGAGGCCAAGCGGAGGATACCAGTCGGCGCCAAGGTCGGTTTCGTCACCTACGATAAGGAGGTTCACTTTTACAATGTGAGCCCTGCGCTTGAACAGGCGCAAATGATGATTATGCCTGATATTGATGACCCATTCGTTCCGCTAAGTGAGGGATTGTTTGTGGATCCCTACGAGAGCAAGACGGTCATTACGAGTCTGTTGACAAGGTTGCCGCAAATGTTTTCTGATATCAAGAACCCGGAGCCTGCGCTGCTTTCGACCCTTAACTCGGCAGTTGCTGCGCTAGAGAAGACTGGCGGAAAGATCTTTTGCTCGCTTGCGGCATTGCCTACCTGGGGTCCGGGACGGTTGTTCATGCGAGATGACGGAAAGCATCCCGGTGGAGAGCCGGATAAGAAATTATTTACTACCGAGCATCCTGGATGGAAGAAGCTGGCAGAGAAGTTGGTCAGCATTGGTGCGGGTATTGACTTTTTCATGGCTACACCCAATGGTGGATATCTCGACGTTGCAACGGTTGGACATGTAGCTGCTACTACCGGAGGAGAGACTTTCTTCTATCCCAACTTTATTGCGCCCAGGGATAACACCAAGCTGTCGCTCGAAATTAAGCATGCGGTTACCAGAGAAACCGGCTACCAGGCTCTCATGAAGGTCAGATGCTCCAACGGTCTGCAGGTTTCGGGTTACCATGGAAACTTTATCCAGCACACCTTTGGAGCTGATTTGGAGATTGGCGTTGTTGACGCGGACAAGGCGCTTGGTGTTACTTTTGGGTATGATGGCAAGTTGGATTCCAAGCTTGATGCTCATTTCCAGGCTGCACTGCTTTATACCACTGCCTCGGGCCAGAGGAGAGTCAGGTGTATCAACGTTATTGCAGGAGTGAGCGAGAATGCCAAGGACAGCATCAAGTTTATTGATCAGGACGCCGTGGTGACTCTTCTTGCCAAGGAGGCGGCGACTAGGTTGGCCACTACTTCTGCGACGCTCAAGGACGTGAGACTCGGTCTTACGGAGAAGACGATTGACGTTTTGGCGAACTATCGCAAGAATTTCTTGTCGCAGGCTCATCCTCCCGGACAGTTGGTCATGCCGGAGAGGTTGAAAGAGTTTGCGATGTACATGTTGGGTATGCTGAAGTGCAGAGCTTTCAAGGGCGGGAATGAGACGTCTGATAGGAGGGTTCATGAGATGAGGTTGATTAGGAGTATGGGTGCGGGAGAGCTTTCTCTTTATCTCTACCCTAGGGTCATTCCTATCCATAACCTCCAACCGGAAGACGGCTTCCCTGATGCTGCGACTGGACATTTAAAGGTTCCGCCATCTATTCGGGCTTCGTTCTCTAGGGTAGAACCCGGTGGTGTTTATCTTTTAGATAATGGTCAGCAGTGTATATTGTGGATGCACGCGCAGACTTCTCCGAATCTGATCGAGGATTTGTTTGGGGAAGGTCATAATGAGTTGAAGACTCTTAATCCTTATACTAGCCTTTTGCCTGTGTTGGAGACTAGGTTGAATGCGCAGGTCAGGAATTTGATGGAATGGATGAGGGGAGTTAGAGGAGGTAGTAAGGGGTTGACTATTCAATTGGCGAGGCAGGGGTTGGATGGTGCTGAGTATGAGTATGCTAGGATGTTGGTGGAGGATAGGAATAATGAGGCACAGAGTTATGTGGATTGGTTGGTTCATGTTCATCGGGGAGTACAATTGGAGGTAAGGCATTGATTTTTTTTTAAAAAAGCGGTGATTTTTAAAAGTTTTTTTTTTTTGGCTGACGAATTATGATTATTTTTTTTGTGAGTAATAGTTGACTGGACAACGAAAACGTGAGGATGGAGGTGCTGCTTCTACTTCATCGTCGAGTGCTTTGGCTGGATTTCAGGGGTTAAGACCATCATATTGGTAAAGGGGAGGAGAGAGAGAATGGAATGGAATTTGTTTGTTTGTTGTATGGTGAGTTTTTTTGAAGAAAGTAGAATATATCATACCAGGAATTACAGTTAAATTCAGAATGAAGAGGGGAAATGACTCCTAACTAACATGTTCATGACCTCCACCGGCTTCACCTTCTTCCATTTTTGATACTTGATCCTTTCCTTTTTGTCTGTGTCGTTTCAACCACTTGTTCCACTTTATTCCACTAATCTTGAACCAGTTTCTTCTTTCTCCAATTTGACTTTGTCCATCACTTATTATACCCAACCCATGATGATGATGATGAGAATGAGAAGTATTATAATAATGATAATTCCCTCTTCGTTCTCCAATCCCATGAGAATTAGAAGTCCACCATGCTCCACCAAAGAAATTAATGAAACCTCTACCTATTTTGCGAGCCAAAACCATTGATGCTCTGGTTTGGAGTAGTAGAATGAGTAAGAAAAAGGGTATGCAGACTGATATGACTGTTATTGCGAAACGGGGGTCGGAGATTTTGATGTCGATGGTTGTTATGCTGAAGATGCTCTATTTTTTACACTCTATGTCAGTATTCTAGATAGCTATGATTTTCTCTTTTTTCGAGTACAAAAAATAAATAAATAGATTTTGAAAATTTTAAATAAGGAAAGTTTTAAAGGGAGACAAAAAAAAAAAGAAAGAAAGAAGAGGAAAAGAAAAGAAAACAGAATAGAGGGAAAGAAGATAAAGAAAAAGAAAAATATACTCACAACAACAAAAGTCAATGGCAAAAAAATCATACTGACACTAGTCAAGATCTTGATATTATCCCCCTGCTCAATCGCCCTCCTACTCTCCTTAACTGAACTCCCACTGAACAACTGCTCTCTCAGACTTCGAATCTCCGTCCTCGTCGCCTCGTTTTTATCATACATTAGTTTTAACTCTGCTATTATCGAATCCAATTCCTGTTTTAAAGAGTTTAGTATCCCTAGGTATTCTGAATCACAATCAGGATCAGAAATAGGAAACAAGGTAGGATGTTTGCCCGCCCAAAAGTCTTTTGTAAAAGTGTTGAGGTATGCGGTGGACATGGAACGGATCCCTTCGTTTATTACTCCTAGGGTGTTGTATGCCCAAAAGTAGCGACGGGAATAAGTGAAGTGGGAGTCTTCGAAGAGGAGTTTGTCGCGGAGGCGAACGTCAAACATGAATTGGTTCTAACACAACATCAATCAATACACAGACATATTTGAGTTTGGGGGGGGGGGGGGGGGGCAGGGGGCTTACTGGTGGTGTAATCAATTTAGTAATCATCTCATTTAATCCCATATATCTCTTTACCGCATCTCTATACTCCACACACAAGGCATCCAAAAACGCATGAGGACCATTCCTAAACACTTTTTGCTTCTCAAACTCTGTTCTCGAACTATGATGATCGTCTGCGCAGTACTGAATGTTTAGGAGATGCCACGAACCAAATGTATCGTATAATACCCCCGTCCGTTTCTTTTTCTTGACTATGACTTCCACTGTTGATTTGGGTACGCCACCGAGGCTTAGGGCTAGAACGGAAGAACACTCGGTTATGTCTATATGATCGGGTGATTTACGATCCGAGGGACGTGGATCAAAGGGTTGCCAGGGAGCAGGGAGATAATGATGGTCGTCTGAGGAGTCGGCTATTATGGTGTAGTATTTAAAGACAAAGAAAAAAGAACGTTGACGGATTGGAGAGGATTCGATACAGCGATGGAGCATGTAGGATTTGGTTTTGCCTTTGTTGTGGGTTGTTGAGACTAGATGGGAAAAGAGCTCGTCGGTGTCGAAGTGAGCAGATAGGGTTTTATGGATGGCGGAGAGGATTAGAGGGGATGGTTCTTGGAGGATTCTGAAGGGAATATATAATCAGTATAGGATGGTTAAGGGAAGGGGTAAAGGGGTGAGTAAAAAAACGTACGAGATTCTGCCTACTGCTGTTCCGTCGGTGTTTACTTCTCGGAGTACGGACCATACGGAGGTATCGTGGTTATCTGGGTCTTCGGAAGAAGTGCCTGGGGCGTGGATTGGATGTTTTTGTTTGACTAGACCGGACGAGTTGACTTCGTAGAATTGATAAGTGGCGTTTTTGTAGTAGCTATCTTTGCCGTGTTCGAAAGAAGTCAGGAGATTCGAAAGGTCAAAGTCGTTTCTTTTTTGGATTAAATCTCCAAGAGCCGTTATGGTGTCTGTGTTTGTCTCCGGGATGGATTTGATGTGTTTGAGGAGATCTTCCTCGGAAAAAGATTCTTGAGGAAGAGGGTTAAGGACTAAAGATGGATGGGTTTCTGTTGTTTTCAAGGGAGGACATGATGGTGGTGTGAGAGGGAGAAAAGAACCATCGGATTCAGAGTCTTGAAGTAGGAATGGACGTGATCTGGGAGATTCATTTGTTGGTCTTCTGGTTCGTTGTTCAGGGGAAAGAGAAAAAGTGTTTGATCTGAGAAATGTTGCCGGTGATGCAGGCCATTCATTGCTTGCTGGTCTTTTTGGACTGCCAGGAATTATGTGGATTTCGTGAAGGGCACGAAGACTTTTGATATACTGTTCAAGATGATGTTCAGCATTTCTGCTAATCTCTTCAGCACGTGGGTAACTCATGGTGACGATGAGGATCATGAACACAGTGTAGTCCAGGGAAATGAGATGAGTAGACAACAGAGACCTTATAACATCAACAGATCCCTCCTCTCCGGGCGATTCGTCATCATCAACAAGGCTCCCTCCAGCCTTGCCCTTCATTGAATTGGCACAGACGCCAACGTGGGGTAACCATCAAATGACATTTCTAGAAAGCATATCAGCCGCAATATAGCATTCCAAGGTTAGGCAGATTGCCCGAGATATGCATAAATGTGAGGCTTCTCCCGTACGGATATCGACGGGAAGATATAAAACAAAAAAAGCATGTGCTGTGCCTGTGGGGGTCGACCCCAGATTCTATCTGTAGTGTAACTTTCACAACAATAAATGAAACCCGCCAGACCGAAACATTGCATGATTCCTCCCGTCTTGGTCGTGTGACATACCTCAGCCTTGTCGGCCCTGACCGAGGCCTATTTTGGACAGGAAAAGGTATTTCACCAGTAAAATCTAGAAAATAATGAACCAAACCGAAAACAGAGCCCAAAATAATTAGATGTCTACTGACTCACACCCTCAACCTTTCCATCCGCCGTCCCATCCAACGGTGGTCCATCATTCCCCCCAGTAGAAGCCCTTTCCTTTTCCCATTCCTCAGGAGTTTGACATTTTGCACTCCAGGCATGAATCTGAGAAATTTCGGTTTTGAGAGCGGCGTTGACGAGGCGATGTCTTTTGAGAGAGTTCTTTCCAGCAAACTCGGGCGAAACTATAAGGGAAGTAAACGATTGACCGCAACCGCCTTTTACTCATGTTAGCATCGCAAACCGCCGAACTGCGCGGGGTTGTTTTCTCTCGACTCAAATGACGTCAGAAAAGAAAAAATTACCTGACATATCCTGAACTTCAACATGAGTTGCTCCAAGACGTTCAGTTAGGGCAGATTTTATTGAGTCTTCTGTTATTGATGTTGAAGTCATGGTTTCTGTATTTGATGAATTTTGTATGGGAAAAAAAGAGGAAAAGGAGTTGAATGAATGATGTGCTGACTGGAAAGACCCCGCGGTTATTGCTTGGCATTTTGATCTGATAAGGGTTAGGGATGGATATCCGTAATCTGATCATGTAAAATGTGGGGGAGAGCTTCTCAAGCTCAAAGCTGAGCTTCATTACCCCACCTTTCACCTCGCAACTTACATCTCACATCCCTCATTTCCAGAGTGAAATGAGCTTCACAACCCGACTTCTTCTGAGATCACCACGAATATTCTCAGCATCTTACATCATCTCATCATCTTCACCCCTCAGAAACCAATTAACCATGGCAACCCTTCAATCCCCCCCATTCACCCAAACCGTCCTAAAAGCAATGCAATCCCTCTACCCTCTCCAACTAGCAGACCGAGCCTGGGACAACGTAGGCCTCCTCCAAGACAACCTCTCTTCTCCCTCCAAAACAATCCTCCTCACAAACGACCTCACCCCCCTCGTCGCCCACGAAGCAATCACCCACTCCGCCTCAATAATAATAACCTACCATCCCTTCATCTTTCGCGGTCTAAAATCCATCACCCTATCCGATCCTCATCAATCCGTCATTCTTCAACTAGCTCAACATAACATTGCCGTATACTCCCCTCATACAGCAATTGACGCTGCTCCTGATGGATTAAATGATTGGTTGGCTGATATGGCTTCTTCTGTTTCTCCCGGGACGTCTTCCCGATCAGTAGCGAAGCCTATTTCCGGTGTTTTACCTCAGGGATTCGAAGGATCAGGTTATGGCAGAGTCGTCACTTTTGATCAGGAGATACACTTGAATGATTTGATCAAAAGTTATGCCAAAGGATTAGGCGGTTTGAGACACGTAATGGTTGCCAGACCAAAGGATAAACCTACCGTCATAAAAAGTGTAGCAGTTTGTGCAGGATCAGGAGCGGATGTTTTGGCTGGAGTCGACGCAGATTTGATTGTGACGGGGGAAATGAGCCATCACGCGGCTTTGGGATTGACAATGCGCGGAAAGACTGTGTTGATGGTTTTTCACAGTAATTCCGAGAGACAGTTTTTGAAGGATGTTTTGAAGCCTCAATTGGAGGAGAAGCTTAAAGAGGAGGATGTCAAAGTGTTGGTTAGTGAGGTTGATGCTGATCCTTTTGAGATTTGGGATGTAAAGAATTTGCCTTCTTTTTGAAGTGCTCTGAAATAGAAAATGCTTGCTTGATTAGAACCAAAAATGACCCCTTATGAAAAATCCTCCTCCCCTTTATCGCTCCCCTCCTCTACCTCAACAAATAACCAATCAACCTCTTCAATCATTTTCCCAACTTCCTCCCCACCAACACCCTTTTCTTTCCAGTGACACAACAACCGTCTCGGTATCTCCCATTCTCTCTTTGCGTCATCAACCCTCCCTTCCTCAATCAACCTCTTTATCCTCCCCGGAACTTTTATCATCTCCTTTGCCACCCTCCTCGTCTCCTCTGTTTCCCTTTTCTCTTCGGGGATGTTGGCAACCTGCGCCCTCATCTCCCCTCTTAGTCCCTCAGCCAAATTATACACTTTTTCCACCACAAGATCCAAAGTACCAGCCATGGGCGTCAACGGATCCATCGTACTTCTCATTTTACGTATGGTTTCGGTTGCAGTAATTAATTTAGAGTAGTTATCGTATACCAATGCTTTTTTTTCTGCGTCTAAAGCTCGAATCTCAGATAGGGTTTGTGTATAGAGACGTAAAAGATCGGAGAGGGAAGATGTGGCTAAGGAGGAAGAAATGTATGTTTGAGGATTAAATGAGGGAAGGTCGATTGGTTGAAGAGAAACTGTTGGGGAAGGAGGAGGTGGGGAGGTAGTAATTGTTGGTGGTGGTGGAGTTGGTTTTAGGTTGTAATATTCTCTTAGGGCTGCGCGGGATTTCTTTTGGGGGTTTGGGGAGGAGGTTGTTTGAGGGGGAATTATGTCGAGGGAGGGACGGGCGGAGGAGGATGGGGTTGTGTTGCGGCTGGCGGTTTGGGTTGTGGTTGTTGTTAGACCTGTTGTTGAGGGTGTTCGTCGGGGGGGGAGGGGATCGCGGGGGGTAAATATTGTTGACATTTTGAGGGGATTTGCGTTTTGTGGATTGTTGTGGTTGGTTTGGTGGTGTTGAGAGATGAAGGTTGAAGACGGGAAGGTAGATTGAATAAACCCCCCGAAAGGTGACAGCTATCTCCCGTTGCTTAGCGGTTGATTGTGGATCCTTCCCGACGCTGTGGGACGGCGCTAATTCCCCGCGCCGCAGTGGTTGCAGGGGTTTGCCTTCCGCTAGCTTCCTGGTTTGGCATCTGAATAACTTCATCTTTACCAGATTTGACGATAAAACCCCAAATTTTTATTTTCGTCTTTTTTTTCGCTCAAATTACAGTTGTAATACTTCAATTGAATTGGTCTCAATCAAATCAATTTTTTTCTGCCTCAATTGAGCAGAGAGTGCGGCATCTCAGTACTTCATTCACCTCGAATTGAAGCTCGATCATCGGTAAGCAGGAACAATATCACTTTTGTTGTATTTATTTTCAATCATGAGACAATTTTCAATCGATCATATATCTCCGACTTCCACTAGAAATTCAAATCCCAAACCTCAACCTTACCATCATCACTCTCACCGTCACCCACCTTGACAACCATATCCTCTACCTGAACATCAAGCTAACTGCCCATCATGGCACCAGATCCCAAGAAAACCCAAGATCACAACCAAAATAACCAAAACCCCTCTAACGATAACCAAACTACCACCACTAATAACAACAAACGTTCCTACACCCGCTTCGCCAACCCACCACCCTTCCGCCCCCTCCCCGCCCTCCCAACCAACAAGAACAACAGCAACAACAACCAAGTTTCACCCTCCGAACCCAAACCACCTCCTTTTCTCCCCCCATCAATACCAACCAACAGATTCAACTCCCCAAATCTCCCCAAACCTTCTCAACAATTCCGAAAACCCCCACCCTTTAAAAAACCCTCCTCTCCCCAACTTCCCCCTCTTCCAATGCCACCTTCAACTCCCTCCCTCCCAACCCTCCTCCACTCCTCCCTCTCCTCAACACCCTCAATCCCCCTCCCTTCCCTCCCCTTCCTTACCCAATTATGTGCCTCTCGCGTCCCCCCACCACCATTAGCTTCCCTCCTCGCGACCGCCCGCGCCCGTATCCTAGCTGCAGACCTCACCACCCCTCAACTTTTGGACCCAACATACATTTCTTCTCATTCCTTTCCCTCAAATCTATATAACCCGCAAACAGAATCTCTTTCCCTCTCAATAGACACAATAGTCCAGGTTTTAGATATAGAAAACCTTTCCAAATCTCGATGGGAACAAATAGAAGAGCTTGAGGCAGCAGCAAGGGGTGAGACCAAACGCGGTCGTGAAATCATTAGAATCACCGAGGACGAAAACAACAACAACAACAACGACAATGCTATTGATAGAGGACAGACACAAGCTACTCAGGCTCAGACTCAAGCAGCACAGCAACAACAACAACAACAGCAGCAGAATACCAAGGCGACACATAAGCTGCTGTTGCAAGACGTAAAAGGACAGAAGGTTTATGGATTGGAATTACACAAAGTAGATTCAATAGGAGTTGATACGATAAGTATTGGGGGAAAAGTACTGTTGAAAAGGGGAACAAAAGTTTGTAGAGGAGTCGTTATGCTCGAACCGGGGTTTACGGTTGTTTTGGGGGGGAAAGTAGGGGTTTGGGATAAGAGTTGGAGGGAGGGGAGGTTGGAAAGGTTAAAGAGGTCTGCTGAAGGGGGTGGTGAGAATTAAGTAGAAGAAGGGAGATGAGATTTCTCTTGCCTGGGCATTTTTGGCTGTATGTATATAATATGAAGTTTGAGGGTTTAATAATTAATGGAGATGAAAGTTTGGAACGAATGGTATTCAGGGGCTCTCATGCCTCTGTTTAATCAGAATTTTTGGCGTAATTAATTGATCACTTTTGTTATGAACTGTGGACTGCTTTGAAAACAAGTATTTGAACTGTAAACAAAAATGCTCTTGGTGTTTATTCAACACCCAAAACCTTCCCTTTAATCACTGTCTTTATTACCCTTTTCAGCTAGAAGCCGCTATAAAAGCCCGAATATTACGGTGGGTGTACACTGTGCAGTTTATTTCTGCCGATATTTACCGCCTTTGAATTAGACGCGTATTCATTCACGCGACAAAGCAAGCAAGGAAGCTCACATTTATCAAAAAGTGACAAGGGTCCGTCCATTCTTGCATCTGGTAACTCATTGCATCCACGACCACTTGATCGTCGCATCACCTAAAACCTTGATTATTCGAATACCAAAATTAATAATTATTTTATTTGTTGTCAATTGCATCAGACAACAAAAACATGCACTTGAACTCAACAACACCATAGACACACACAAACAGCAATGTTTACCTACTGCCCATTGCAGGGCGCACTCTCCGAGTCGACGGCATCGCAATCGCTTTTGGAACTCGAAGGAGGTGTCAAAGTCTTGGTAGATGTTGGCTGGGATGAGACCTTTGACGTCGAGAAGCTCAAGGGATTGGAAAAACAAGTGCCGACACTCTCATTGATCCTCTTGACACATGCGACTGTCGCTCATCTCGGAGCCTATGCGCATTGCTGCAAACACCTTCCCCTCTTCACCAGAATCCCAGTATATGCGACACAGCCCGTCATCGACCTCGGCCGCACTCTGACTCAAGATCTGTACGCATCAACTCCAGTAGCTGCGACGACAATATCGCCTACCGCACTCGCCGAGGTCGCTTACTCTCAGAAAGTATCTGCCGATCAGCATCTATTACTACAAACCCCAACGTCCGAAGAGATCGCCCGATATTTCTCCCTCATCCAACCACTAAAGTACTCGCAACCTCACCAACCGCTCCCATCACCGTTCTCTCCTCCCCTAAACGATCTCACAATCACTGCCTACAACTCAGGTCACACCCTAGGAGGAACAATCTGGCACATTCAACATGGCTCCGAGTCAATTGTCTACGCAGTGGACTGGAACCAGGGTAGAGAAAACGTCTTTTCCGGTGCGGCTTGGTTGGGCGGCGGACATGGCGGAGCAGGCGGCACCGAAGTCATTGAACAGCTGCGCAAGCCTACTGCGCTCGTCTGCAGCAGTAGAACACCAGAAACTTCATTGTCCCGTTCTAGACGTGACGAACAGCTGCTCGAATCGATCAAGCTCTGCATCGCTCGAGGAGGAACCGTGCTCATTCCCGTTGATTCTAGCGCCAGAGTTCTCGAACTTTCCTATCTGCTGGAACACGCATGGAGGACAGAAGTCGACAAAGGAAATGAAGTCTTCAAAAATACCAAGATTTACCTGGCCGGTCGCAGTATCAACAGCACAATGAAGCACGCGCGGAGTATGCTTGAATGGATGGACGACAGCATAGTAAGAGAATTCGAGACGGTTGCTAGTGGCGCCGGAAAAAATGCTGGCGGAAGAGGCAGAGACGGCAGAGACACCAAGGAAGTCAAGTTTGCCGGCCCCTTTGACTTTAAGCATCTCAGACTTTTGGAGCGCAAGGCACAGATTGCTTGGGTTCTGCGACAGGCTGTTGAGGATTCCGTACCTCGGGGGCGGGTTATCTTGGCTACCGATTCGAGCGTCGAGTGGGGATTTTCGAAGGAGGTTCTCAAGGCGATTGCTGGGGACGCCAGAAACCTCATAGTACTCACCGAGAAACCAAGCTTCAACGAGGGTAAACCGTCAATTGCCCGGACTTTGTGGGAGTGGTGGAAAGAGAGGAGAGATGGTGTCGCCACCGAGCAGACGACCAGCGGCGACACGTTTGAACAGGTCTACGGCGGCGGAAGGGAATTGGAGCTGAGAGATGCCTCCAAAAAATCATTAGAAGGAGAGGAGCTCACCCTTTACCAACAATGGTTGGCGGCTCAGCGACAACTTCAATCTACATTGCAAACCGGTGGTGCGACGGCATTGGAAGCATCGGCCGACGTGGTTGATGATGTCTCTGAAAGCTCTAGCGAATCTGAAGAGGATGAAACAGAACAACAAGGAAAAGCTTTTAATCTGTCTACCACCATCGGCCAAGCAAGTCGTAAAAAGGTTGTCCTCACAGACGAGGACTTGGGCATTACCATCTTGCTCAAGAAGAAAGGAGTATACGACTTTGATGTCAGGGGAAAGAAGGGCAGAGAACGAATGTTTCCTCTTGTACTTCGCCGCAAGCGAAATGACGAGTTTGGTGAATTCATCAGACCAGAAGATTACTTACGTGCAGAAGAGAAAGAAGACGCCGATGCGGCGGACGCAGCACAGTTTGGAAACAAACAGGACGAAGGTCTGGGCAAGAAGCGACGGTTTGATCATGTTAATGCCACGAGCAAGAACGCTTCGGGACCCAATAAGCGACCGCAGTTCAATCGTGCCTTGTCGGTGGATGAACCAGACAGCAACGCGGGTCATCTAAATGGTCCAGGGGATGAACTGGATGACCTCGAGGATGAAGAAGATGCAATTGTTGGACCTGCGAAGCTGGTGTACACCTCCCAGACGGTGTCAGTCAACTTGCGCATCGCTTTTGTTGATTTCAGCGGTCTACACGACAAACGAAGTTTGACCATGTTGATTCCCCTCATCCAACCTCGGAAGCTGGTCCTCGTTGCAGGATCGGAACAAGAAACTTTAACTCTGGCAGAAGACTGCAAGAAGCTGCTCATTGCCCAACTGGGAGCTTCAGGGTCAAAAGAGACCACAATCGACGTCTTTACTCCCTCAATCGGCTTGGCAGTCAACGCATCAGTCGACACCAACGCTTGGGCAGTCAAACTATCCGACGACCTAGTCAAACGTCTCACCTGGCAAGACGTCAAGGGTTTAGGAATCGTCACTGTAACAGGCTCGTTGCAATCTACCGGAGAATACTTCCTTCAAGAAGCCCCGGCCGCCACCTCATCTTCAGCTGAAGCTACATCAGAAGACAGCGAAGATTCCGCTAATAAGCGTCAAAAACTAGACAATGAAGACGCCGCTTCTGTCGTCACCACAACAACAGCTACCACTTTAGCCAATCCAAATCCTAATAAAGCAAACAACAACACTCCAATCCTAGATATCCTCCCAACAACTCAGTTATCTGCAGTACGAGCCGCCAATCAACCTCTTCACGTCGGCGATTTAAGGCTTGCGGATTTGAGAAGAGCAATGTTGACCGCGGGGCATAAAGCAGAGTTTAGAGGAGAAGGAACACTTTTGATAGATGATTTGGTCGCTGTGAGGAAAACTGCTACGGGTAGAATTGAGTTGGAGAGCGTGGCGTTGCCTTTTGTTGCGGGAGTCAATTCTAATAGCGCAAGTGGAGGGATGGGGACTTTTTATGCGGTTAGAAAAAAGATTTATGAGGGGTTGGCTGTTGTTGCTGGTGCTTAGGGGGTCACTTTTTGGATGTATGTGTTAGGGAAGGGAAAGAATGGAAGGGGGGTTCCAAGGAAAAGGAAAGTTGTACGTAGTGTATTTATTTGCAAAAACAGATGATCTATAAAGAGAGGGGGTTTAGTTTTGGGTTTTGTACTTTTTTTATTCGATATGGGAATGGGGGGACTCTGGAAATATAAAATATCATCAATTGCTACGAAAAGTTCCTTCTCTTCGTTCTTGGACCTAGTTTATCTAGATGCGATACTCCGTAGACCCCCCTTCCTCTCCCTAGGTACCTTCAACAGCTTGTTCTCCCTTCTTTGATCATGATGATCTTGCTAGGGGATATATTTTCTCTTTAGAATGAGGAGAGAGGATTTAATTAACCTTGTTTTGAGCCTTGCTTCTTACGCTTGGGAGCATGTTTTAGGGAAATAAATTCATTAAGCATATAAACGAGGGCTTGCTCTTGCTACCTCTCCCTCCCCTTTCCCTCACTTCATCAGTTATAGTGTATGTATGTTCAATACACGAGAGACAGAACAAAACTGGCAACTTTAAAGCGTTTGTCTTCTTTACTTTTTTTTTTTTTTTTTTGGTTTCTTTGCCGTTTGATTCGTCATTTTTGTCACCATTTTTTCTTTCCTCCCATTTTGTTTCCTTTTTCTTTGCCATTTTTTCGTCTTTCTCATTTTTTTCATTTTATTTTTTATTTTTTTGGTTTGGACAAATATCTGTTTCTTAGTCTACATAGAATCTCTACCCACCACCACCACGCATCATTAGTAGTTCTTGTCCTTATCATCACGAGACATCCACAAAATGCACGTTAGTTTCTGTGGTTCTTTAGTTCTTTTGGTTTCCTTTGCATTTCCATACTATTTCCCAGCACACAACGCACACACGGCACACAACCCATAGCAGTCAGTGGCAACCAAAAAAAAAAAAAAAAAAAAAGGCCAAAAGAGAAAGATGCCCAAAAGAAAAACATCAACCAATCAACCTAGAAGGGCATAAAGGGTAACATGATCAACTTCTATCTGTTTCAGTTTCAGCTCCAGCTCTCATGTGCCGTGTTCTGATAATTCTTTCACACCCCCACGTAACCAAAGTTCAAAAGTTTGGTCCAATGTTACTCTGACTGCAGCAGTTGACAGCGGGATTGGGTGGTGTTGTGATATGAACTGGGCTGAAAGTGAAACTAATCAGCTGCATGATTACATAGATGGTTTATGCAAGGACGTATTAAAACAAATATTGAGCAAGCTTTTACTGATTGGTAGAAGAGAGGAGGCAAAAATGATAAGCCGGTGATCTTAAAGTCCAATATTACGAAAATGAAGCGGGATAATCTCTGGATTTCGATCTATATCTTACAAGCTGTTTTGTTCTCTGAGGAGGGGCAAATAAGAAGATAAATGGATCTTCAAAGTGTAAATATTAGTTAATGTTAATATTATCAAGTTAAAAAAAGGATAAAAATAAAAGAATATGTCCCTGGTCGGGTTCGAACCGACGTCTCTCGCTGCCAAAGCAAAGTTCACTGGTGAAAATCAAACGCTTAAGCATCAAGTGCTAACCACTACGCTACGAGGACTGGTAGATTCATTTGTGAAATCTGACTGGACTTGGGGAACCCAAATAGTCCTGGTCCTGTGTTGTGTGGACGAAGAAGGTTCTGGTTCTGGTGGAGTTTGTGGTGGTGGTACTTGGCGTGCTTTCGAGTCAGATCTTTGAAGAAGAGGGTGAGAAATTGAGGAATAGTGCACTTGTGATAGATCGTCCTCTCCGTTTGACCCCGGGAGTGTGATTGCTGGCATGAGTGGCTGGCCCAGGTTTCCCGTGTGTGGACGACTGAAGCAAAAGACACACGAGGGGGGAAACTCGTCCGAGGACACGGGTATACTTGCACGATAATGCAAGAATCCGATGATTGCCTGGTTGCCTTGTGTGCCTTGTGAGCTGCCTCTTCCCTCCCGTTCCGCTCCGTCCATTTGTTGATCATCTTGCCTCGAAAACAAACAAACCTCTGCATCTACCCTCACCGTCATTTTGTTTGTTGATGAAAAAACGGCAACGGATGAGGCAACTGAATTCTGAGACAATTGTGGCTGCATATCTCCTCGGCCTTTGTCGTCGGTGACACCAAAGCCATGCTTTTTTTTGTATCACAAAACACAAAGTGTATGTACTTGTTACACAAGTCTGTATGTTCCAGATCGGGTGGCACAGATCGTAGACATTGATTTATTTTATACCCTTACCGCCTCAAAAACTTTGTGCTCGAATATAAAAAATTTCGGGTAGTGGTGAATACAATATCTGCGTGGTACATCAATTAGCAGGCAGGAAACTGCATGTGGTGAGAAGGGGGCAAGAATGGTGTGATCATTCTTGAAAGTACCGGACCAGTATCATCCTGCCCCGAGCTCAGTCACGTAGGTAATGAGCAGGTTTACAATCTCTCGTTTGGTCCCACACCTCCGTCGTCATCCAACATGAGATATGGTATGCAAATCTTGCCCCTTTGTGGAAGTCCGCGTGTCCTCGTGGTGGTTGCTTCGACTCCCAATCACCCGGTTTCCTCTCGAGATTATTGAGTTAGTTCAATGGCGGGTAAGCGGGACAACAGCATGGCGTACATACCGGTGAGCAAGAGGGTCTGAGCACCGTGCGGTGAGGGTATTGGTCAGTAAAGTGGGAAAAGAAGCAATAAACTGTGCCCAATCTTGCATGGATGGTGTCCCATCAATGTCTGACATCTGCAAAAGAATCTGAAGATGGAAAAACCGGATAGCCGGTGTGCAGGGGGTAGACGGATCCGTACAAGATACCAGAACAAACATCGTGTTTCCTGTTCGCAAATGATTGCCGTATTTCGCGCACTGCCTATCTCTCTTCTCTCTTGGCATTGTCCAAGTCGTCCATCAGCCTCATGCAGACCACTGACACCCTGCAGTGTGACAGCCAGTCACCGGACAATCATGTCCTCGCTAGGTGCACAATCGGCAAATCGGCGAGCACCCCCTTGCTTCGACAGTCATTCCAACCTTCCTGTCCTCGGGCCGCGACCCAAGTGCCAGATTTTCGGGGATCAAGCGAGTTGTAGGCTCTAATGCACACTGCTATTATTATTTCAGGGATATTAAAAATAACACACACTGTGAACCATGCTGCCAATCCAGCCTGCAAAGTGGAAGAAATGAAGAGTAAACCCAAGAGCATATTCCCTCGGGGACAATGGCTCAGAACTCCGTTTATGTATCTGCCCAGAAAGGCCCCAGCACTCCAAACGCCAGACTCGGTAGAAATGAAATATGAAAAAGAGATGGCATCTATGATACCAACAAGTTGTTGATTCCGTACCTCGCGTCCCGCTTTGCCAGGTGACGCTGAATAGCCTCCTTGTCAAATATGCCCTGAAAGATCTGATAATCGGTGTGGCAGTTGCTTGGCGTACACGAACTCGAGCTTGAGCCTGATGAACTGCTCTTTGACTTGGATCTGCTGGAAGAGCTACCGCTGCCACTTTTGGCCTTTTTGGCGATGTCGTCGAGAATGAGCTGCTCCGTGCATTGGTAAGGGTCCTCAAAGACAAACATCACATGATTGAATCTGCCGCGGAGATTGGGATCGTAGAGAAGAACCTCCCGCCACAGTTCTGCAAGCTCCTTGGGCGGGTTGCGGTAGCCGTTGCCCAGGCCAAAGTCACCTATCACAACGCTGTCGTACTGCGCATACGCCACGATGCTGAGGGCAACACGAAGCTTATCCTTGACCAGCTCCCGCTCGTCGGCAAATGAGTATTTGGTGCCGCCACTTGTCAGCTTGGGCCACCGCGGTGGGGGTACCGAGATGACAGGCAGGCATTGCCATTGCTCCTCTGGGAGCTTTTCATACTTGTCATGGGGGCCTCGGAACACCACTAAAGGGAGAAATGGTTAGACGCCAACGCCTCTCGGTGAATTCTACACTGGGCGGCATAAGCAACTCACCAACGTTTGGTGACAGAATACCGCTGCAGACAGGGATGGGGTAGTGCTCCATGAGCGGTGCACCGGATGCAGGAGTCGACAGGTTTGCTGCAAGGGTGCTGCGTCGGCAAAGGCGCTCCTCGTAACCTACCGCCCCGGTTTCCCAATCTCCTCCGGGACGTCTGTCGTTTGCCGCACAGATGAAGGGAATGGGGTTCTGCGTGTGTGCCACCCAGTCCAGTGCGGTATTAACCGGGTCACCGTGGTACACATCTGAGCGGGCGGGTGTTAGGACACAAGTAGGGCTGAATGGCAGGATGGGAATGCTGTGCTCACAAAACTGCGGGGGCGAGACGTCGAGTCCCCTTTCCTGCAACGGGAGAAGATGAGGCTGATGGTAGATGGACGAGTAGAGGGGCCATTTGTGTGACAATTCCCGTTTGATGTGAGGAATGTAGACCTTTTTGGTTTCCGAAGCAACCTCTGAGGGCTTCGGCTTGGAGGACTTGGAGCTCGATGGAGGCATTGTGTCTTGCAAAGAGATTGTTGCACCTGTTGTCGTTCTTGGTCCAAGGGGAGGATAAGGTGGCCCAGAAGAGGGTCTTCTGTGTGTTGTTGTGGTTCTTGTTTGTGACTGCTTGGTAGAGAAGAGACGAATCGTGAGTGAGGCGGATCTCTTCCGCTTTATATATGCAGATCAAAACATCCCGTCAGAGAGACCAAGAGGGTAGACGACAGAAAAAGCAAAACGGTCCCTGAGAGCGAGACGAGAGTGGAACGCGGGCCAGCACCACAAACTGCAAACAACCTAACTGCCGGCACCGACACACCGCAATGGCTATCTCCCAGGTCCACGGCTGGTGGGAGCCTTCTCATGAGACACAAACATAGCATCCATGAAGCTATCGAGTGTGTGCCGACGCAAATTCCCGAGACCTTGGGAATTGCGAGTGGCTGCTGTGCTGCAGTGAGTGCGCCATCTTGAGTCAATCTGGTATTCCAGACATGGGCCCGTTTCCTTGTCCCTTGTCCCCTTCGTATCGCTTGGCATCGGCCACGAGTTGGGGACAGACATATGAACCCCGGACTCCTGCAGTTGAGGTGGTCACAGGTCACAGGTCACAGTTGTAATCGCGGTGAAGGCCAATGAGGGATGTATTGCATGGTTGCAGTTCTCGATCTATCGACAGAATACGTGGATGAAGATCTCTGTCAATAGCCCAAGATCGGCATGAAACTTTGACGAGTGGGGGGTTGGTCTGTCACATCTATCGACAGTCGTGGAGATGTTGACATCCACTAGATGATGCGTTGGTTCAGTTGGGGTGGGTGGAAAAGGGTGGTGGAAGGGTGGATGGGACGCGGGCGGTCAGGGTGGTCGGGCTGTCCCGTCTTACTAAAATAAAATGCATGTCTTAACATTTGGACCTACCTCATGACGACGGGAACTTGGAGATTCCATTGCTTTCTGCACTTTCATCTGCGCCTGCTCAAATCCGGACGAAAAGTCCATATCAGGGAGTTATGGGCCTCTTCAGCTTCTCAAGGGAAGGAATGCTCGTGGTGGTTGCAAGGTGGGGGTGCAATTGATCATTGACATGCCTGCACCATGACACCATGGAACGCACTTTCAAGCCAAAAAAAAATATATAAAAAATAAAAAATAAAAAATAAAAATTAAGAATCCGATTTGTGATGATTTTGATAGTTTGATGCATAGTGAAAGTATTATTTCCCCTTTTGACATTTTGTGACTGAAAAGTCCCGACCCACTCTCCTTGACAGTGGACCTCCAACACTGGACTTGGTCTTGGCGGTGACCTTCCCTGACCAATGATAGCGGTGAAAGCTCTCAAGAACGGCAAGTGGCTGAAAACGCCAAGCTGGAATCGACCCACATCAAAAGTCAATCGGATTGGACGAAGTGATCCGTAATTCCCATCGTATTTCTGTATCTTTTTTTGGAGGTTGAAATTCAGGCAGTCAGCAAGGTGAGCGGCCAGTGTGAGGTGAGTCCAGTCCTCAACAAACCTCAATCTATGCGGGCCCCCGTTCTTAGACTGGCCCTCCGGCCGTCGACACGGATCATTCCCCGTGCCAATACCATCACGCGACAAGCGACATATGCCTCCTCCTCTTCATCCAAGTCGGTAGCCCAGTTCTTAGATTGGAAACCTGCCGAGACGGTCAATAATGTGGTCGTCAATGGCTTCGTCCGCTCTGTCCGGGGATTAAAGTCATATCGCTTTGTCTCTCTCGGAGACGGGTCCTCGCTGGCTCCCTTGCAGGCCGTTGTTGAAACCGATCAAGCTGAAGGGTGCGAACAATTATTACCCCGATATGCCTGTCTCGGTTATCCAACTTGCTGATCCCGATTCTCTGCAGCCTAGCTGTCGGCGCCGCTGTGCGTCTTACTGGCTCATGGGTGTCTTCCCCCGGTGCCGGCCAGAGTCATGAATTACATGTCAAGAAAGTCGATATCTTGGGTCCCTCTGACGCAAAGGTACGTGATCTAATATCCTACTTTACCCGCTTCGGGCTCTAAATATTGTCATTCCAGACATTCCCCATCCAAAAGAAATATCAGACTCCTGAGTACCTCCGCACAATGCCGCACTTGCGGCCGAGAACTCCCTTGAATTCAGTCTTGCTGAGATTACGGTCCGAAGCAATTGCTTCTCTGACTCACTTCTTTGCAAATCGTTCGTTCGTTCAGACCCATCCACCCATCATCACATCATCCGACTGTGAGGGTGCCGGGGAGGTGTTCACCGTAACTCCGGCGAACAACTCGGCTGCGGAACCGGGTAAGGACGGGCCTGACGACTTCTTCCGCTCTCGGAAGTACCTCACAGTGTCCACCCAGCTTCATTTGGAGGCGCTCGCACAGTCTGTTGGCAATGTGTGGACTCTTTCACCTGTGTTTCGCGCCGAGCAGAGCGATACCTCAAGGCATCTCAGTGAATTCTACATGTTGGAAGCCGAGATGAGCTTTGTGGATGGTCTCGGGCCTGTCATGGATCTGGCTGAAGATATGCTACGGCATCTGAGCACTGATCTGTTCAAGTCGGCGACCGTCGGCGATCTTCTCAACCGATCACCTCACAGCGGTTCGGATTTGTTGCCGGCAGACGAGGTTGCTCGCCGCTGGGAAGGCATGTCGGAGCACGACTGGCCTCGGATTACGTATGCCGAAGCTGTCAAACTACTGCAGCAAAACGCTGACAAGTTTGAGCACAAGCCATCCTGGGGTGCAGGATTGCAGTCAGAGCACGAAAAGTACATCGCCCAAGTTGTTGGCGAGGGCCGAAAACCGGTTTTCGTCACCAATTACCCCAGGGATATAAAGGCTTTCTACATGCTCCCGACCCAGACACCTGGTCCTGACTCACAAGGCTCGTCTGAAGCTACCGTCGATTGCTTCGACTTGCTCGTTCCCGATCTCTGTGAGATCGCAGGCGGATCGATGCGCGAGCACCGCTTGGAGCCTCTCCTGGAAGTCATGAAACGACAGGGAATCATCAAGTCGTCGCTGGACCCTGCGTCAGAGAATGGTTCTGGAAGTGGTTTGGATTGGTACCTTGACTTGCGCCGATGGGGCTGCCCTCCACATGGTGGCTTTGGCGTGGGCTTCGATCGACTGCTGAGCTACCTATCAGGCGTCCAGACCGTCCGAGACATAGTCTCATTCCCACGATGGTATGGACGATGCGACTGTTGAGAGCATGGTTATCCAAATGAACATGTCCCGGTTTTTTTGGACTTTAGTGGCGTTTCCGTGCAACCTCATATGCTGTGAACAACGTGGCCTTTCTCGACACCTTCTGGTTCAGACCCTTGCTGAGAAATGACATTTTGTCGCCCTGATCCTTGAGCGAGTAAAGAGGCCGCGCGATGTCGAATGCTCCGGCAAACCCGATGAGATCCAATACTAAGAGACAAATCGGAAAAGGCTCAAAGTTTCCTGTCATGCGGTGGTGACGGGACCCCAGAGATTGAATCTTCCGTGTGTGACGGTAACCATCTTACGGCCTTAGATGCTCTGGGAAAGTAGAGGCGCCACCTCTTCGATACACATCATCTCATGCTCGGTCGCCTGCATTCCATCGATACCCGACTCAATTCAACTTTTTTATATCAGCCATGGATTTTTCTAGACTCGAGACATCTCTCGGGGATCTTAAACAAGGGACCTCTTCAAGATAAGCGAGCGAACTATGCAACACCTTCAACTAACCGTTTGTATCATATCTTTTGTCTCAGCGCCGAAAGGGCGGTCAAGCCCTGTGTCGATGACGCAGTTTCCTTTTCCAATGCATCAGCTTCAGATAGGGGTCCTAGTTGACTCCTGGCTCGAATAGACGATTTGCTTCCAACTTTTTTTGCACTGCAGTCTGGACAAGGTATCATCCGCGCTCTATTTTACAGGAAAATGTTCAAGTGAACATCAAAGCCTTCCGCAGCTCTCTGCCGAGCTCAAACTCCCATCTATAACTCCCGATCTCACCTTGGCATATAGCATAATCGGACCATTTCTCAAGTGAGACAAGATTGGAGCAGTCGGTAGTTGCCACAACCTTGGTTCCTTATCACCTTATTCCCTATTTCCGAAGTGTCTACAAGTCTTTCGTCGCCGAGCGGCAGATACGCGCTTGCAGACACGTCGTTGCAGGCAGGCAATTCACACAGCAACGGGCCGCCTATCTGAGATTTACGCATCAAGTATCAAGACCCAATATAGAATACTTGGCCCATTAGTCACGCAAGACGGTTATTACGATTTTAACCAGTTTTCAAGTAAGATTCAATCATTCTGGTCTTGTCATTACCTCATTACCTTTCAGTGTATATTACATCCACATGGCCACTTTGTATCAGCCCCAAGGTCAATATCAAGCCGCGTAGCCAAGTTTCTTGTTGACGCATGAATCGCCTGAGCCAAGTTGGCCGAGGTGTGATGGAGGCCGGTTACTATATAACCGGGGCGACGGTCAGCACGGCAAAAGGGCCAGAGGGGGGAGACGCTGCCGGCAAGTATAGAGAAGCCAAGCGCTAAACGAGAACGCCACGAAAAAAAGGTTCCTTTATCTTGGGTAAGGTTGGTTGGGTGGTACTCCGTAATAGCCAAGTCTTCTTTTTTATATACTTGTTTCTATATGAAAGTCCCGGGTCTGAGTTTAGCCAAGGCGGCTTGAAGTTGAGTTTGACTGGGCGTGGGGTGATTTCTTTTATTTGGAAGGCTTGGAAAATGCTTGGGTAAAGGCTTGGATTGACTTCATATGGGTCTTGGGAGGGCGGAAGTGAGGAGTTTTGGTGGTCTGGAGCGTCTTGGGATTGCCTTGTCAGGCTTGACCGGTTCTTGGATGCCTTACCACGGGCCGTTATGGGGGCTTGACGGTCATTTGAAGGGCTTGGGGAGGTTGTATGACCTTCCCCGGGACGTGTTCTCGGGATCTGAGAGGTCAGACGGGAGATACGGAGGACCTAAACCTGCCTCGCCAGTTTTAGGGGAAGAGGCGGGGAGTGGACGGTATTTCGAAGAAACCAAAACTCGCTCGATGCTCTCATTACCCTACTTTGATGGTGTAAAATCCATCGTGAGGAGTGTTCTTCTGGTCACCCTCCATTGGGGGCGGTGTATCGTGTGGCGTGCCGATCAGCTATGCTTTGAGCAAGGAAGGCGGAGTTTGTCGTATGCCACGATGTTGACTCTGATAGGTTGGGTGTGATACGATTAAGGTGGTGTAGTATATTGAGCAAGTTTTTTTTTTTTTTTTTTTTTCAGTGTTCTGACGTTTCACAGCTTCTTTTATTGATGGTTCTGTCGGTCCGTGGTGGTGGTGAAAGTTGAACATGAACATAAACGCGAAAGAGGCGAGGAGTGGGTATGCATACACGGGGTGTGAGGCAACGCGACGACGATGACGGACGACGGCAACTAAAAACATGCATAACTAATCGGCCCATCACATACCGATAATTTCTCCCTTTCCGTTTCATCCGATGGTAGTCACCAACCGGGTTTACCACGGGGTCACTATCACTACCCCGCAAAAAACAAGACTTTTTTTGGCTCACGAGAACATGCAATTCTTTTTTGCTCGGCGTTGATAAAATTGACCGAAATCGCCGATTTACACACTCTTTACACTAGAATCTTCTTCCCGTGTTCCCGACCTCCGAAGGATCGATAGAGTAAATTGTTAAATGCCGCTAATTTCGTGTATGATGATGGTTCTTTATTTGGAGCCGTGGGTGGTGTGAGTGGGGGGGGTTGTTTGTGAATACGGAATGTGAATCCCTTAAGAATGATAGGGGCGGGAAAAGATGATGGGATATTGGATTGGGGGACGGGATGTGGGATGTGATGGGATGAGAATTGGGGGTTTTGACACTTGATGTATCGGCGATATGTAGGTATTCCGACCTTTTCTTCCGAAGTTGTTCAACATGCATCCGCATAGAGTTGCATTTTCCCCAAAGTAAAAGGGTGTTTTTTGAGAAAGCCACGCACCCGCCTCCCCCATTTTGTCCATCGATGATCAATGGACGGAGGGGTCGGAGCATGTATGTAGACGCCGGCCAACAATTAAAACCTGAATACTACGGCACTTGCATTTAGGGGATTTGATTCGTTCATAGACAAGAAAAAGAAGGTGTGGCTTGATGCAATGGTAAGGTATACTTTTTTTTTCTGTTCTGTTCTTGCCGCGTCATGTGGTAAAAATGACACGACGGCTCGGATGGAAGGGAATGGGGAAGGTGGAGGAAGAGGAGGTTTGTGTGAACCCCCGAGTTAGGTGTTTATTTGGGATGAGTAGACTTCTTACATCATTTTCATAGGATGTGTTACCGTGTTGAGCTTGCTTTCTTTCTCTGGGGGTTAGGGGAGTTGTCAAGTATCTATTTAGTTGGGTTTGAGATGAAGAAATGAATGAAGGCAGGTCTACGTTGCCTTTTTTTGTTCTCAACGTTTGCTCATCATGGCCGCGTCCGGAAGCTCAAGCCTTGCTCCTCCGGTTGCTGTTGCTGCTCTACATGATACTCAAATTTGCAACAAGTTGCAGAACGTTGGCTGAGCAAGTTAGCTTGAGAGTTTTGAAAAAGTGTCTGCCGGAACAACAAGCAGTCAAGGACGGTGTGCAACTGGGTATCAAGAAAATTTCGTCTTGATATTACCTTCTGTTACAGACTGGACTGTATCATGTTTTACATCAACCTAGACTTCTGATCTGGCGCGTAGAAGTACATGTACCGACATGTCACTCAGACTTTACATATAGGTAGTTAATGAATGCCGTAACCTAAATTTGGTCCGGCCCGTGACGGACAGGAGGGCCAAACCACACCTTTCTCCCCCTTTCTCGTCTCGTTGCCTGGGTCTTTTGAGATTAATCCGAGTTTCGAGATCACCATAAGAGGTTGTAGATAGTAACCATGGGGCCAATATTCAGTTTACTGCGTGACTGCCTACTCATATTATTTCACAAAACCTGTCTGCCTTGTCTAGTCAAGTCTCTCTCATTGGATACCATGATACGATCAACATCTGCCGCCCCATTTCATTGATACCAACCTCTACACTGGACTTTGGTTCCGGACCCAAAGATACAAAGAAGGAAGGAGGTTATTGTCAAGCCTTTTGGTGTAACAGTAAAAGGGCGGAACGGCTCTTACATACATACATACAGCAACTGTCGATCATCAATATATCCCTCCGGTAGTCAATGCTGTATGCAACTCGGTCTTGTCTTCTTCCGACCCCCCATCCTCAAACTCGGGAATTCTTTTATCCCTTTAGTCCTTCCTCATTCCTCAGTCATATCCCCGAACAATCCCACACAGATCGATCCATGATTTAACCCCTTTCGGATATCTTTTTTTCTTTGGGTATCATAGCATTTTGTACCTTCCGAGATTCCATGCAAAGTCATCATTCCGTACTTACCCTCCCAAAACCCCAGGACTATTATATCATACGCCATGAATACGCATACTGGAACCATTTCTTCCCGTTTTATTCTGTGCCATTATTTGACATTTCACTCCTTTTGTTCCAGACCTCTTTTGTGATACAATGGTTGTTCGGATGAGTTATTAGGCAGATAGTCCGAACGGACGAATCAGGTCTTGGTTTAGATGATGCCTACACTAGGGAAGGCAACGACAATTGATTGTGTTATGGATGTAATATAGTATCGAGAAAGACACTGGCACTTTGTGCTCGGGGTTTTATCAACTTGGCAATCGAGATCTCTCCTCTTCTTTTAAGAAAATTTCCTGATGTGGATATAATAATTATAATGTCGTAATGTATGCAGGCGTGGCTTGCGTTTAACATATGCATCATCGTGAGACTTTTTTTGTTCGATCCAACATATGGTTCAGTACATGTACACGTAACATCTTTCGAAAAATAAATACATCTCTGTCTTCTTACCCTCCTTATCTAGCCATCCTCAGTAAATAAAAATGAACGGGTCGGCTCGGCTACTATCCTTTGTTTGCTTTCTTTCCCTTCCGTTTGTTTAATAATCACCTTGTTTAAAACAATAATGAATAAGATCCACAACACAACACAATGGAAGTGTGTCCGTTTGTACACCCCTCCCTTGAAGGGGAAAAATTGTTTGCGTTACATTAAAAGAAAAAAAACCTTTTCTCTTTTCTTTTTCTTGTGTTAGTGTGTGTGGCTGTAACAGTAACTTCCGATTGTCCCGAGAGAGTGGCCCTTTAACGCCGTCCTCGCTTTCTTTTCCTCAATATCGAAAAAAGATTTCTCTCTGTTGGGTTGGTTGAATTGATTTGATTGATTTGTTGGTTAGTCCCAAGGCTTCGCTCTGCTCGCTCGGTTGGTTATTACTGTTTATGGCCTTTGAAAGCGAAATTATCCCCTTTGGGAGGAGTATCCTGACTCAGGAAACACATAACCATTTATGGACGGTATTACAATACACGGATACAAATACTGTGTGTGTAATAAGTCAAGTACCGTGAAAATGCAACATCAGGCGATCAAGTTGTTGTTGTTGGGGGCGTTAGGCGTTTACACAAAAAGGGATAAGCAGTGCGTGGTGCTATGGTCGGGCGGACTTGAACCCCTCGGAAACCGCAAACAAATAAATAAATAAAAGGAGTGAGATGATATGTGTAAAGTTGATTATGATAATGATGATTGATGATAATGTGTGTAACCTTCGGTGAAAGCCCCCTCTTTCGTCCACACGATCCCTGTCGGTAAGGTTTCCTCGATAAAAAAAAGCCTTTTCTGCGAATTAAGCTTAAGCATCAGACAGGTGTGGTGTGTGAGTGGGGGGGGGAGGGGAAGAAAGAGAGACAGTTTGTCAGCCTCTTCTCTTCTTGTATTGAACTCTTGCCCCCCGCATCATGTATCGATACGGCGCAATTCGACGGGAAGGAAGTGGGTTGTGTCCAGATATCCCCTTTTGTTGGTTACATTACCGGGGAAGGATAAAGAGACCGAGATTTCGGATCTTACCCTGCTTGCGTATCGAATACGTTCGTTCTCGTTCGTCCGTCCTGTTTCGTCCGGCTCTTGTTGTTCCTGTTGTTTGTTGCCTTGCACAGCCGAGTTTCCGGGTCTTTGGTCCTTGTCTGTTGTGTGTGGGAGCCAAAAAAACGCCCGCAGTGCGCCTCATCGACAGTCAGACCCATCACACGGAGTTTCGGAGTCATGGAGCAGAAACACACAATGTGTGCGTTGTTCCATGGAAGACAGCTGAATCTGCAGCCAAGACACACACAAAAGAAGAGGAAAGATAGCCTCGTGTAATGTGTATGGTCACACACACACACGCCGTGTGTTGTTGTTGTTGTTGTGTTCATCCATAACATTCGTTATCCGAGCCCAGCCTTGTTCTTGTTGTTGTTCTTTTGCGATCAGTTTTCTCCTTTTGGATCTTGGAGGATCTTGTGCAAGTTGTGGTGGTTATGGGCTTGTGTAACCGTCTCGCACTGTCATTCGGTTAAGGCCAAGAAAACATGTCCCATGTAAGCCGGTGCTGACTCTTTTTTTCTTTTCTTTTCACCCTAATTCTGCCATTCGTATGGGTAGCTAGGTATTAGTAGTGCTGACGGGTATCTTTTACGTCCGAAAAAGTAGACCAGGGAGGATGGTTTTCTTTGTGTAACGATAGGACATGATGATTGTTCTCGTGTTTGGTGCCCAACTTTGTGCGACTTACGGTCCGTATGCTCGCAATCAAACGTCGGTAAATGTCAGTTTTTTTTCTCTTTCTTTTTGGTGCAAAGTGTGTCAGTGAAAATGAAAAGAAAAGTGAGTGTATTTTTGGATTTAGTATTTGTTCCGCGTATTGTTAACCTTAAAGAGACGACGTTTTTAATCCCTTGTAAATAAGCGACATCTTGTCATTGGATCCGAATGAACCCTCCGATTGTGCGTGCGTTGCGTATGTCTCGGAGGATCAGAAGCCTTAAAATCATGCTTGAACCAGAAACATTTCTTGGCGGCCATCAGTCGGCGAAAGATAATCGATGCCAATTGCCAAACCCACTTGCCAATGATATGCAAAGTGAGACATGGCCCCGTGACATGATTTGACAAGGAAGGTGGGAAACAATCTTGGGAAAGTACCAAGGAACAATTGATGACAAGTCGCCACGCCAAGTTCGGACCGGAACCTTGATCCAACAACAATCCGAAGAAAGAACGACCCAAAGGCCACGGCATATCGGCATGATTCTTATATTTTTTTGTTTTGAAAAAAATGGTCACATTTTGTAATTTCATCCAACAACACAACTGGCCTTTTTCAAACTGCGGGGATCTTTTTATCTCTCACACACATCCTCACATCACATCAATCTCACACAAAAAAAAACAATTCCGATCTGGCTTCGCATCTCGGAACGCGAATACGGACGGAAACATTAGTGGATTAAAAGATCTGACTAAGAGAACCCGCCGCCGACCACTGCATTCTGCAAAGAGAATAAAAAAGATGCTTGTTGGTGCGAGGGTCTTTCGAAATCATCAGGGAATTTGTTACGCGGGATCATCATGCACACGCACCAACAAGATACACATTGTGTGGAATTACCAATGTATCGGTACCTCGCATCAAGCCACAATTCGAGTTTAAACTGTGCCGAGCCCGCCAAGTCCGTCACGGCACATCCCAAGACATGGACGACATGGTTGTTTACGGCTTCCAACGATTTGTAATCGGGTCATTACTACAAGGCGTCATAAGTTTCCACCTTGGCACTCTTTTTTCTCTGTTCTCGACTCTTGACTTTTTTCTCGGATTCGGGATCACGGGGCCATGGGTCCGTTTGGACTGATAGTATCCGTAGAAGGCATGGAAAAGCCAAGGCCCTGGCATGTTGCGAGTCTTGAAGGAAAAAATGCCAATGCGCGCTAGGCGGCGCCGTGAAATAAGCTTGAAATCCTATTCCTATTTCCATAACAATTCCGACCGACTTTCTCTTTTGCAGGGCAGGGGTCTTTTTTTACCAAGTTCCAACTTCCCCTGGGTCTGGTTCACTCTCGCCAACGAGCACCATTTCCAGGCAATAAAAGTGTGTGTGTGGATGACACTAGCATTTGGGCAACACAAAAAATCCAGAAAAATATACGTCAGCAAATTGTGATGAGACGGGGAGCGAACAGATCGCATCTCCCACAAAAAAAACCTTGGCTTGTCGCCGCCGGAGTTTTTCTTTTCTTTTCTAACAGACAGGCAGACATGGACAACTGTACAGTTGGAACCGAAAGAACCAACAATGTTGTTGCTGCCTTGTGTGGACTTTGCCTCTTTCTGATCAAGTATGCGGCTCAACAGTAGGCAAATTATTACGGTACGGATACACTTGTAGTACACTATGAGTAACTATGTCCCCGTAAAAAAAAGGGATTGTGTCACAAGGACCCGATTCAAGATGCAACGGCAAAGGAATTGTGTGTGTGTTGTGCTACACAAATCTCATGGGGACAAAGTGCAAAGTCCGAGCTCTTTCATCTGTTAGATAATTACTCGAAACAGATGGACCAATAGGATCGATTTTGGGGGTTTTACGATCATCTCAGACTCCCTGCTCCCGTCCCTATCTACGGAATATCTGTTTGCAATAAGGGCGGCGCAGGAACTTGTCACTTTCTGTCAAACTGTTGGTTGGAGTTGGACTATCCGTTAGTCACCAACAAAAAACGGTTTGAGAGTCCAGCCAGATGCACAGGAAAAGGATCCCCGGCGGCGTCGGCATCGATCGATGGAGGCAACCACCGGGGAAAACTTGGCAATTGTTTTCCCCAAGAGGCTGATAAGCTTACGCGCCCACACCCACACCACACGTGGATTTTTTCTTTTTTTTTTTTTTTTTTTAAAAAAAAAAAAAAAGTGTTCTTTTTCCCTATTTCTTGGGTGGGCTTGGAACTTGAAAAAGGTTGGCTTGGCTCTTGCCTGCTCCGCTGCTTGGCTTTACTTGGCGAAATGGGGGAACCAGATAGGAACCAACTTGGCGTGGTTTTCGAATCACTTTCAAATAAAACCTGATAATAAATATGGTCCGAGAATGATGTGGTTTTGTTGTTTCAAAACGGACCCATTTTTCCCAATTATCTTGCGATAACAAGAACCGAAAAAGAGGCCAACGGGAAAGAGAGATCCAGGGGCTCTTTTTCTTTTTTGTATGTAACGGGCGACAAACAGCCCCCATCATGAGGCGTCGGTTGAGCTTGGCATTTTTAAGAGTGTGGGGACAGGTGAGTCTTGGGTCCCGTCGGATTCCATTATTGCCTCTTTCGAGTTAGTAAACGGGTTGTAATTTTCAAAAATATGTTGTAAGATGTCGTAATGCGTGTAATAAGTTCCCTGTCTGCATGATGCCTCGTAACTTTTCAGACAGGATATCACAATTCTTTTTCATACTTCTTGCTCCACACTCCCACATTCCGAGACACCCTTGAACTTGTGTGCTTCTTCTTGCCTGCATCGTCATCATCGAGGACCACACAATCCATCCGCAAAATCCACAATATCCATCCAACCTGCAGCCCGATCCGCACCAGCCAGCCGCCAACCGCGGTCCACACCCCACTCACGCTCTCACACACACCCCTCACCCCCTGCTGCTCTCCGCTCTCGCAAAAGACCTTATTTTCACTGGTGACCTTTTTTTAATTTTCAATAGGGCAAAAAAAGAGAACAAGAAAATACCCACCTTTTTGATATAAGTCTAAACTTCCCGATACACCCGCCCGCCCGCTCAACCCGCTCTTTGCTCTCCCGCAAGCTGCAAAGCAACGCAAAACGTCCTTTCCACGCAACCACAAGAATTTTTATTTAAAAAGACGTTTCAACCCAGCTGTGTGCATCGTCGACTTTTGACATTGACCACCTGGACTTTGATCTCGACCTTGACCTTGACCTCGATCGACGACAACAATCCCGATTCTTCGAGTTTCACAACCCAATTCAGTATCACCACCAATTGGCTTATTATTTTCATGCCTCACTATTGTTGGTAGGTCTAGCCTCTTCTTTTTTTTTTTAGATTTTACGTTTTATTTTATTTCATATATCTTATCACATCATCATCATTACCAACGACAAGTGTTTACACATGAAATTGGAAATTGGATTGGGAAAAAGAATGGAAACAGCAGGTTTGGTGGCTGTTGAAGAAGGACCAAAAAAAGGGGCGGCGTCACAGCTCGTTGAGTCAAGCATCTGCGTTGCAAAGCTTAAACGCTAGTGGCATGGGGATCATCGGTGGCAGGTTTCCACTTCATCTCATTTCTCATATCCCATTTTTAAACAACCCCCCTGAGAAATTGGGAGGGAGAGATCACCATGGTACCATATCCGGCCGACGGAGGCCACGATGGGTTGTGTGCCCCGAAAGGATAGAGTAACAACTTCAAGTGAAGGGAGGACATGGACATGGACATGGTGAAGCGTTGGACTGCTGCTCCGCTAGCAGCCGTGCTGTGACGCTGTGCGTCTCGTGAGCCTGACGTGGTCTTGTCGCCGACGAACAGTCCAACGAGTCCAAGGGTTCATGCAGATGTCGAGGTTCCATCATGCTTCTGTCGCTTCTGTCACTCAACCATTCCACGTCACCAAGAGGTTCAAAAACAAATTACCTACTCCGCCAAGGCTTGCCTCCCTCTCCACCAGGACCCCCCTCGCGACGTCTCAGGTTACCCAAACAGCCCCAAGCCTTGCACATCACTTCGTTTATACTTGCCGCCACCCAGATCTTCAGATGGTTAACCATACCCCACAGATACCGAATCGACAACGAGAGCAAGAGATACTCATCAACTTTAGGGTCTTGATGGTAGATTTATCAGCCACGCACAGTTGAGGAAGGGAAGGAGGAAAACCCCAAAAACAAAAAAAAACAAAAAAAAAAATTAACCTTATATATGACCACCCTCCTCAATCCAATTCGCCCAGACTCGGGTTCCCAGCCTTCGTCATCTTCTTCCGTCTCCCCACGCAAACCTCCGCGCAGCAGCAGAGCAGCAAACATGAACACACCCACGATGGAGACCTATTATGGTCAAATAAAAACGCCTGCTGACGCCATCAAGCTCTTCGAGGCATGTCGTATGGGAATCAAGCCACGAGTGCAGCGCCGATTATCAGAAAAGGAAAGACAGCTAATCAGATCTGGTTCCGTTTTTGTATGGGATGAACGGGAAGCAGGCATGCGCAGATGGACAGACGGCAAATCATGGAGTGCCAGCCGCGTATCGGGTAGCTTTCTGACATACAGGGAAATGGAGGGCAAGAGAGGAGGAGGAGGATCCAATTTCAACGGCGGCAGACGAGGCGCAGGCAAGACCCCAGACTCCGGCCGTGGTAGCGAAGATGACCAGGACGATGGAGAGCCAGATGGTCTAGGATATCGGTACAAGGCCGACGGGTTGATGAAGCAGTCGTTCAGCATTTCGACACAGACCGGACAGCACCTTCACTTGATTTCTTACTACACTAGAAGCGCAACAGATCTCCCACAACCATCGACTGATCCCGCCCTCAGACACATTGTCCCTCCGAAGGGTATGTACCCGGAATCCAGTATGAACGATGCGGGCCCGCCGTCAACAAGAGCGCCAATGCCTCCTCACTATTCGCCGCACAACCCGCCATACATGCACACTCCGTGGCAGCAACAACAACCGTATGGCCACTGGCCTCATTCGCCAGTCTCAACTCCTCCGTATCAGCAAGGTCCATACAATGGGGGACCATATCATGAGCAACCGCATCTTCCAGCATTGCAACACGGATATGGCGGACATCCCCATCAACCACCATATCATCACCAGCCCCATCCCCAACAACACCCACACCAGTCGCACCCGCAGTACCCACCACCACATTACTCTCAGCCCCCGCAGCCACATACAGCTTATCCGGGCCACCACTCCGCATATCAGCAAGGGCCGTTGCCCAATCCTTCAAACCAGCTTCCTCCCATTCAGCTCCCTCATCAAGCTCCTCCATCTGCACCATCTTCTCTTCAACCATCAGCACAACACGCCCTTCCACCCCCTCGCTCCCCGCCAGGGCCACCACTGTCGCACGAGTCGCCTAGATCGCAACAGCTTCTGGCTGCAGCTAGGCAAGCGGTTGGCACTATTGATCCTTATCTGGCCGGCAGAAATCAGTCTCATGCAGGAGGAGGGACTCTCCCTCCATTGACCATGCCCCGTCAAAACGGTAACTCTGCATCACACATCCCGAGCCCGCCCTCTCGGACTTTAAGTTTGAGTCCTGCGAACAAGGAAGCCCCGGGAAGCGCCGTGAGTGCGAGCAAGCAACCTAGTTTGAGCGCTATTCTCGATGCACCGCCTTCTGAACCCACCAGCGCGACTAGCACCTCGAGCAGCGGTCAAAGCCCCAGGTCTGCAGTGGGCGGCAAGTTGCCTTATCCTCCTTTAAAGCCAATTAAGGAATTGACGAATGGTATCGCATCTGCTGGTACGAATGGGAATGCTGGAGCTGGAAACGGACAGATACATGAACGGGTTGTTAAGAATTGGGCTCCTTAGGAGGAGGTTTTGGAATTCTTTGACTGAGTAGATTTTGGAATTCTTTATCACTGAGGAAGTGTATTGAAGTGTATGAAGAGATGCTAAGGAGGGGAGGAATAGCGTCTGAAGCGGAGATGATGTTTTCTTTTTTCTGTTTTCTTTTCCCTTTTACCTTTCCTACTACTGTCTACTTTTCTCAGCATGGGACGGAGTTTCTTTTTTATTATTCCTGTTACTTTTATTCTTTTTTTTTTTCTTTTTTTTTTCTGGAAGAAAGGGATTAAGGGAAATCAAATTCGATCATCATGGGTTTTATAAGGGGAATTAAGCGGGATAAAGTTAACCTGTGTTTACCTGAGCGTGTGTGTGGTCTCTTTTGAAAGATGGGAATGGGAAACGGGATGGATGGATGGATGGATGGAAATGGGAATGGGATGGATGGCTGACCAAAGGGAGAAAAGAGAGCAATATGGAGTTGGGCTTTTTTGGGGGGTCTCTTTCGTAGTTTTATACCACCAATACAAGTAAAGGTTGTTTCTTGATCATGTTTTGTTGTGTTTGTGTGTGTGGACATATCTGGACTGTTGGCGACGTACAGAATCCAACGTTTTATGCCGACTATTGGCAGAAATACTCTTTCTTGGATACAACATTCCAATCTGATGATGTTGTTGATGGGTTGGAAGTATCACGATGATGGTTGATCAGTTCCATCTGTATTTTCTGGCTGATTTGTTCGCTATATGCTTTCCTTGCTCAAATCCAGTCTGAGTAGCTGTGTCTGTGTAAGCAAGATAATAACAACAGCTTGGGAAACCATACATGTATTATAGTTTCTTTCAAGCTACAAGAAAAAAAGGAGATCAAGTGAAGAGAACTACACTATAGAAGGGTAGAAGTGTGATAAAACATACCACATCAACCCGACAAAATTCTGTCTCTAGTAGAACTTGCAAAGTAGTCAGTATATGCAACTTAATCCTTCCTGAACACAAGAGACCGCTTATATTAATTCGCAACGGAAACCCTTTTTTTTTTAAAAAAAAAAAAAAAAAAAAAAAAATTTTAATAATAATAATAATAATAATAAAAGGAGGAAATACTCTCCGAAGAGTAGCTAGCTAATCAAGAAAAGAAAGGAGGAAATACTCTCCGAAGAGTAGCTAGCTAATCAAGAAAAGAAAGAAGGAAAAAAATAACACTTGTAAAACAATGAATGGGCATGCAAAAGGGGGAAAAAAGAGCCCATTTATTTTTATCTTCTCAACACCTTTCTTAAACTCTTGAGTTAAGAGAGAAAGACTTTTAAAACTATAGGCAAACAAAACGAAAAGGGAAATGAACAATTAAAAAAAAAAAAAAAAAAAAAAAAAAAAAAGGGTTTCACTTGCACCTAACAATGAAAATATATATTTACTATTTACACACTTCCTTTCCTTGCCGAGATCTTCACCTTGTTGTATTTCTTTTTATTCTTTCAATCAAAAGTACTCAAAACTTTTACCTAACTCTCCGTTGATATATTTTCTCTCTGGAATTATGACAGTATAATGACCCTCAATTTTTAAACACGACCCGAACACTTGTTTACGGAGAAGTACAAGGTAAGGGTTTTTTACTTTTTTTCTTTTTCTTTTTTTCTTTTTTTTTTTCTTTTTTTCTTTTTTTTTTCTTTTTTTTTTTTTCTTCCAGTTTCTACCCAACTGAACAACAACATACAGTCACCTATTTATACGTATGTCTCTACGTGTGTATGTGATTCCGGTCTCTATAAGACAATTCCCCAGAAGCAATCATTTAATCCTTTCAATTCCTGCCACTGTTCAAAAAGAAATTTTATGCCATGAAAATGTTTACTTGTCTGTTTTGCGGAAGGATCAGATACCCTCTCAAAACTCTTCGATTCAAGTATCCAAAAAATAATACCTAATAATACAAACCCTTCATTCATTATTCCAAAAATTCTTATGTTCATAAAAAGCCCATAAAACATTACATTTCATCTTCTTCACATACTTCCACTCCTTTTCCCTGCCCCATTCCCCCCTCTTGGTTATTAACCAACCCAGCCCTCAGAGCATCCACCTCCATCTGCAATCTCGTCAAATCAGCCAATATATCTACCGACTGTCCCTGGACATTAACCACAACCTCTTCACCACCACTGCTTTTAAAACTTCCCACGCTCGTGGCCCTTCCAACCTCTTCCCTGTGCTTCGGCACAGGCGGAGGAGGACTCTTCAAACCCGTTCCACTCCCGGTCCCGCTTCCCTTTCGTTCACTCGTTGACATCGGCCTTTTCCCTGCTCTCACGCTCAGATTCCTAGCTGGCGGCGGTGGCGGAGGCGAAAGCTTTGAATGTAAATGATACATATTCACACTACTACTTCCGCTTCCTACTATTCCTCCATCCGGTGTCCCACTTCCAGATAACTGAGGTGGAGTACCAACCACACCCCCACTTATTATACCTAATCCCGACAGTGGTGTTTCCAAGGCGGATAGACTATCACTTCCCCCAGGCGATGTGAGTGATGGGGGAGGTGGTGAGCTTATCGAATTTGAAAGACCTCTTCCATGACCTGCTGCTGGGCGTCTAGGAGGCGGTGCAGGCGGAGGAACGGCGTGGCTTACACTAACGCGCAAACTTGAGGATCTAGATCTCACAGAGTCCATCGAAGACCGACGGGTAAACGAGTCGTGATCATCTGGTTTGGGTGTTGCAGCGGTACCGGAGCTTAAGCTGGACTGTTGCCTGTGAGGCTGTCGTCTGGGGGCAGGAGCAGGAGGGGCTGGTCTTTTGGAAGGCTGCGGAGGAGTCGGAGGCCTCGGCTCGGGCACTTTGCCCGCTGCAGAGTGATCAAAAATGTTTGTTGTTTCTTCCACTTCCGGCGAGAAAGGTAATGGTTTGTTGATGTCTCGTGGTGTTGGTAACGTAAGGGTTGTTCGATTTGTTGGTTGCGAGGGTTTTGAGGCTTCTGGTCGAATCAGTTTGCCGTGACGAGAGCTCGGTGGTGGCGGTTTCTTCCGAAGAATAGTTGGAGCTGGTTGGAGAGCTGGTGATGTGGGAGTTATCAATCCCAGCTTTTCATCTTCTACCTCTCGCTCCGAGATTTCATGGGACATCCATGGTGTGTGGTCCTGTGAGATGGATGTGGCGTCACCCGCAGTGTTACTCGCAGTCGCAACATCGGCTCCTCCCATAACCATTTGATGCGCAATATGCTGTGCTGCTGGTGTCGTCCCACCCGTCTGACCAGTCAGGAGCAGCCTCTCAAATGCGCTGACGTCCAACCCGCCTTTTGTGCCTCCCGATCCCGGCGTCCCAGAGCTCTGTAAATTCCTCGCCGTACTTTGAAACGGATTTGGTGGCGGTGTTCCAAACGTCGATATTGGTATTACAACCTCGTTTTTGTCCACACTATCGCTGTCGCTGTCGCTTTCACTGTCATCATCGCTTTCGGACTCGTCCTTTCTAACTCGTTGCATCCCACCGGCAGATTCGGGTGACGAAGGCGGGGGCGATTGAACTCTCACTCTTTTTACGACTTTTGGTTTCTGAAAGCTCGTCGGAGGAGGAGGTGGTGGGGGTAATTGCGCGGAAGAAACGGAACCGGAACCGGAAGCAGCGGTTGAAGAGGTTGCTACTGTTTTGCGACGGAATGGGTTATTGGAGCCCAAAGACGGTGGGGGAGGTGTGGGTTGGGCCATATTATCTATTGTTCTGTCCCAATTCAGGGAGAGTCGATTTTTTTTTAAAAAAAAAGGAGAGAGAAAACAATGTTGCACATTGAGAAATGTGCCTTTCAAGGAACCATGGCGGTCGATGCCGATGTCGAAGCTGATGCCGACGATGCCCGACGATAGAGAGATGATGATGATTATTGTTGGTGGTTTCAATTCAGGCACCGACCTGCAGTGATATGTCGTATCCTGTCATACAAGGTGGGTGTCACCAGTGGGTTGCTCGTTGTTGCCTGCGAGAAAGAAGGGAGCTCGGAGGGGTCAGATCCCTGTTTGTTACCCAGCTAAGGTAGGTACGTAAGGGACGTCGTTGCTTCAAGCGGTGGCGCATGGCAGAATCCCATTGGAACAAGATAAGCAATTTGAGATAAAGCTAGCTCATGCACGCCATGCTTGTTCTTGGTGAATCAGCACGGGCCACCCTTGTCAATTTGTTGCAGGCTTGCGAGAAGAATGACTCCACTTTGAAGCACACCCCAATCCTGCCGTTTCTGCACATTTTGATACCTGACAAAGGGACGGGAATCGAGAGGGTTTTTTGGACCCGACAACTTTTTCATACTTTGTCGATTTGCAGCCACAACCCGCATTTAAAACGGTATTTGGATAGCAGATTAAACATAAACCAAGAATCGAACCTCATTGTTTCCAACGCAGTCACCAACATACGACTCCTGAAAACCGCCCGGCAGTTAATATAATTTTAGAAACCTCGTTTGTTCTCACACCTGCGACGGTGGTGGTGATTGTTGTTTTTGTTTTGGAATTGGGTCGTCAAAGCCGGTCGCCTTGGCGGGTTCATCCCCGGAGAGTTTCCCCTGCCCCTGAATCAAGCACCTGGGCGGGGATGGGGTCACCGACAGAGAAAAAAAAATGTAAACAACAATTCTCCCCACTATCTCTCGCCTCCTCCGGGACGCGACACTCACGCGTCACATATCCACCACCCATTGCTTGGCTCAGTTTTGATTCTTCTCATCTCGTCGTCGTGATGTGATGTTGATGTCGATGAAGAACTTTAGAAAAACGCACTCAACCAAATGCATGCCAGAAATATCAGATCAACAAAAAGCAACGCCTTATTTTTTGACAACTTCCCATCAAAAACGCACAAAAATGACAGGCCTAGATGTTAATGAATACATGCCATGATGTGATTGTAAAAAAACAGATGTGTCCCTTGAATAAAAACAAGAAGCGTTTCCGACCCGAGACGCGTGCCCCCAAATGTAGACCAACCGTCCCCTGTTCCCAAAAAAGATACAAAAAACAATGATACCCAAGACAAGATATAATATCCCCCCCCCCAACGCCTAGCAGAAATTCAAGATAGGGTCATGAAAACAAGAGAAAGACGCGACCAAGAGAAGAAGGAGCTTATGCTTCGGCAGTCTCGGCCTTCTCAGCCGCTGGTGCCTTCTTGGGAGTCTTCTCCTTCTTGGGGGCAGCAGCCTTCTTCTCCTTGGGTGCTGCGGCCTTCTTGGCAGCAGGCTTAGCAGCAGTCTTTGCTACGCGACCAGACTTGGTCTTGGTCAAGACTGTGGGCTTCTCAACAACAGCGTCGGCCTGAGTGGAAACAAGGTTAGCAATGAGCATCGTCAGGGATGTTGCTGTCAGTTCATCTCACCTTCTTCTCCCTGGGGGCAGCAGCCTTCTTCTCCTTCTTGGGAGCGGCGGCCTTCTTAGGTGCGGCCTCCTTCTTCTCCTTCTTAGGAGGAGCCTTCTTCTCCTTGGGAGCGGCCTTCTCCTTCTTCTCCTTAGTGGCAGCAGCCTTCTTGGGGGCGGCCTTCTTCTCCTTGGGGGCGGCCTCCTTCTCCTTCTTGGGAGCAACCTCCTTCTTCTCCTTGGGCGCGGCAGCCTTCTTCTCCTTGGGAGGAGCAGCAGGCTTAGCAGCCTTCTTGGCGAGCTTGGTGCCGCCGGAGGGGCCCTTGGGCTGCTCAAAGATACCCTTCTCAACGCCAGCCTTCAATGCCTTGTTGAAGAGAGAGTCGAACATGGCATCAGAGTTGACCTTGAGGTCGTTGTTGGCCTTGACATACTTCTTGAGAGATTGACGGCTAGTTGGACGTGTTAGTTTGTGAATGAGAAGGAATAAAATGAAAAGGTGTGAATGTTTTGTGTGTGAGGTGTGGTGGCAGAATGTGCGACACAATGCGACCGTGGATGAGGGTTGTGTTGTTTCTTCGCGCAATGTGGACAAGGGATAAAAAGAGAAAAATTTCTTACCTAGATCCATTGCGATCTTTGAGCTGCATTAAAAAAGCAGCGTCAGTAAAAACTATTTCTCATGGCGACAAACAAAAAGGTACAAGTGTGTGAAGCAAAACATCATGAGATGCCTCATCCCATTTTCCCGTGGTGGATTGCCGACCACGGTGATGGTGCACACTCTGAGTCAAAAAAAAATGAAAATAAAATAGGAATATTTACCGAAACAATAGCATCAGTGATCATAGCCTATTAATACAATTAGAAATGAACAATGCACATGAAATATCGCATGAGCATACCTGGTATGAGGAGGACCCGGGGGCCTTTGCCTTGGGAGCAGCAGCACCCTCGGTCTTGGTAGCTTCAGTCTTCTTGGGAGGCATGTTGTGATATTGATGTTGTAAGGGGTGAAAGTTGTGCAAAAAATGCAATGATGATATTCGATAATTGGATAATTGACTGAGAAAATGGAATATTGCTTTGGATTGAAAATTCAAATGTGGGATGGAGAGAAAAACCAGAGACAAGAGGGTGGGAGGGCAGTCGCGCTCGGGGGGATGTGTGGGTGTTTATATACGGGAGCGGGGTCTCGCGTCCCTCTCGAGTGATTGTGCAAAACTCCCAGGAGAAGGCCCAGCAAAACAGCACCCATTTTCTGGGGGTAACTGTGAGGTTTTGGTGCACAACATGGTCTGTGCTCCTGCTACAATTGTGCCCCAAAAATGCGATACTTAGGTGCTGGGCTTTTTCCTAGGAATCCTGGGCAGTTCCAGATCAGGTGGAACCGAGACGCTTTTGAAATCATTCAAAAAGATGTCCATTGTTCGCACAGAGAAACGGAGTTCTGGGAGTCACAGACAAGTCGACTCAGCCCAACACACGTGGATGTTGTGATAACGGGAGCACCTGGCCGCCCGAGGTGAATGTGAGGCGACCGATGATGGCATACCTAGATGATGCCCAACTTCTTTCTCACCGAGGGAAATATTATTCACAACACATTCACACAATCGCATTCGCAAATCACAATTACATTCTGAACAAAACAAATGCGTCGTCGTCATCATCAATACCCCTCCCCTCATTGATTCATTCTCCCCACATGTCCGCACACTCACACCCTTGATCGTCGTCATCTTCACCCGACACGGCGGATGGATGGGTGGCAGATGGGTGAAGGGTGGAAGGGAAAGAAACGTTGAGGATGGAGGGGCAGCAAGGAATCACCCATGGATCCCGTCCCTGGGTCCAGGTGACATGCCGCGAACCCTTTTTTTTTTCCCTTCCTGTAATTCGATCACCTGCCGCGCCCCCCTCCACCCCAGTCTTTGGCGTGCACTTTCCCCTTTTCGGCCAGAGATTTAATCGAGACAAACAAAAAATTCGCATGTCGACCTATTTTTTTAATTGGTCAGCCCAACGACACTGGATCCACTTTGTACGTCTTGTTGTCAATCAAGCACACCCCGCCCATTGCAGGGTCGAGATTCCTCGTCTGTTCTCTGATCTCGCCTTCCCCCGAATTTTGTTTTCCTCTTTTCCTCCTGTTCTTTCGTTTCTTCCAAAGTCCTACATGTTCCTCTTTGACTTGGCTCTTTTTTTGTGACAATTTTACCGAACGTTTCCATTATCTCGAGGGATGTTAGATTGATTATACAGTGAAACTATCGTGTTTTTCTCAGCGGTCGCTTCCTACAAACGATCATCCATGCTGTGAGACTTTATGACATCAACAATTTATCAACAAGAATCAAGTAATTCAAACATCCAGGCATTAAACATAAAGCAAAGGGAAGCGGAAAGATACGAAAATAAAGATCACAAAAAAAGGCCAAAAAAGAAGAATTGAACCGTGGGGGTTTGGTGGTTCCAAAGATTGAGAAATGGAGAATTTGAAGCCAACTCACGGTCACATCCGGTAAAAGGCAGGAAATGAGTGCGGTATTGAGTTGGCCTACTCCAACAACCTGCAACAGTGAAACCACTTATTAGGACCAAACAATACGTACCTGAATCTCATCGCATTTGCATTATAGAAATTGATTTAGTTTTTCAAACATGATTGATTACTTTGCAGGGGGAAAACAAAGCAATCCGAGTCATCCGTCGCTGCCAGCAAGAGAACTGCACAAGCATGACCAAGTCAGGATGGATGGTGACACAGGATGGTTTTGCACATCTGGATTGTGCATATCATTCTCAGTGTCAATTGAAGGTCATAACATGTGGTCATGTGCCATTCAGATGGATCTATTGTGCATGTCTTGACTGTTGAAAGAACATCTAAGCCCATTTCACCTATTTCTAAACGGATGTATCCTTGATTAGCAGGTTCCTGTAGTTGAAAACTTCCGAACCACAAGGAATCTACAAGAAAACCAAATCAATCACGATAGACCCTCAGGAAGATGACATTCGTCGTTCCGGAAGAATCTGGAAGAGAGGTTTCAGCATACCAGGCACTGGTTCGTAATCGCTTTGTACATATGACACCAAGGAACAGTTCAGTTCAGTTTGATTGCGAAGCTTTGCCTCACGCTCAACACGGACGGCTCACAGGATTCAAAAGCAACTTCTCGCACTTACCATCCAGCATTGCCTTCACAAACCCATCTAAACCGCGGCGAAGCCAACTGGGATCTGGAAAATGATTAACTCTATATCACCAAACTCAAAGTCGATTTGGCACCGTCATAATGATCATAGGAACCGGGCTTTACAATTTCGCCTTACAGAGAGACAGGGAAAAACGCAAACCCTATTGTTTAGAAACAGCATGAACTTATTTTAATTTCCTCATTTACTTATGTTGACTCATCACTGCATAATTACCTACAAATTGGAGAAATTTCCTCGTCATGACGAAAGAAGCTCAATGATAAATCAGATATTCAACTAGATACAACACACACTCATAAATCATTTTATTGCAAAGCAGAAAACTCAACCAAACAAAATATATATACCAACTACTCAGTTTTACCAATGCCATTTCTATTAACCAGATCTCAGTGTTACATCATACATCAATGCCAGTCAAACGCTGGAGACGAGCAAGGCGGAAGCCAAGTGCTTAGCACACGCTGGAGACGAGCAAGGCGCAAGCCAAGTGCTTAGCACTATCTAAGCTATAAAGACATTACGTCAGACTCATTTTTCGAAATTAAACAACCATGGGGGCATTGAGTTGAGTGGGAGGATAAGTAGGTGGAAGATTGGTTGTAGTGTAGTTTATAGTATGGTTTGTAGCGTTATTTCTGGTTGGTTTATAGTGTGGCTTGGAGTATGGTTTGTAGTATGGTATGTAGTGTGGTCTGTAGTGTGGTTTGTGGCGTCGTTAGGTAAGGTTTGATGTGGTTGTGGTTGTAACTTGTGGCGTGTGGATGGGAGATAGTGGATCTTGTTGACTTTTTGTGATACACAAAATGAGTTGACAGCGACAGAAAGAAATTATATTGAAAGCAAACAAGTCCATTTTACAATCTATCCACACAAAGGTATTATTTTTCCTTTCCTACCATCCAGAACGCCGTGCTATGCTATACATTCATCCAACCCAAAAATAAGAATTTCCCCTTTTCACCACCTATTAACCCCAACTGGCTCCCGATTTCTCCCCGTCACAACCTCCCGCATCTTAACAACCGCCCTAGCATTCTTGCCCTTCCTCCCACCTTCCCCGCTACCCCTCTCACTCAAATACTCCCCAAACCACTTCTCCTCTTCCCGCTCAAAAGGCAAACTAACCAACTCCTTCCCTCTACTCCCCAAAGCATCCGGACTCCCAACCACACTTCCAACCAACATCTCAAATAACCTTTTCCTGGTAGCGTAGTTGTCACCACCAAAAGTTCGGGTAAAATAAAGAGCTTCCGTCACACTGGTCCTTGCCAAAGCACCAAATAACAACTCTAAAGCTTCACTGGTCTTCAACGTAGGTTGCACAGTATGCCAATAAGCCAACGGTAAGCTGTAATCATCGTCTGTGGTGTGTTTGACAAGGACCGTAATGATGTCGTCTGCGAACTCAGAAGGTAAAGAAGGATGACATAAATGTTCGAGGGCAAATTTGAACTCGTTGTGGTCCATATGCCAGAGACCGCGCATTAGGATTTGGTAGTTCTTTGGGAGGCCAGATTCGTCGGCTAGAGATAGGGCGAGGTTGGAGAGGGAGGGGGAACGGATTTCATCGTAGTCGAGGAGGAGGTAGTAAAGGACGGAGAGGCGGGCGTGGAGCGAGACGCCGGGGGAGGAGATGATTTGGGAGTGGAGAGAGCGAAGGGAGGATTCGGTGCGGGGTGGGTAGACTTTTGGGCCTGCAGAAGTTATCAGTGACTGGACTTTGTTGAGAGGGACATTTAGGAGGGTAAATTACCGTCGTTGATTCCAAGAGCACGGAGGACGCGGTCGATGAAGAGTGTGCCGTCAAAGTTTTTGCGAAATGTTTCGATTTGTCGGACGCCGTTGGGGTCGTACGGTTTTGGACCGTCTGACGGGAAGGCCGTGGAAAAATGTGTAAAGTCGAGCATTTTTGGATTTTATTTGGTGGTTGTTGTGTGAGGTAGTGACGTTGGGCAATGAAGCTCAAAAGCTGTGTTGATTTGGCGATGCTACGACGTCCGTCTCCCCGATTGATTCATGAATTTGCTGGTTATCGAGGTGTGGGTGGAGAAGAAGATGCAGATACACAGAAGAAAGTCAGGTGAGATCGTGCCGGGCTAAACCAATCGCGACTGATAAAAAGACGCGCCGGAGTGTCTGTGGCTGAAGCTGAAGAGAGGGGTGGCTAAAGGTGTGGCTTGTTGTTTACAATCAGTTTTAATGTCAACAATTGGAAGCGGGGCACCGGAGCGACCAACCAGTGTGAATTGTCACTTTTCGCGGTTTGATGCGATTTTGGGGAATTTCCCCCCCACCGACAATCGATAATATCGACGCCCGACTTTCGACAATTTCGGGGAGTCGCTTTTGAATTTCAGCGACAACAGGTAAAATTTGCGCATTTACTTTTTGTTTTTCTTCTTTTTTATTCTTGTTTTTTATTTTGCGCGAGATACCAATTTTTGTTTCGACATCATGGCTACGCGGCAATCATCGCGGCGAACTACTCGTCGCGCAGCAATTATTGAATCTTCAGACGAGGACGAACTTGTCGGAAATACCACAAAGATTAAGGAGGAGGAAGAAGAAGATTACGCTGAACCAGCCCCCGCCCCCGCCCCCGCTCCCCGCAGACAAACGAGACGAAAAACTACCACGGAGCCCGAAGGAGCAGCAACAACAACAACTACTCAGGTCATACCAGCCAAGCGCGCAAGAGGACGTCCTAAGAGGAGTCTTGCATCTACGCCCATACCCTCAGTTGAGCCCAGCGAAAATGGTTTCGATCCCAATCAGACTGCGACTAGTGTCGCCAGCGGTGCGACAGCCGAGGAGGCGGCGGCGCCACCACCAGCAAGAAAACCTGCCGGCAGAGGGAGAGGAGGCCGAAGAAGTGTTGCGCCAAGAGCAAGCAAGGTGCCAGCTCGTCCGAAAACACCAACTCCCGAACCTGAACCTCAGCCGCATCCACGGTCATCTCTATCGCCATCAGCGCAACTGCTCCAGGAGGTTGAGGACTCGACTGTCATCAAACATTCTTCACCCACTCCCCAGGTTGACAATGCCCCTCCTCCACCGCTTGCCGATATCACACAGAAAGCCGTCAACCGGGCCACACCAACACGGACCCAAGAAGCTGATGAGAACAATGTGGCTGCTTCCGTAAAGCCCATCAAGGCTATGGATACTGTCCTGGAGAAGCCCATGGATATCATGCTCAAGTCGCGTGCCCTGGGAATTCCAGTGGTTGAGGACACTGGCCCCAAAGCCCGCACAGTCATTGAGAACCTCATTCTCACAAACTTCAAGAGTTATGCTGGCAAACAAGAAGTCGGACCCTTCCACTATTCATTCTCTTCGGTTGTCGGACCCAACGGTTCTGGAAAGTCCAACGTCATCGACTCTCTCCTCTTCGTTTTTGGTTTCAGAGCAAGCAAGATGAGACAGGGCAAAATATCAGCTCTCATTCACAACTCGGCTCAATATCCAAACTTGGAGTACTGCGAGGTTGCTGTGCACTTCCGGGAGGTTATGGATTTGCCTGGTGGACGACACGAGATCATTCCCAACTCCGAGTTGGTCATTTCTCGCAAGGCCTTCAAGAACAACTCTAGCCAGTACTACATCAACGGAAAGAGCTCCAATTTCACTGCTGTCACCACACTACTCAAGGATCGGGGTGTGGATTTAGATCACAAGCGTTTCTTGATTCTGCAGGGTGAAGTCGAGTCTATTGCTCAGATGAAGCCCAAGGCTGCAAATGAGCACGATGATGGTCTTTTGGAGTATCTTGAGGATATCATCGGCACTTCCAAGTACAAGCAACCTATTGAGGAATCAGCAGCCGAGGTTGAAACACTCAACGAGATCTGCTTGGAAAAGAGCGGCCGTGTACAGCACGTCGAAAAGGAAAGGAACAGCCTCGAAGACAAGAAGAACAAGGCTTTGGCTTATATCCGCGACGAGAACGAGCTCGCCATGAAGCAGTCTGCCCTCTATCAACTGTACACTGCCGAATGTGAGGTCAACATTGGCGTAACACAGGAGGCTATCGCACAGATGCAGGAACAGCTTGATGCAGAGCTTGAGAAGCACCGCGGCGGCGAGCAGATCATCAAGCAGCTTGAGAAGGCTTACTCCAGGGGCAGCAAAGAATATGAGGCTCAGGAGAAGGAGACCCAGGCCTTGATCAAGGAGATGGCCAAGTTTGAGCAGGAGCGCGTCAAGTTTGAGGAGAAGCGCAAGTTCTTGGCGGATAAGAGGAAGAAGCTCGAGAAGACCATCACCAACTCTGAAAAGTCTGCCGAGCAGGCTGATCAGACTATTGAGGAGTGCGGCGAGGAGATTGAGAAGCGCACCAAGGAGATTGAGGATATCGAGCGATGGATCCAGGAGGAAGAAGAGGAACTGGCCAAGATTCGTGATAACTTGAAGGGCAAGACGCAACACCTCTCTGATCAGATCGCCGCCAAACAAAAGTCTCTGGAGCCTTGGAAGGAGAAAATCAATCAGAAGCAGTCCGCGATTGCTGTCGCAGAGAGTGAGATGACGATCCTGGAGGAAAAGTCCAAGGCTGGTGGTGTTGCGCTCGCGGAGATGGAGGCCAAGATTGCTTCTATTCAAGAGAGCCAGGAAGCCAAGGCCGAGGAATTCAAGGCTTGTCAGGTTGAGAAGGAGGCCCTCAAGAAGGAGGGCAGGAGAATTGTTGCCGAGCTCGAGCAATTGGCTCAAGAAGAACCCAAGTTCCGTGCCAAGCTCTCCAACCTGCGGCAAAAGGCCGACGAAGCTCGGTCGAGTCTCGCCGCCACGCAGACTCAGGGCAACGTCCTTACAGCCTTGATGCGCATGAAGGAGTCTGGTCGTATTGATGGCTTCCATGGTCGTCTTGGTAACCTTGGTACCATCGACAAGAAGTACGACGTTGCTATCTCGACAGCATGTGGTGCCCTCGACAACTTTGTCACGGACACGGTCGAGGCCGGTCAACAGTGTATCGAGTATCTGCGGAAAACCAACATGGGTCGCGGTAACTTTATCTGTCTCGACAAGCTGAGGCAGCGCGATCTCTCTCCCATCAACACCCCCGAGAATGCACCTCGTCTCTTTGATCTCGTTCAGGCAAAGGAGGACAAATTCCGCGCAGCTTTCTACCATGCTCTCCAGGATACCCTGGTCGCCGAGGATCTTGCCCAGGCCAATCGCATTGCCTACGGCGCCAAGAGATGGCGAGTTGTCACTCTTGCCGGTGAGCTTATCGACAAGTCTGGTACCATGTCCGGTGGTGGTAGCACCGTCAAGAAGGGTCTCATGTCCTCCAAGCTTGTTGCCGATACCACCAAGGAGCAAGTCGCCAAGCTAGAGTCTGACCGGGATGCTTTTGAGCAACGTTTCCAGGAGTTCCAGGAGCATCAGAGGGAGCTCGAGGCTCGCATGCGTTCTCTCAAGGAGCAAATTCCGCAGCTTGACACCAAGATGCAAAAGATCAACCTTGAGATTGAGAGCGCTGCCAGGAACTTGGCCGATGCCCAGCGCAGAATTAAGGAACTCTCCAAGGAGCATCAGCCATCGCAGACTGACGACAACCGTCTCGTGGTTCTCAGGAAAGAGATTGCCAAGCTCAACAAGGAGATTGAGAAGCTCAACGACGAGACTTCCAGTGTTGAGGACGAGATAAAATCCCTTCAGGACAAGATTATGGAGGTTGGTGGCGAAAAGCTTCGTGCCCAGCGCACCAAGGTGGATAACCTCAAAGAGGAGATTCGGTCGGCAAACGAGGAGATGTCCAATGCCGAAGTGCGCAAGGTCAAGGCCGAGAAGCAAAAGGTCAAGCTTGAGAAGGACCACGCCAAGGCGTCTAAGGAGCTCGAGGCGGCCATCCGGGAATCCGAGAAGCTTGAGCAAGAGATTCAGAACCAGGGCGACAAGGCCGAGGATTTCACCACGAGGGTTGACGAAGCCAAGGAAGCTCTCGCAGCCAAGAAGCAGGAATTGGCGGATATGAAAGCCGAGTTGGACGAAAAGACCTCTGAGCTCAACGCCACCCGAGCTATCGAGATTGAGATGCGCAATAAACTCGAAGAGAACCAAAAGGTGCTCGTCGAAAACCAGAAGCGTCTTAGATATTGGGAAGAGAAGCTGTCTAAGCTCTCTCTCACCAACATTCAGGATTTGGAGTCTGGTGTTCCCTCGAAGCAGCAGCGTCAAGAAACCGCTCGTCCTCAAACTCCTTCTCAGCCAAATCAAAGCCAAGTCTCCGAAGTTGACGCGGATGGTGATGTCTCTATGGCTTCTGAACCTGGAAATGAAGATGAAGAAGAGGGGGAAAAGATGGATGTTGAAGCTACTTTCCTTGGTTCAGGCCTCAAGCCACAGGATGGACCGGTTACTCTTCCACGTTACTCTCGGGACGAATTGGCAGATATGAACAAGGATAAACTCAAGGGTGAAATTGCAGCTCTGGAAGAAAAGACCCAAAATGTCAATGTCGACCTTGGGGTATTGGCAGAGTATAGACGTCGTGTAGAGGAATATGCCGCTCGTTCTCAGGACTTGGCTACAGCAGTTGCTTCCCGCGACGCAGCCAAGAAGCGCTGTGATGATCTCCGCCGGTTGAGGTTGGAAGGCTTCATGGAAGGGTTTTCTACGATTTCGCTGAGATTGAAGGAAATGTACCAGATGATTACCATGGGCGGTAATGCAGAGTTGGAATTGGTAGACTCGCTGGATCCTTTCTCGGAGGGGATTTTGTTTTCGGTCATGCCGCCAAAGAAGAGCTGGAAGAATATTTCGAATTTGTCTGGTGGAGAAAAGACGTTAAGTTCTTTGGCGTTGGTTTTTGCGTTGCATCATTATAAACCGACGCCGTTGTATGTGATGGATGAGATTGATGCTGCTTTGGATTTCAGAAATGTGAGTAATTTTTTTATCCCCTTGGTTTTTATTGGGCTGGTTTACTACTCATTACTTTTCTTACGGCATTTATTTGTCTTTTGGCAACGCAATCCTTTTATCACGCGTTTTCTTACGAGTTTTTTCTATCCACTGGAAACTTCCCCCCTCTCTCAAACCAGAGTTTCCCACCCCTTCTCTAACCTCACATCATTTTACCCTTTTCAACGCATGGCATAACTAATGATCTCTCTTCCCCAGGTCTCCATCGTAGCAAACTACATTAAAGAACGAACCAAAAACGCCCAATTCATTGTAATTTCTCTTCGAAACAACATGTTTGAACTCGCCGCCCGGCTCGTGGGAGTCTATAAAGTCAATCACATGACTAAATCAGTCACGATTGATAATAAGGATTATGTGCATAGGCCTGCTCCTCCTTCTGCTGCTCAGAATACTCAACAGCAAGTAAACCCCACCCCCAACCCTCCGTTATTGTCTTTGTTTTCTTTGCCTTTTAGGCCGAAATAAGTTTTGGGAGGGAAAATTGTTTTTTATGTAATTGTTTGAGTTTGTTGTGTGTGTAAAAAACAGTTTTTCTGATTTGTTTGTGTTTTTTGATTTTAGGGCTGTTAGGTCTATTGGTTAAATTTTGGCGAGTCGGTTCGGTACGAAATGGGAAAGATGGTATATAGCAGAGGGAAGGGAAAGTACAAATTGTGGGATGATGTTGGGATGGGCGGGTGGCTGGCAGGTTTGGTAACGTGAAACATATTGCATGGCATGTTGGTTTTTTTTGTTTGTCTGTGTGTAATGGGAAATGAAGAAATGGGAAAAGGGTGGATGCTTCTCTTAGGTATTGATTTTATGAAATGAATTTCTTCCTGTTATGTGATGGCTTATTTCGTTGGAGCATTTGAGGTGAAGATGAAATGAGAACTGTGGTATGAGTTGGTAAATATTCATGATTTCGGCTGTTACATTCTCTCCATACTTATTAGAATAATTTCATGCCGTACTTTTCACCTTTCTCTAGTTAACATGATATCCGTACACAATGGAAAGAAGTTGGGAAATTGTTCAAATAAAACATTCATTTACCATTTCATGTCATCCAAAATCCAAACACTATTTTGCATCAATTAGTGCCTTACATCCCCCTCCACTTCTCCCTCCATCCTCCCTTCTCAAACAACCACAAAGCCTCAGTAGCATAATTCTGACAACTCAAATGAGTTCCCGGTCCCTCCGGTTTAGACACTTCCTCTTCCAAACTCTCCAACACCCTTCCCTCCTGAAAACATCTCCAAAGTCCAAAAGCCAAATCATCCTCATCACCTCCTCTACCACCCACCCCTTGTCCCCAATCTCCTCTGCCCAATCTATACAACATTCTTCCCAAAGTCTGATAAGCCAGACACCTCTGTGCGGGAACTGCCGACCTAGCCAGTCTAGCAAGCTCAGGAATGGTGTATCCTGCCGCTTCTGGAGCTTCACCATGGTGATGAAGTCCTTTTGTCACTGGAATAGAACGGGACGTTTTGGGTGGGAGAAGACAGCCCCTGAAATCGAAACGAAGCGCGGAGATAGGGAGGGAGGGTTGATTAGGATAATAAGGAGATTCGCGGTCTGCGGTTGAGTTTGGGGTTGGAAGTGGCGCCATCCATGCCAATTTGGAGGGATCGGCTGGGAGGTTTGGGAAGAATTTCTTGTGCATTGATTCGAGAAAGTCGGGATCGTTGGGGTCTAAGTCTGGAACTTGAGGGGGTGGGGGGAAGTGTACTTTGGGAGTGTCGTGGCTGTGGTCGTGGGAGCAGTCGTCGGGTTTGATGGATGTGGCGGGGACGAGGTTTGAAGGCGGGACTGGAGGTGCGGCGTCTTCGTCGAAGGATACTATTTTCTTTGGTTTTTTCTCGGAGGAGGTGGTGGGTTTGAGAGATGATTTGGTTGTCGGCTGGGGAGCTGGGGCGTCTTCTTCTGGTACATCTTCGACTGTTACTTTTTGGGGTTTTGCTGGATTTGTGCTTGGGGGTGATTCTTTCAACTCGATAGGAGCAGCGGGTTTCGGATCAAATGCTGATGTATCCGGCTTCGCATCGTCGAGATTTGCGCGTCGAAGGAGTCGTTGGATGAAGGCAGGATTAAGATCGCTAAAGAGTTCTTGTTGTGCTTGGGCGATTTCCTCTCGCGACATGGAATCTAGAACGGCCTGGTTCTCCTCATCGATGGATCTCTTCTCCATAACCTCGGGTCTTTCAGGTCCATATTGAACTCGTGGTTTCGGAGGGATAGGCGTGGGTGCTGTCGGTGCGACTAATGGATTCGATTTTCCCTCTCGTTGTGATTTGAATGCCGAAACTCGTTTCTTGGGCGCGGGGAAACTATTTGCTGATGTTGTTGATGGTGTTGGAAAGCTGGGAGGCGCCACATCCTCCCTTTCCAATATATCGTAAATTTCCAAAGTGCTCTCCATTTTGGACGTTTTTGGTGTATTGTGATGAAAAAGAGAAAAAAGTTAAAATATAAAAATAGCTTCTCTATGCCGACCGATGACCGTTGCCTGCCATGGATCCCTTATCGGTTTATCGGTCCGACCCCACCTTGTGCAACCACACCCGACCCTTGCTGACATAATTACCGGTTCCCCGTTTTATCCTTAGCGTCGATCGGCCGAATTTCCACGACTACCAAGGCGGCCAGGGATGTGGTCTGTGCATATTTAAATCGTCAAACGAATTGAAGAACGAAACACCAAATTATCAAAAACTTGTTTCATCAACAATACGGATATTTCTCGACCAAACCTGCAAATTGCGACGTGCACTTTTTGCTCAGACATTTTGGCAGGAGTTCGACTCAACATATTGCTTGCCGTGGTGGGAGCCTTGCGAGATTCGGGACGGTGCAGCATCATCAGGTGACACAAAACACAAATCATCACAAATACATATTCGTCAAATATTGAGTGGCTGGTTTGTTCGGGACCGGGACTGTTTGTTGTGAGTGGAAAAAAATTGAAATATAAAGTTCTGGAAGGTTGACCGGTTATTCTTCCCCCAATATTGTGGGGCGGTCGATGTCACGCAGCATCCACCCACCGAATTCGAAACGGGGGCGGGGTACCAGATCCCCAAGCCTTTGGGAACTTGGAAAAAGGTTTTGTACAAAATACCTGACAAGGATCATTCCTTCAGCCGATTTCTGTGCGACCCGGATGTACCTATCTGTACCAGAAACATTGGCGGATATGCAGCAGAGCGGTAGAGCGCGGCTCATTCTTTTTTGTCTCTTTTTTCCACTCAATTCCCCTTTTGGATTTTTTGATCTGATATCAATGCTACTTTGCAGCACGAGCACCTTTTGGGTGGTCCACCCCATCCACATCCGCCATCCGCCGCCGCCCATCCCTTCCCGTCAAACCCCAAGTCACCCCATGTGCCATGCCAGAGAGACTGGATTCCCTGCGTCCCTGGTGTTTTAATTCGTTTCCCTTTTCCTGAACCAAAATTGCCCATGCATCCGTGACTTTGCTTGACTTGAATCCTGAAGTGGTGCCCCGGTTTTCCGGTTTGACCTTTCGCCAGCTGCAAAGTAATAAAAAAAAAAAAAAAAGGTCCAAAACAGAGCCATCCCCGTCGCTCTTCTCGCCCCAAACCACCTCCAAATTTTCCTCTTTCTCTCACTCTTTTCACCACCAAAACGCTCACAACTTTCTTTCTCGTTGAGCAACATTTTCATCAACCACTTTTCCTTTTGACGAGTCTGCATCGCGCAGATATCGTTTTTCAATTCCTCGTTTCCAAACGAATTGATTCACGTACTTTTAATGGTCTGCATCCCGACACGCTGGGGTTATTTTCTTGATTTTGTCGCCGTCTGCAGACGTGTTCGCACCGGTTTTCCTCCGACTTGAAGGCATTCCCATTTTCACGGAATACACATTTCCAAAACAAGTGGAGATTTGAGAGAGTGAGTAGGTAACGCACGGACCATATTGCATTGCCTGTCCGGTACCTATTTTTCGACAAAAGCTCAGGGGGTGGCCGAACAAGCAGCGACCAATCAGGGTTCGTTTCTCTTTGTCGCTCGTACTTTGTATTTTTTTTAAAGTACATATATCCATATTTTCCCCAATATATATCACATCACAACACCGAAATGCAACAACACTCACATCATCAACAACAACAACATTACAGTTCGTCACCCTCACTGTCGTCACCACCATCGGCCCTTTCGGAACCTGCGTCGCCGACCAGGGTGATCAACGCGGGGAGGGCAAATATTGAGATGGATGATCTCATTATCGATCCAAGTTCAGCAGCTCGTTTTGGAATCATGCAGACAAATCCGCAACAGTATTCCTCGGAACACCCTCCGGCCGTGCAATTGACTGCCGCCGGTCTTCCCAGAAAAAAGCCCGGTCGCAAACCCGGTAGCACTGTCAAACCAAAAACCAATCCAGATGGAACCCCAATTGTTGAAGCACCTAAGCAGCGTCGACCAAGGAAACCCAAAGATCCAAATGCACCTCCAATTCAGAGAAAACGCAAGGCAGCAACCGGTGATGGAAATGAAACAAACTCGGAAATGGATGCCAGAGCTGCCTCTGGTCCTCCACCTCCAGCAGCTCAAACAGCAACAGCCCCTCCTGCTGCTGCTGCACCTGCACGCCTCACTTCGATGCGAATGTCTTTGGATGCCCAGCCAGGCCCCGCCAAGGCAGGGTTTGTCCAGGCACCAAAGCGGGAGAGCACTGGTTCAATGCAGATGCAAAGTCTTTTGAACGATGATCCCCCACCGAAGCCTGCCGCCCCAGCCAGGCAGATGTTCGATCCCATCAGGGGCAACTACGATCCTGTCAGGGAGACCATGGTAACACGCGATCCCTATGGGACCGGACCTCTCGGCTCCCCTCGGGCCCCCACCACAACCCAGGTTGTCAACCGCGCCAGCGCATCCCCTTCAATTGCCAGCCTGGTTGACCCCGCCCCTTCAATCATCTCACCAAGACCATCCCTGGCATACCCAACAACTGCATCCTCGTCACAAGCACGCTTCCAGGAAGCCGTGTCATCTGTTCCTCTGTCACCCTCAAACAATATTCAAAGCGTTGCTGCCACCAATACCAGCACACCGACTCCATCAATGCCCAAGCCTACCCTTGCAGAGGCCCGACGTCCCCCACCGCCGCCACCCGCTGCTGCACCGCAACCACAAGAAGTAAAGACAAACTCATTCACCAGCATGTCCAGCATCCCAACCAACAGCGCCGCCGCCTCTGCCATTTCTGCACCACAAAGCAAAAAGATTGCTGCTGTCGTGCAACAAGACCGGCGGGAAGGAAGTGCCTCCAAGAAGGCTCGCAGCAATGCTTCCTCGCCCAAGATCAACAGCCTCAAAGACGGCAAAGACAGCAACTTGCCTCCTCTACCTGGTGGTCACGAACGCTCTATCCTAGACTTTGGCCGCGCCAAACCAGGCGAGGAGGTCGAAGCACCAAGCATCACTCTCCACATTCCACTCAAGGCGGGTGAAAACAACAAATACGTTAATTTTATGCGCATGGCTGAAGAGCGCTACGGCTGGGACGCTCTTCACCCCAGACTGGCTGCTTCCCGCGAGAGAAAGGCTCGCATCGAAGCTGCTACCTTGGCCCTGGAAAGGGAAAAGAACGGCAGAGAGTCCGGGGATGAGGAGATGGAGGAGGATTTGCAGAGCGACGCCGATAATAGTAATGTCGAGATGGGCGGGATGAATCTTCCATTGTCTGGGCCTGAGGCTCCCGTTGTGCCTGCCAAGCCGGTCAGGAAGAAGAGGAACTTCAAGGAGGATGAGTATGATAAGGATGATGACTTTGTTGATGACTCAGAAATGTTGTGGGAGGAACAGGCTGCGGCGAGCAGAGATGGGTTCTTTGTTTATAGCGGGCCGTTGATTCCGGAGGTTGAGAAGCCTGTTGTTCCTGAGGGACCGCCCAAGAGGGGTAGGGGTAGGGGTGGAAGGGGATCAAGAGGTGGCGGACGGGGTGTTGCTGCTGCCAAGGAGAAGGATGCCCCGGAGTCGAGCGCTACGGGTGCTGCTACTACTACTACTACGAGTGGAAGGGGTAGAGGAGGTGGTCCAGGTTCGAGGGGTGGAACTGTTAGAAAGCCTAGGATTACAAAGTTGGAGAAGGAGCAGAGAGATAGGGAGAAGGCTGAAAGGGAGAAGTTGGCTTTGTTGGCTAAAGGTGTTGGAATTGGAGGTGCTCCTAATGGTATGAGTGGATTGTTGAGTGCTCCTGCGTCTGCTGCTGCCGGTGGTGCGTTGTGATTTTTTACTTTGGGGATGTAATATTTTTTTTTTTGTTTTTGGTGTTGATAACAACATTACAACAACAACAACACAAACGCGGCGTCTCGGCAACTTTGACATGACACACATTTTCATGGTGGGGGGATATTCAAATCATCAATGGGAATGGGCGCGTCGGAGTTACATTACTATGTCATTATTACTACTATTATTATTACATATGTTTCTATTCAAGTTTATTGTTTCTTTATTCTTGGAGGTTTTTTAGTCTTTTTTGTATGGTTGGGGAGGAAAGGGGAAGGGAAAGGGGAGGGGCAGAGGGAGGTGTTATGGTGGTTTTGTTATTTTGGAGCGTTTCCACTTAGTCTTTGCTTTGCGCTATTTGTTTTGTTTTTGGAGGAAAAGAAGTAAGGAGAAAATGGAATGTGTTTGGTGAGGAATGGAGTATTTGGGAGTTATTATTATTGATTGGGTTGTGATAGTTGGGATTCGGGGCGGTGGGCGGTGAAATAGATTTTTGTTATGGGGTTTTGTGTTGTAGTGATTTTTACGTGGTTTTAATTCAAAGCATATATTAAGTGTTTAAGTATTAGCCCTTGGCTTGTTGGGTCTTGAGGGGATGTGCAGCGTATGTGTGTATGTGTCGTCGTTAAGCTTGTTCCGTTGTTGAGGTTCGTCCATGTTTTTGTGGGCGCGTCCTGGGAAGAGAGAAATCCATGTGGAAGAAGAAAAGACAGTCGGGAGGATTCTTGCAGCTTTATATTTGAGTTTATATAAAGAACTATCAGCATTATTTTTCTTTTGTACATTAAGTGAAAATGGAATGCAATGTGTCTTCTTGAAAGGCATTTATTATCAGAAAGTTCTAACAGCCGCGATTGTCTATTATTTATGTCTTATACTGCATGTATCAACTGAAATCTGAGTAAATAGCATCCGTCCAAGTAAACTGAAAGAAGAATAAATAAAAGGAAAGATGTACAAATAGAAATACCAAAAAGAAAAAACAAAACACTCTTAACACCTCATAAAATCATGAAATATTTCCCCCAATCCCCTTAATTCAACAACCTCCTAACCTCCTTCTTCCACAGCCCTTCCCTCTCATAAGGCCAAACCCACTCCTTCAGCTCAACAGGATCGACACCAACCTCAAAAGCCTCATTCCGAGCCCGAATCTGTCTCGACTTTAGTTCCTCCCTAGCGTGCGTGCCCCTATTACCCAACCTGGCTTTATCAATCCTATCAATGGCATCCATAGCCAACGAGAACCGATCAGTTTGATTACGTATAGCCAACTCCAAAGGTGTATCAATGTTTCCTTTTTCCTTGTATCCTCGCACGTGTAAGTTTGCCGCAGCGCCAGGTCTCTTATAGGCTAAGCGATGAACCAGCCAAGGATAAGAATGAAAGTTGAAAATGATTGGTTTGTTATCCGTGAATAAGGCGGTCCATTCTTGGTCCGTTAAGCCGTGGGGATGATCGACGTGCGAGATCAACTTGAAGAGATCTACGCAATTGACGCAGCGGATTTTTAGGTCAGGGAAGAATTGAAGGAGTAAATCAATGGCAGCTAGACTCTCATGAGTGGAGATATCACCGCAGGAAGCCATGACGATGTCTGGTTCTCCGTCACGGTCGGTGGAGAATTGAGGCCAGACGGAAATACCCTTTGTGCAGTGGATGACGGCTTCTTCCATTGAAAGGAACTGTAGATGTTCTTGTTTGTCTGCCACGACGACGTTGACGTAGTTTGACGAACGCAAGACGTGATCCATGCAGCTGAGGAGGCAGTTACCGTCTGGTGGGAGATAGATGCGGACTACCTCTGGGGATTTATTGGCTACCACGTCAAGGAAGCCTGGATCCTGATGGGTGAAGCCGTTGTGGTCTTGACGCCAGACGACTGCCGTCAATAAAATATTGAGGGAAGGGATCTTGTTGCGCCATTCGACTTCTAGGGATTTCTCGAGCCATTTGCAGTGCTGATTGACCATGGAGTCGATGACGTGGATGAATGGTTCGTAAGAGTTGAGAAGACCGTGGCGACCGGAGAGGATGTATCCTTCTAGCCAACCCTCGCAGGTGTGTTCAGACAGTATCTCCATCACACGTCCTTCGGTGGCCAAGTTGCCGCCGTTGGAGTCTTCAGGGAAGTACTCGCCCATCCATACCTTCTTGCCCGCCTGGTAGACGTTTGCGAGTTTATTGGACTCTGTCTCGTCAGGGCCGAAGAGTCGGAAGGTTGTAGGGTTATACTCCATTACGTCTCTGAGGAAGAGAGCCATGTTGGGCATTGAAGCTGCCATTGTCACGGCTGGCTTGTCAACAGAAAGTGCGTACTTGCGGAAGTCGGGCATCTTGAGTGGTTTCCGGAGGACACCACCGTTGGCGACTGGGTTGGCTGACATGCGACGAATTCCAGTTGGACAAAGGGCCTTGAGCTCTGGGCCAATCTTACCGTTGGCGAAGAGACGGTCTGGCTCGTAGGATTTCATCCATGATTCGAGAAGTCTGAGGTGCTCAGGGTTGGTTGCCACGTCGGTGATTGGGACTTGATGAGCACGCCAGTAACCTTCGAGGTACTTGTCGTCAATCTTGCGCGGACCGGTCCAGCCCTTTGGAGAGCGGAGAATGATGACGGGCCACATTGGACGGAAAGCCTTGCCGGATTCACGGGCTTGTTTCTGGAATTTGCGGATCTCCAAAACGCAGTGCTCGAGGGTGGCGGCCATGGCTTGGTGCATTGTGTCGACGTCGTCGCCTTCAACGAAATATGGCTGGTAGCCGTAACCGAGGAAGAGGCTCTCAAGCTCCTTGTGGCTGATACGAGCGAGAATTGTGGGATTGTTGATTTTGTAACCGTTCAAGTGGAGGATTGGGAGTACGGCACCGTCGGTGATGGGATTGAGGAATTTGGTTGAGTGCCATGATGTTGCCAAAGGACCAGTTTCAGCCTCACCGTCACCGACTATTGTGACGGCGATGAGGTTTGGATGGTCAAACACGGCACCGAAGGCATGGGATACTGAGTAGCCGAGCTCACCACCTTCGTGAAGGGAGCCTGGGGTTTCTGGGGTGGCGTGGGAGCCGATGCCGCCTGGGAAGGAGAACTGCTTGAAGAACTTTTGCAAGCCTTCCTCGTCTTCTGAGCATTCTGGGTACACCTCAGAGTAGGTGCCTTCCAGATAAGCTTGGGACAAGACAGCTGGTGCTCCGTGGCCTGGGCCGGAGATGAAGATGGCGTCGAGGTCATACTTGGTGATGAGGCGGTTGAAGTGCATGTAAGCGAAGATTTGGCCTGGTGCGGAACCGAAATGTCCAAGAAGTCTGGCTTTGAGGTGTTCCTTTTGCAGTTGATCCTTGAGGAGGGGGTTTTGACGGAGGTAGATCATGCCGAGACTGAGATACAAGCTTGCCTTGAAGAAGTCGTTGTATTTCTCAATCTCCTCCTTGGAAAGGGGCTCGCCCTTGACCGTCGACCGGGCTGGGCCATATGGACTGATGCTCTCCAACTCTTGTTGGGATTCTTGTTGCGAGTCACTCATGATTGAGTGGTGATGATGATGATGTTTGTGTTCAGTGGTGAAAATGATGTATTCTAGAAGTGATGCTTCTAGTAAAGCTGAGGAGAAGAGGGTACGAGAGAAGCAGAAGAGCAGACTTTCTCTTCTTTTTATATTTGATACAGATCTGAGTGGATTGAGATTAGCTCGTGTTGGTTATCCCGTCATGAGCAGACAAGACCCAACTCGGTTCTCGTCTGCAGCCGACCGAGGGGGCTCACACGGGGCTGGGAAAAGAATCATGATTCTAGATGGAACGGCCCGATCAAAGGCAATGATCGATACACGTTGGGTGAGAATTTGAGATTCATTGGCAGTTACTGCCCTACGAGGCCTCTGTAAAAGGGAAGCGAGCCCCACAAAAAAGGTGGTCTGATATCGAACACAACAGTTGGGTGGGCCCAGATTGTCGGGTTCACCGTTAATTTGGACCAATCAGAGTGATTATCCTCATGAACTGCTCCTTCCTTCGCCTTGTTACTCTGTTATCACGGCGGCTTCCGGAAAGCATTATCGAGGAATTGAACGGGTAATTATCGTTTCTCAATTACTTTCAATTCACAAACTTTGATTTGGCGTCATATTCTATTTATCTATCTGATACCATCACCATCTTCAATAAAGATATTTAAGCTCTGACGTATGGCACCCACACCATTCCCGCCCCGAAAAAGAAACTTGATTGGGGCCCTGGATCTCGGCGCCTTCGGCGGATTGCGAGGTCTCCTTTTGACCATTTTTCTCGGCACCCACCGTTCAATGAAACCCTCCCTTTCCAACAACATATGATCTGATGGGCTGAGTCCAGAACAATACCATGATACGGAGTACTTATCACCTTTTTATTTTCTGCAAGTCTTCGGGTTTTATCGCCTCGCTTCGCCTTCAGACGGTATCGATCGGCCTGATAAAAAAAAAAATTGTCACACCATTGCGTTGTTTGAACGGGCCGTTGTGCCTATTGAAATCTCGATCCCAAACAAAGAAATTGACGCAGTCTCGCCATTGATTTGGTGACCGTTGTGGCGGTCTAGCGCTTGGAGCCGTTGACCGTTGACTGTTCACAACATGACACCGGCCCAGTTTGATTTCAATGTTTTGTTGAGTTCAGCTGATGTATCCCTTCGTTTTGGCATTGCCTCTATGCTTTCTCCTTCCCAATTTCAGCAAGACTGAGCTGAAGTACTAGATTTTCAAACGCGAGATACGTGAGGATATATCAGTTGTGCGGCGTGCCTGTCTACTACCTTGGCTGGATGAGAATGAAAATAATTTGCATGAAACAAAGCTCTGCTTTCCTGACGTATAGAAAATAGATACCTGTGGACTGTGATGTAAATGTAAAAAACGGCATTCTCACTATTTTATGACGGAAAAATTAGAGAGAATGATCATAGAGATGCGCCACAGTTGAATTGATTTGTTAATTGTTTAGACCGCGTTATTCTTTGAATGAGAACCTTTTCAATTAGAGACCGTTTCGAACGAAGAAATGGGTAACATCGTTAAACTTGATATTCGCCTAGCACACACCATTGGCGTTACGGAATACAAATCTCGGGCTTTATCTTCGAAACGCAGCAGGGAAGCGTCTTCGGTCCTAACCTATTAAATACCGGTTTGCAAAATTACCAGTTGATTCTTCGAGAATTCGATATGAATTGGGCTTTGCCATGTTCCATCTGGTCACATTTCTGTGATATTCAAAATCAAACATTATCTAATTTCAAAAATGTCAGAAAGCTCGGAACGATTATACGGCCGTGGGCCGGCGACGACGTTCCGTTCGGGCCTACCGAAGGAATGACCCGCCGATATCATCCTCTATTTTTCCCAAATGTATCGGCCGCTCCTTCCGAAAACATCAACAGGAGGGGATCTTGTATAACCAAATGAGACAGAGACATATGGGTCGTGCCAGATTCGGTGCGACTTGAAATGAGAAAGAGTTGGGAAGCGGATATAATGCAGGGGACGACGTCGAATTCCAAATCAAACGAGCGATACAGACATCCAAAACTGGGACCGAAATAGGTCCCCTTGATGTCTTGGTCGTATTGAATGATGGCTGCGGGAATGGCGTCCATGTTTCTCGCACGGCCGCTTCGATGACAGCTGCTGTGTTTGTATATTTTTTTGAGACGTATCACAGACAATTTTAACTGCTCAGTCACTTTGAGTTTAATGACGATTCTCGGTGAGCAAAAGGTGAGTGTCTCGGTCAGCCGCCACCGCCGCCGCAAACTTGGACTAAACGGCCGAGCGGCAGTTCAGTAGGTCCGGCGACAAGCCCGCGCGGCCGTAAATAGACGGTAAGAAATAACTTGCTGTCCAGAATGTGACGAATCAGAAATGAGCCGAAACAAGAAAACAAAAACCTACCTCGTGGCGCTGGGCCCGAGCCGATGTGCTGCATTCGATACAGTTCCTGCAGAAAAAAAGAGCGGGAGATAAGGTCCTGTTCATGATTGGCCTGCCGCCCGAGAAACCCGGCCGGGCCAGCCACACCTGGTGATCTTTTTTGGGGGTCCCAGCGTACACCGCCAGATCATCCATTCTCGTGATTCCTGTTTTTCTTCGGTGTGATGATACCATACCAACCGGCAGTGGAAGTGGGGAGTACCACTCATGATTCCAACAATGTCAGTGTGAGGCGTGGTGATAGTTCTTGTGCGACTCGTATTCCGTATAACAAGCATTGTTTCAAGTTTGGGGAGGAGGGTGGTATGGGTGGCTTTGATCAACATTACACGGCAGTGCGGGTTGTGGGACAGGTTTCCATCATCTCTCGTGTGTGTGTGTGTGTAAATATGTCCGAGCGTTGAGACATTATTGAGATATGAGAGATAGGTAGTAATATTGAAATCTGTGCAGAAAAGGAGACGGGACGCGCGCGCGCAGGAACGAGGACCGAGAAGTGATCATCAAGAAAAGAAGATGAAGAAGGACGGGAAAGGTTTCGCAGATAGATTGGATGACGGGAATGCACACCGTGATACCCCGCCATGACGATGTTGCCAGCCGTTGTGAACTGCGGGGCGGGCGTTTCGAGGTTTGTTATTGCGACCCAGGCTTCCGAGATGGAAGGACCAGCAGGACATCCAAACAGGTCGCCCCTTTCTCGAACCAATCCCGACAACACATCGAAACAAAACAATCTTCATTCATCGTCATTTCTTTGTTTGTAACATGAATAGCGTTCCAGATTTTGTAAATGTGAGGTTGACAGTGGAGTGCCGGTGTGCATGGGTCTTTTTGATGATCACAGGAAAAGAAAAAAAAAAAGTACAAGGAGGGGCAGCGGGATAACACAGTGCCAAAAATCTGATGATGATGATGATCACTCACCCCGCTCATACCCACCACACCCACGTTTGCCCCTGTCCTAGTTTGAAGGGGTGCCGCATCCGACCAATCAGGTTTATCGCTCCCCTGGTGCCTCTTTCTTCGCCCAGCCAGTCCGGCTGTCCCCATCCGGCACCACTCAAATGGCCTTCTGCCCCTGGGGCCCCGAAACACCAACACAGGTCGAATGGATGGTCGGGTTCTGGTTTCTGCATTTCTTATTCTTTTAACAAAGAAGAAATAAAAAAACATGTTCATATTTCCGTCCAAGGTAAAATAGGAATTCGTAAGGATCGGGAATTGGTCGACAAGGCTGCCTGCAACCTGGCACCCCTGGAACCTCCTGTGTGTGACACCCGTGCATGTGCATGTGGATTGATAAGCTTTTTCGGTTCTGTGCAACCCTTTTTCCACTCATGACCTGCTCTAGCTCTATTTCTCTCACAAATGGATACCCCAAAAGAAAATCGGGATATTGCCACCGGCAAATACAAAAAAGGGGAAAAAGTTGAGAGTGAAATGATGGGTGGTGAAACACAAGAGGTGGGTTTTGTCTCATCCATTTTGATTCGAATCCCGTTCTTCCCGTCCCGGGTCCCTTGTGCATTGCGCAACACTCATCCGAACCCTTTCCTTTTCTGCTCTATTCTCCCCTTGTCATCGTCTCTTTTCGTGGACTCCCCTTGCTGATTGATGTTTCTCTGGTATCATGGTTCCACCTGGAGAAATATTATATAATCATTTAGTATCCATATATTGGCACCTAACTATTATATACACATATACACTATATGAGAGGTGAAAATGGAGCAACCTATTCCGTACACGTGTAGAATTCGCATTCGGAGTTGACAGGTAGCAAGATAATCATACCTGTAGGTACGAACAGGCAGTTGAGTTGTGACTGATCTGCACTTGGAAAATATTTCTTCAAGATCAGATCACAAACGGCACCTGTAATGATTGATACGGATACGCAGGTTGAATTAAAAAAAACCTGGCCAAGGTTACGCCGTTCACACAAACCCCGCTCACTAAAACGGTGCATCTTGGCCCAGCAGCCCTTTTCCCCAACCCATTTCCTGATTTTTTGTACTTCTTTTTGCACTTCCATCCCTTCTTTGTTGTTTCGCAACTTCATTATGGTAGCGGTACGAAACGACCTCGGTGATAAGGAAAAGGGTATGAATTAGAAATGTTTGAAGAGGAAAAAGATTTGAGACTGTGAACCACACCGAACCACAGGCCCCCGCCGTTGCTGTTGACCGCACCTCCATTTCCCCCAAGCATCTATTTATTTCATTATTCACTCGATTTTCCCTGGAAAGGGAAAGGTGCACGATACGGATACTACCCACACCACTCCTCTTTTTTCTTGGTTTTTTTTTTTCGTTCCGACTCTGCCAGAAAGAAAAAGAAGAGAGCACAACATATCTCCAGGCCAACTCCAGGTCGAGGAAAAAAGTGCACCGTGCGCGCCTGCAGCAAGAATCCCCCAACCGGAAGTTTTGCACAGAGCTCCACTGCCCCCATTTGACGCGTGCCCTCCCGCTTTCGAACCAGGAAGAGCACGGCTGCGCAGCGCAGATTTCCCTTTTCTTCGCCGTCCTTCATTTTTTATTTTTTATTTTATTTTACCTCCCACCGCAGCCAGCCCCAGCGGCACACAAAGCGACCCAGAAACAGGCGTCGGCCTCGCCTCTTTCATCTCGTCGCTGTTATAGACCCTCCTCGGCATTTGTACTTATTGTCCAACCTTGCGCTGCATCAATTCGGTGGCGCAATCGCCTTTTTTTCCCACACGGTTCCACGGTCCCACGGTTCCAAAAGCAACAAGGTTCCAAGGTTCTCTTTCAAAACGGCCTTCCTCCTTGCGTGGCGTTGGCGCTTTCTTTGCTGGGAAACAAGCCAAGCCCCACAACCAGCAACCAGCAACCAGCAAACAGAACGACCACCCCCGTCTTTCTTTTGGACGACGAACCCCCGACCCACGAATCCGAGATCCACGAGAACACCACTCCAAACACCATTATCCAAACACACATACTCACGCGTTTTTTTTTTTTTTTTGCTGTCGCTGTCGCCTGCGACTGGTGGTTCTTGGTTTTTTGTTATTGTTCTTTTTTGTTGTATTCTCATCGAAACCTGGCGCCTCTTTGCATCGCGACCGCCCACCGACCGACGGACCGATTCCCTAATTTCCCAGCGCAAAAAAGGGACAAAGAAACAACACTCAAAAACCGCCCCTTAATCCTCATCTACGCTGTCGCGACCACCTTTTGTCTTGAGAGACAAAATTAATTCACACACGAGCGCATTCGCATCTTTTCCGTCTCCCTGGTTTCGGCGCCTTTAGCCGAACAGGAGTTGAATCGAGAAGGCCTTGGGCCTGGTAACCTGACCCTCTCTCAATTGTAATCGCCGGCGACGACATCGCCAAATATGTCTGTCATGTTACAAACACCTTCGAGAGCTTCGACCGCTTCCTCCTCCTCCTTTCAGCCCATATCTCGGCAAAACACAATGTCTTCCTACGATGGATCGCGATCCGCCCGGCAGTCAAAGCGGTACTCGATGTCGGCTTTGTACATGTCCATGTCGGCAAACGAATCTGATTTGGTAATTGAGGATGACCTTGCAAAAGGTAAATAGCTGGAAATTTCTCCATTTTTGGTGGCGAGATACTGACTTGGTTGTTCAGCGCAAAAGATTCTTCGAGACCTAAAGTCCAAGATTTCGTCGCAATCCAAAAAGAACTTCGTTCTCGAGAAGGATGTTCGCTATTTGGATTCTCGAATTGCCTTGTTGATTCAGAATCGCATGGCTCTGGAAGAAGTACGCCCATTCTCCGCCGCATGGTTTCATTCCTGCGTATACTGACAATGTTGCAGCAAAACGAGGTTGCAAGCCATCTTGAAGACGCCACCGAGATGCAGGAGGGTGTGTTCCCGAACGACGATAAGACGCAGAGATACGGGAACCTGCTCTTCTTGCTACAGTCGGAGCCGAGGCACATTGCACACCTTTGCAGACTGGTCACCATGTCCGAGATCGACTCACTCCTGCAAACCGTCATGTTCACCATTTACGGAAACCAGTACGAAAGCCGTGAAGAGCATCTCTTGTTGACTATGTTCCAGTCCGTTCTCACTTACCAATTCGACAACACCCCCGAATATTCGTCGCTCCTTCGCGCCAACACTCCCGTCTCGAGAATGATGACGACATACACACGCAGAGGTCCCGGTCAAAGTTTCTTGAAATCAATCCTCGCTGATAGAATCAACGGGCTGATCGAGTTAAAGGATCTGGATTTAGAAATTAACCCTCTCAAGGTTTATGAACGCATGATTGAGCAGATTGAGGAGGACACCGGAAGTTTGCCTGCATCGCTTCCCAAGGGAGTGACTTTCGAGCAGGCTGCCGAGAACCCCCAAGTTCAAGCCATCATCGCACCACGCCTGACGATGCTTACGGAAATCGCCAATGGTTTCTTGACAACAATCATCGACGGACTCGAGGAGGCGCCCTACGGCATTCGCTGGATTTGCAAGCAAATTCGGAGTTTGGCAAAGCGCAAGTATCCAGAAGCCAACGACCAGGCCATCTGCACTTTGATCGGTGGATTCTTCTTCCTTCGATTCCTCAACCCTGCCATCGTCACCCCCAAATCGTACATGCTCATTGATGGAACGCCAGCCGACCGCCCTAGAAGAACATTGACGCTCATTGCAAAGATGTTGCAAAACCTCGCAAACAAGCCGTCATATGCCAAGGAACCCTACATGGCAAAGCTGCAGCCTTTTGTCCTCAACAACAAAGATCGCGTGAACAAGTTCATGCTTGATTTGTGTGAGGTCCAGGACTTTTATGAGAGCCTGGAGATGGACAACTACGTCGCACTGTCAAAGAAGGATTTGGAACTCTCCATTACCCTCAACGAAATCTACGCCATGCACGCCTTGATCGAGAAACACACGGGTGAACTTTGCAAGGACGAGAACTCACATCTGTCCATTATCATGTCAGAATTGGGTACCGCACCTGCTCAAGTGCCACGGAAGGAGAACAGAGTCATAAACTTGCCTCTATTTAGCAGATGGGAGACTGCAATTGACGACTTGACCGCCGCCTTGGACATCACTCAGGAGGAGGTCTTCTTTATGGAGGCCAAGTCAATCTTTGTGCAGATTCTGCGAACGATTCCTGCCAATTCATCGGTTGCCAAGCGACCATTGCGCCTTGAGAGGATAGCTGACGCGGCTGCAACGTCCAAGAACGATCCGGTTATGGTCCGGAAAGGCATTCGGGCGATGGAGTTGCTTAGCCAGCTGCAAGAGCTCAAGGTTGTCGACAAGAGCGATGGGTTCGGCCTCTTGAGGGACGAGGTCGAGCAGGAGCTGCAGCATCTCGGCTCGCTCAAGGAGGGTGTGATTGCTGAGACGCAGAAGCTCGAAGAGGTTTATAAGACCATTCGAGACCACAACTCCTATCTTGTCGGCCAGCTCGAGACCTACAAGAATTATCTCCACAATGTTCGCAGCCAGAGTGAGGGAACCAGAAGGAAACAGCAAAAGCAGCAAGTCCTGGGACCTTATAAGTTCACCCACCAACAGCTGGAGAAGGAGGGAGTCATCCAGAAGAGCAATGTTCCCGATAATCGGAGAGCTAACATCTACTTCAACTTTACGAGTCCATTGCCTGGAACCTTTGTTATTTCACTTCATTACAAGGGTTAGTATTTATTCTATTGGCGTCGTATCATCATTCACTAACCTTGAATTTTAGGACGCAACCGTGGTCTGTTGGAGCTTGATCTGAAACTTGATGACTTGCTCGAGATGCAGAAGGATAACCAAGACGACCTCGACTTGGAATACGTCCAATTTAACGTCCCCAAAGTGCTTGCGCTGCTTAATAAGCGGTTCGCACGGAAGAAGGGGTGGTAGTGCCTCCCACGCACACCACGTTATGCTTCTCATTTGTCGACGCCGAGCTTCTCGTCGCCTTCGCACTCACTTCTATGGCAATGTCTGGTGTAATGAAATGAACTCTAACACGACTTTCCACACTTTCTCCAACCACGACATTCAACACACACACACGCATGCACACGAGATGACACCAAAGGGGAAAAGAAGGGATGAAAATCGTTTCTTCCTCGGATATTTTTTTTTGGTTTGGAGTTTTGTTTTTGGGTCTTTTCTTCTTTGTACACAACACTACCCTTTTTTGCTCTACCGTTGCGATGCCCTTTTTGCTTTTTTTCTTTTTCTCTTTGGTTTGTTTTGTCTAACGCCATTGTCGGGTCTGAACCTTGATACCACTGTCGCTTTGTTTTTTTTTTCGCTAGTCTTGTTTTTTATTGAGCCTTTTATGTCTTTTTCTTTGTTTCTTAGCTATCTACTGGCTTTTTGAAGTTTGGGGATTTCTTGCGACAGGCATGTACTCAGTTGGCTCGGAAATATGGATCAAAATGATTTTTTTTATCAACAACATCCGTTCACCAGCGCTGCTGCTCGTCGCTTATGAGTATGGGATCACATCGACACCAATACCCGACTGTGACGCCGACGAAATCCGGCTAGGGAGATTGGGGCATCCGCAACAATTAGGACTGAGGTAGAAATACCTGTCACCAAATTTATCAACCTATCACACACACACACACGCACACACACACACGACTTAATATAATCTACTATTGCCTGAGGAGGAATGAAATGGAGGAATATGGTACGCATATCATGCTTGAAGGGAAGAATGAAAAAAAAAACAAGGAAGAATGAGGGGGGGGAATTGAAAAAAAAAGTTGGAGAGAGAGTTGAAAGGTGGCGGCTGGTCCGGAAGGGGGTGGAAACTTTTTTATTTATGTGTAACTTGTCTGTCTTCTTTTTTTGTATGGCTTTTTTTGATGTTGATGTTCTTGCTTTGTTCGTTGTTGGAGGGGGACGACGAGCATGGATTTGAAATGTGTTTTTTATTTCATATCATATCTTTTATTTTTGATGTTTATGTTTTATGAAAGCTATTTTTTCTGACTGAAGTTCATATTTCGTGAATGATGGGTTTACATGACAAGATTCTTGATCCTGAGCCAGTTTTGATGAGAAGGATTTCAAGACCCTTCCGTGGTTCCTTTTCTGTTGGTATGTGGTCTTCTTCACATGACAATTACATAATTTTTGAAAGTTCTTTGGGTGGGTGTATGGTGATCATTCCGAAGGATTGCGTGTTGTTGTCAAGTGTTGTTTGTTGATCCCTCCGAATTATATCAGATGATCAGATTAGTTGATGAGATGTGATTGGTTGGATGTGATGAAGTAGATGTGTTGCAGTCGGCCGACTACCACCATCTGGGTGCATCTAAATCCGTGTGGAGAGCTGGGATGCTGGGTTTTGGAGGGTTTTGAGGAAAGGTCCTGTTTTTGCGTTGTCGAAGAAGGTTCCTCTCTCTCTCTCTTTTGTTTTTCGAAACTGCATGCAGAGTAAGTACTTTTGATGTTTCAAGGAAAGTCTATTTTATTTCTGTCTTATTAGGGTGCTTTAGTCCAGAAGTGTATAAAGTCCCGAGTTTAACAGACGTCAATTGTAGTTATACAGACACACGGCAAGAAGTGAACTTTCCGTTGTTGTTGTTGTTGTTGTTGTTGTTGTTGTTGTTGTCCGATACATCCGAGTCCCGAAGTACTGGCATATTTCCCTGGAGTTGGGGGTCATACATACATATGTAGGACCTAGCGGTTACATATCTCCTTTTAAATTCTGCAACGATTTATATTAATCCAACGGCATATATATAGTAAACCTTTCTTTCTTGTACGAAATACACTGCTCTTGAACTTGTGTGTAGTTGGTAGGTACTTTTTGATTTGTAAGCTTTTAATATGGTGCCGATATCCGCTTTTTGAACCAAGTGGAGAACAAATGGTTTGATGGGAAATGCCGAGGCACGTTTTTTGCAATGGTCAATGCAAGTTAAAAAGCAAAAGTGAGATGAGTGCTACGCAAGGCGGACGGAAATGAGGCGGGAGGAGGGCCTTTTGCTTTCTCTTTGAGATTGTACAGCATTTTTCTTATGACGGCAAGTAGATCTGGGGATAATTGAAAGTTGAAAGCAAAGTGGGAAACATGATGGAGAAAAAAATGACAATTGTGGATTTTTGGAGTTTCAACAATAAACTTTATTTCCCCAGATTCTTCATTTCTCCAGATTTTTTCCAGATATTTCTTCATGGTTTGGGTGAATGAAGAAAAAGGTTCGGGATTCGGAATTGAGTGGCATTGAAATGATATCAGAAGAGAGAAGAACACTAGCCGATAACAAGGGGAAAAGGGACTCCCTCATCCGTTGCAGTGGTCCCCTCCTGCCAAACATGGTCTAACTAACTTGCCCGTTTTCCACGCTACTGGATTAACGGGAATACCGAACGGACTTAAAACTAAAAAAAAAAAAAAAAAATTCTTTTTAACCTTGCAATGGAAGAATCAGAAGGGGAACTGACGATTTAAGGTGGAGGTATAGCGTGGTTGGAAGTTGGGGAGATGCTTGGGTCCTGTTCCGAAGGTGGTAATAAAAAACAGATATTCAATATTATTATTTTTAACCAATAACCTCGCTCTTCTTTTTCTTCCTTTTCCATTCCCGCTAGTTGGAACGTCGATCCGAATTGAACACTTTTCTGTTGTGCTTGGAGAAAGTTCCCTCCCCCTCGAGCGACGAAACGTTTTTGTGTTCCCTTCTTCCCCCTTTTCGAGTCAAAAAGGGTATTGACGGGTGCTCGGTCTCATTTTCACTGCATATCACTGCAAGCTTGTGATGAAATAAATACGTGATCAAAATAATTTTTCTCTTACCCAGTTCACTGGGACATTCTTTCCCTCTTTCTTTCCATAATTCTTTTTTTTGTTTGCCTTTCTTTCCCCGGGAGACGATAGCCGAACAACAAAAGACACACAACAATCATGGATCCTGATCCAAAGCCCTCATCAACCTCTCAGAAATACGAAACTCACCCATCCCCTACAACAACAATAGAAGGGGATATCTCACAACATGGACATCATCATCACCATCATGGAGCTGCATTGTCTCCTACCATCTCGGTCATCTCGTCTACTTCGTCGTCAGACAACTCGAATCCTGACCCGCTTGAACCGCTTGAACATGCTCTAGCGCAGACTACTTCCATTACGAGGACTAGGACGGGGAGGACGAGTATTGGGTCTGTTGCGTCGAGACCACCGGATTTTGAGGTTATTTTGGAGGCTGATGATCCTGACAATCCCAAGAATTGGTGAGTTGATCATTTATTTGTCACTGTTTTCTCATATCTTGTTACTTCAGGTTCATAAAACGAGTTTGAACTGGCACTAGTTACTCATACTTGCCGTTTCTCCTTCATCTTGTTATCTTGAGCCTCATTCTCATATAACGTTTTCCTTTCATATGTTTTGACCTTTTTTCTTCTCTATATATCGACACACCATCAGCAATACTGCATAGATCTTTCTCTATCACCTCGCTAACTCTCGTCTAGGCCCCTCTGGTACCGCACCTACACCCTCGTAACGATTTCCTACGCCACCTGGCTCATTGTCCTCTACTCAACCTCCTACACAGCAACCCTCACGCCAATAATGGAAGAATTTGGCATCACTTCCCGCCCCGTCGCAACTCTAGGTCTAACCTCTTACCTCTTTGGCCTCGCAGCTGGCTCCGTGATTGTTGCCCCTCTCTCAGAACTCTACGGCAGACGACCCATCTACTTAATCTGTCTTTCCATCTTTGTCTTGCTCATTATTCCCTGCGGTTTAGCCAAAAACTTGGCTACCTTGGTAGGAGTTCGGTTTGTAGGAGCACTCTTTGGCGCTGCAATGATATCCAATAGTCCTGGAACAGTCGTTGATGTTTCGAAAGAGGGGAGATTGGCGCTTGCGATGAGTTTGTGGAGTATTGCTCCGTTGAATGGACCGGTGACTGGGCCGTTGATTGGAGGGTTTGTGGGTGATTATTTGGGGTGGAGGTACGTATATTTAAAGTATCTATTTGAAAGTATGAGTGTGTGCTGATAAAAGAAATTAGATGGGGAAATTGGTTGGCTTTAATTCTTGGAGGAGTGGCGCTGGTAATGGTTTACGGCGTCAAAGAAACCTATCATCCTGCTTTGGTAAAAGCCAAAACCGCAAAGATGAGAAAAGAAACCGGGGATGAAAGGTATTGGTGTCAATATGAGGATGATAATTTGAGTAAAAAGGAAGTGATCCTCGAGGGGCTTAAAAGACCTTTCGTATTGGCTGTCACTGAACCCATTCTCTGGTTCTTCAATGTTTGGTATGTTCTCCCTCCTTCACCACTCTCGAGCCGTTTTACTGACTTTCACAGGATCTCAATCATCTACGGCATTCTATACCTCTGCTTCGTAGCTTACCCCATCGTCTTCTCCCAACATCGCGGCTGGTCCTCTTCCCAAACTGGTCTCTCATTCCTTGGAATCGGCCTCGGCACCCTCCTCTCAATCTTTTTGGAACCACTCTGGCGACGCATCATTAATTCTTCCCCTAAAAGAGACCCACTTACTGGACGCGCCTCCCCTGAAGCAACGGCACTCGTAATGTCCATCGGTGCTGTCTTGACTCCAATAGGCCAACTAGCCTTCTCCTGGACCTGTCTCCCAGCATCAATCCATCCCGCCATTCCTATTTCGTTCGGTATCCTCTTCGGAATGGGAAATACTCTCTCATTCATCTACGGATCTAATTATATTGCTGGAGCATACGGGATATACGCGGCTTCGGCTTTGGCGGGTAATGCAGTCTTGAGGTCTGCAGCGGGGGCTTTGTTACCGCTCGCAGGGCCAGCAATGTATAAAGCCATGACACCTAGATGGGCGGGAACATTTTTAGGGTTATTGGAGGTTTTGTTGATTCCTATTCCTTTCATGTTTTATAAATGGGGGGATAGGATTAGGGGGAAGAGTAGGTTGATACAGAGGATGAGGGAGGAGAGGGCTAGGGATGAGAAGAGGGCTGAGAGGAGGGAGAGGGTTTTGAGACGGGGGGAGGAGGGGAAAAAGGAAGATGAGAAGAAGAAGAAGGAGGGTAATGAGGTGGTTTAGGTTGGGTGGAAGGGTTGATTGGTAATAATGATGATCATGATAATGGATGAGGTATAAAGGGCGGTGGGTGGGAGGGGTGGGATCATAAAAGTAATCAGCCTTTATAGTTTTGACGTGTGATATTTTGCGGGAAATTTAAGTTCTTTAATGAAATACTGGTTCTTTCTCTGTTCATGATGATTATCTGATCGGGATGGGAGGTTCGAAGTCATAATAGGTATGGAAATAAAATGCCAGACAAAGTCTAACCAAAACCAGGAGGAAGGTGTCTGTCTAATAGGTAAAAGTTGAATATCACAATAATGAGGTAAAAGACGCCCTGATCATATAGAATACTACATTTCCTTCACTCAAAGAAAGCTTGCTTTTTTATATCAACTGAACAACAAACCACAACCACAACAATACTACAGAGCCAGGTTGTCAAGACGCCAACAAAAGAAGATGACAAAATTGATATGCAGTAAACAAAATTCATAAATTAGTAAAAAGAGAAGATGCAAGGAATTACTCTTCCAATGTAAAATGTATAATCCCTGGTTGAAATAACTCAAAACGAGAACCAAGATTTCTCACGGAAAGCCGAAATCTCATATCTCATGTGCACAACAACTCTTTGATATTTTTTCTAAGTGGTCGAGGAATATCTAATGACGTCGGTGAAAAAAATACATGAAAAATACTCAACCAAGGAAAGAAATAAATAACAAATAGTTCGCAACGGCGAAGTTCTTTTTTTTTTTTTTTTTTTTTTTTGGAACTTTTCAAATAATTTTCATCGAACTGCCGTTTATTAACCTTTCCCGTCGTCCTTCTATCATCATCTTCAGCGGCCAATCGTCTAATCAAAATTCTGCATTTTCCCCCATCATCATCATCATCATCATCATCATCATCATCATCATCATCATCATCTTTCTTGTTCTTCGATGAATCAGTCCTCCTTTTTCTACCACCACTTATATATCATTCCCACGCTCTACTACATAAGTAAAGCCACATAACCCCACCACAACCACCAGTTACCCATGAACTATTTATTTTCGATTTCTTGCTCTAAGTTTCACACAACCATTCAATCTGACAGTCCCCGTAGCGTAGTGGTCACCGTTTGTGTGGCTTTATCTTCTCAGCGTTTATATGTTTATCTAGCGAAACTTGAATTTAAGGCTGCGAAAGACGACGGTTCGAATCCGACCGGAGACAAATCCTTTTTTTCCCTCAAAACCTTTATTATTTTTACTATACGGTATATTGTTGAACTTCTTGGTATGTGTTATCTTTATTATTCCTTTTTATCATCTTATTTAAACTGCAAGTGACCTACAAAATAAAACAGCATACTCCTGTTCTCTTTATTAACAGTAACTGATTAAAGAAAAATGTGATGGCTGGGACGACTGGCACTGCAATAACCAATTGACCAACCTTCCAAAAGGACCGTCGAATTGTAAAGTCAACACTTCACAATTCAATTGCAGTATATATATGGTTTCTACGGTGCCCAGCCGTCACAAAAAAACAAAAAAACAGAATGTTCTCTTCATCACACCTCCCATACATACTCAGTGTGACGAACCAATAATTGAAAGAGGCTGAGCTGCAGTATAATACATTGATGTAGTCTAATTGATAACAAGGTGAAGAAGAAAAAAAGGAAATTCCAATGTTCCTGCAGAAAGCCGGTCTTTTGAGAACGCTTCTGCTACAACACCTGTCAAGCACTGTCAGGTGTCAGCCACAACTGCCAGGGCCGTGACACTCAGTAGTAATCTTGCGAAATAAAACCTGGGCATAAAAACGAATTCGAAACAAAGCCATTGCGTGGGTTTTCCCATATAAAAGTTTTTGAGAAAGATAAAAAAGTGGTTTTGTTGGAAGAAAGAGAAGCCCAAAGTCTTTGAGCGGATTAGGTAGGGTTGTATATAGGTGTTTAAAAAAACAAAGACCAGGGCTGTATTGTGTGTGTATGTGTGTGTGTGGGAAGGAGGTAATAAATCGCAGAGCGTGAAAAGATATATATATATATATATATATATATATGAGTGATAAAGTGGGCTCCTCCGTCAGGCATGATGAAGATGTATTGAAGCAAAAATACGAAGAAAAGTGAATTGATTAGAATTACCAATGCCGATTTATAAATAGGGGGTTGTATTTGAAAAAGGGACGCAAGAGAGATGAGAAGAGACCTTGTCTTGGAATTGAGGGATTACAATTATTGATCTAAAATAAATTTATATCAACCCTGAATTGATTCAGATTGGGAAGGCGATGTTTTCGTTTTTTCACACTTGTTGGAAGTGTATATACGTCTCATCAGTTTGTATTATTTTTTTGTGAGTAGACCATGTTATTTGTAAAAGGAAGGAGGGTTAAATGTGAACGATTAGAAAGAGTTGACAAAGACAACGCCACGCCATGCCGAATTCTCTCCGAACGGGAATGCCGAAGCGAAAAAGCTCAACACGTTGTACTACCTTTTCACCACTTCTCTCCAAATCTCCCGGTCCTTCACTCAATGGCGTGGCGATGTAATGGTTTACCTACTGAATATGCTAGTGGTTCCGGACTATTATCTCCGGAATATTTAGTGGCCACGATAGTTGTGATTGGTGGCACACTCCCTTCTTTTTACTACACCAAGAACCATCCTGCATACTCCCTATGGCTCGTAAAATCTGTCGGCCATTGGACGCTTGAAAAAAAAAGAGAAAAAGAGAAAAAAAAAACCAAATTCTGTCGAAGAAGAAAGGAGGCTCTTGACAGATATTCTGTTGTATGTAGAATTCCAAAGTACGTCATGTAATGAGGATCTTTGTGAGAAGTGTGTGGTGTGTATGCCTGTGAGTGAGTGAGGAGGTGAGTGACTTTAAGGATAACAGTTCTAAATATCGTCCAGGGTCAAATTGAAACAAGCCTCAGCTTTTCATCAGGACCCACAAGTCCCTGATGGCTGGAACACTTTCCCCTGATATGACGTGGAGAGTAAAAGGACCCTTACTTGGGATGTACCGAATATGGGGTTCTTGAATGACGGCGAACACATGTTCGGACATTTAACAATTCAAGTTTATTGGTTGACGGGGTAGAACCACAAGGTCTTGGATCGAGACCCCGGGCAGATATCTAAATTCTTCTGAGTTGAATGAGTCGTATAATATACTTCCAGATAATGCAAGTAATATTTTAAAGTGCCTCAGATTGGATGGTTCTTTTGGTCCAATGTCACGCAAGCCAGGTAAATTATATGTGTGGTAATGGTTGAGGGATGTGTCCGAAGTCCACTTGTTGGCAATTGAGTCGTGAGGAACAAGCAGTGACGAGATAGTCAATTGTCCGAGTTATTCCGCTAATGAAGGTTTGTGGGGATTCCTACGGGAACTTCCAGAGTTAGATCTCGATGGGATACACGCTAAATCGGGAAATGATTGACCTTTCTCACTGAAGGGAAGCTTGTTTTCTTGTCTGATCTGCGCTGCAATTGTGAAAATGTGAATAGGTATCAGATGGTCAGGTTAACTGAGATAGGTGGAAGTGTTCCCGGAATGGTGATTGGCAGGCTGGCAATGGGTGGGGTTGGGGGAAAGGTGACGACACACTGGGAAATTTTATTGAGGCAATATCCCGTCGTGCATATGTAAAATTACCAATAAAAAATTTGACCGGTCAATCCAATTGGTCGATCCAATGGAGGGGATTCTTTGTCCCGCATCTGGTTGCGGAAGGGGCAAAGAACAGTGTTGGTGTATGCGGTAGTCCGTAGAATGGGATACTGGACTGAAGGGAGCTTCTGCTCCAGACTGACAGCGTTCAATCACGATGACATCGTGGAGCGGGGTAGAGGAGGTATCGACCAATCAAAACCCTTGCTCAGAACCGAATTAGGAAATTAGGAAATTAGCAAACAAGATGGGATTCTTCAGATTTGCCATACCGTGCCCTACGTAGCGTAGTTCGGGTTTCGGTATTGCGATGGGATTGACTGATTTGTTCCATGTGAAGAATCGCTCGGTGAAAAATTCCCATATTGAAAAACATCTGAAGGTTGTGGTCCGGTTTTTTGGCAGTTCGCAAGCTTCCCGCATGTGGCATGCAGCTTGGCAAATATGAGTGATTGGAACTTGAGTGGCTGAGTGGCTGGCGGAGATTTTGCTCCGGCTGCATGTCTCCCTCCCTGCTGTGTTTCGTTTGAACTTTCAAAGGGAAGAGCATGGTAGTACTGCACCTCCCTCCAGATGGGGTCAAAAGTAATTATGACGTCAAAATATTAGTGGAGAAATGCACCAAATTCGTCCCAATTTTGTCTAATTGAAAGTTTTGACAGCTTTGACGGAAAGTCCCAATGCAAGCATTCTTCTCTCAACCGAAATGTTCGTTTGGTGTTTCCGGGGCTGAGTGGGAATAGCAAAATCTGGCATCCGGTAGCCTCTGCTGGGGGCAATTGCAGGCTTGCTTGCAGCTCGTTCCCGCCGTGGACAGGGGTACGACAGGTACATGAGCTATAACAGAAAGAGTGAAACCCAGATCGAGATCACTGCACTTTCCCACCATCGGGTTTTTTGGTAGAAACTTGCGCATGCAGATGGAGTCCGGAAACGCCCCCAATCTTTGTGGCTATATGGACATACCCCAAGGCCCCAGATGGATTGCCCGTTCTCCGCTTCACCATCTTTATGTCGCCAGGAAATCTATAAAATTCACCACTGGTACCTTCAATCATAGCTCAACAGCCATCACATCATCGACTTTTCCCTTATCGCAGTCATGTCGAAGCCTCGTTCCCCAAAAGCAGCCAAAGTGACAGTAAGCACTCCACACCAAATTCCCACATCCCACCATATTGATCTCGATACTGATATCATCCTTGTTGAAACAGCACCTGAAGGACGGATTGACGCCCGAGCAGCAGAGCGAACAGAGAATCAAAGAGCTCAAGAACAAGGAGCGGGCCTTCATTGCTGCATCCAGACGGAAGGATCGGTCCTTTGACAAGCGCTTGAAGTCAGCCTTGGAGGCATCTGCCGTCCACAAGGAACTGACGGGCAAAGGACTCAAGATCACCGAGGAAGTCATCCTAAACGATGAGCTATACGAAGAGGAGGAAGATGAAAGAACGCGAGCTGCTCACTATCGCCATAGAATGTCTCTCCAACACCCGCAACTGGGCCTCGTAGCCCAACACCCCGTTGATGAGGAATTTGCCCGTATTTATCCCTCCATTTCTTCAAGGCGCTTATCCTGGCATCTCTCAATGCAAGAGAACCCCGACTTCTCACAAGGACCACGTCCGTCTTTTGCTCATCATCCCTCCCAGCACGGTTCCTACACCTCGCGCGCCGCCCCAAGCTACGACATCAGGCGAAGTGGATACTCTGCTGTGAAGCCGCTGCCGCAACAATCGCCGGTTGAACATCCTGCCAGATACCGTCGAGCGTCGGCGGGAGCATTGCCGGCAAATTCATCACCTCGAGCAGCGCCAGCACCCATCACAGCTCCAGCTAGCGTCGTGTCGGACGATTCATTCTCCCCGTTCTCAAATCCAGGGTCGAATCCTTCTTCGATGTCATCTCCCAGGACCGAATCGGATACAGCCTCGCTTGCTACGTCATCCAACCTGACGCATGCACAGCAACTTCCGCTTCAAGTTCATGGAGACTTTCCCACCAGTTTAGTTGATCTCCCTATGGACTATGTTATGGTGGATCAACAGAACATCGACCTTGGCGTACAACAATCGATGGACAGCATGGGCCAGTATGATGACTTGTTCGAATACAATTTTTCCATGACGCCGCTGGGGAGTGATCCGTCCCCCGAGACAGCATTGCCACCACCCGTCGAGTCCGACTCCTTCGATGAATTTCTAGTCAATTGGGATAGCATATCCGAGGGTACAGGTTGAAGCGACAGAGATCGGCATGATGATGATTGAACGCAGAGGCCTTTTTGATGATACCCCTTCCAGTTGAGTGTTGTTCTATTCTGCATTTACACGGACGATCGGCATTCCCGAGGATGATATGGCAGGATTGATGATTGTTGGGGTTCGGGGTTATTGATGGTTGTACTGGGGAGTAAATGGTTGTTGTACGTTGATATTTGGTTATTTAATAAGGAGTAAGAGAAGAAAAGGTCGCGAGAAGTGGCTGAGAACTGAAGGAAGCAAAATGATGAGACATTGGAGGTTGAAAGGCGTAGGAAAATAACCAACAATATAGAAAAAACATTAACAAGAAGAAAAATGTGAATTGGGGACACCGGTTTTTTATTATTATTTAAATATTTGACTAGGAAAAGTGTGTGGGATTGATTCGAGCACGATCCCGAGAATGTTTCAGATCTGAGGGTCATGGGGAAAAGTGTGACGGTCATCGATCTCAGTTTTTTACGTGGCGATGGGACCACTCAGGGGCCGAACCACTTGAGTTTGTTTTGTCGGGGATTTTATTCCCCTTACCCAAGAAGTTTGAGTCCAGACTTTTGCGGAGTAAATAAAAGAATGCCGTAGTGATACCAGTAGAGGGTTTCTTTTTTCAAATTGTTTTTTCTTTTCTTTTTTATTTTTTTATTTTTTTAATTTTTTAATTTTTATTTTTATTTTTATTTTTATTTTTTGGAAAGCCAAGATGGTGACACGTGTGGGTGGTTATCTATAAGAGACGAGATAAAAAACTGGTTGTTGGAGGCCAGAGTTTATGGTTTGATTTGATTGTGAGTTACGATGAGAAGTATACATTTTCATCAATCTTGAATACACGTGATTATGTGATTTGTTTTATTTGAGAATTGTATCTCTTCGTATGTATGTACATGACAATGTGGGTTTTATCACACCTCCGTTGTGACGGTTGGGCCACCACTGGCAAGCACTTGCCGTCACATCCGTGGTACAATGGTCAGGATTTCTTTTATATTGAGAAAATAAAACTGTTGGAATCTTTTTTTTTTTGGCCTTGATAAAAAAACAATCTACCTATGCATTTTTATCCTTCCCTAACTAATGTGGCTAAGGGTATAGGTTGTAAGAAAACTGGGCTGTTATTGTGGGAGATAGGTAGTGTAATAAATGTAGGTTGTCATGATATGAGGAGATATCCTCTTGTTTTTCTTATGCATATATTATGTGGGGTTCCTGCAATAAGGATTAACTATTTAAAAGGGCAAAAACTGGAGTGATTAAATGTCATGTATGTATCCTTTCCTTTGAGATTTGGGTGGTGGAATAGGAGGGATATTTTCTTTTTTTTTCGTGCTTTTGATGGTTTATTGCTCTGACGATGCTAGAAACAAATTTCCGGGCAGAAAGATGCTGTTGAAGTTGCTGGATATGGAATGAAATCTATGTATATGTGAAAGAAATGAACTGATGACTTTGAGGTGAAACAGATATGTTTTTATATAATTATTGTACATGGCTCTTTCCCCATTGATATCACGACAAACTGAACCCATTTATGATCTTATAATGCGGGTCGTTATCTTTGGTGATCCGTAGCACAGGTATGCTATAAATATGAAGCTGAAGGCAGTTCCTAGTATAGAAAAAGGAATCTCGACCTGTGAGAACAGACTCCATCGTTGGCCGGGGATATTTTGGTGGAGAATGATAAGGGTGATGGTGCCGATTGCTATGGAATTGGAGAGGAATGCGGGTGTGAATTTGTCGGAAATCCATGATGGAGCAGTTGAGAGATGTGGTTCATGTTGATATTGGGTGAAGTCCATTTTTTATATGGTATAGAGGTTTTAGGTGTGTAGGATGAGATGATGGGCTGAATGTGCGGGTCGTGAACGGAAAATGAAGGGAAGAATGGATTTAAGATATACCTCAATTTTATTTTTCTGTCTTTTTTGTTTTTGAAAGATTCGTGTCGTCTTAAAGGGTCAAGAGGGTCAAAAAGTATCATGTTCCACAAAGCGGAGGAGTTCCTTCATCTTCTAAATCTTGAGAAACCTGACCTGTCGAGCCAGAAGCCGGACTTTTCGAGGAGGAGTCGAAGGCTCACCGTCACCGGGCAGGACTTTCGTGCCAGAAATCCGCGCCGGACACGGCAGGCCAAAATCACACCAAAATTTGGTATCTCGAGCCAATTTTACCAACTTTTGCTAAGGGAGAAGAGAGATACGAAAAGGATATCACAACACCCTCTGAAGAATGAGGTCTGTCTTGTGCGCTATTTTACAGGGTTGATAGGCTTTAATATACTGGCAAGCCCCGTCCAACCCAAGGTAAGCTCGGACTTGAGTGCTTAAGGCGTTATCAGTAAGCTTTCTGAAATATTGTGGAAGCTCCTTCAGCGAGTAGTAAATATAGGTAATGAGATCAAAATCCCAATTACACCCCAACATGGAATTGGCAGCATGTCTCACGGAACATACAAATTTCTTCCCCGGAACTCTTTTTTCATTGCTTTAATGCAGTCAACAAAGACCTGCAAACCAATATCAGTTTTTGTTTCTCTGAGACCACTGACAGGGATGTTCAATTGTCCACACCCAAAACTCAACACCCTCAAAAAACCGAGATTTGACCACTCGAACACGATGCAAATAATCTTGGCAATCAGACCTATTTTACTCTTCCATTTCAATATATCATCTTTTGAGTCTGTCTGTCTGACCTCCCCCAGCTGTTGAGCCAAGCCGTCGTCAGGGGCAAAAGTGGATCCACATCAAGTAGCCCCTGATGCAAGTAAACAAAGCCGAACTGCAGTTCATCTCTGCACATAAAAAATCCATTAACACCTTTACAAAGACAAATCATAACGTGCGCAGAAGCAATTTAATGTTGAAGAGTAATGGTGAATACGGATAGAGACAGGAACTGCTTGCCAGAAGTTCGCGTATCCCCTTTTTCCTGTTCCAGAGACATACATGTGTACCTAGACACAGAACGTGAACTCTTCCCATCACAAAAAAACGAACTTACACGCCTTCAGAAAGCTCTACACCTTCCTTAACGCTTTGTCCAAGCTTTCCCACGTTGTTCACCGGTTACGATAAGTCGATAAGCCGATAAGTCCGCTCAAACTTCCTCCCCGAGAGCCTTCCTTCCCCCTTAGGAAAGAACGACCTCCTCAGAACAGTGCTATACAGTGTTTATCGGCAGAATTCAAGGCTTCAAAACCGAAAACGTCATTGTTCGGCCGAATAATTGCCGAAATTTAGGGTCCCTGACCGCCCAGCTCACTTCTTGAGAAGCTCAGGTTGATTTGAAGTTTGCTTCCCTCTTCTTCTTCTTCTTCAACCAACAACAACAGCAGCAGCACCAAAATCACCACCACCACCACAACAACAACCTTCGTACCCTGCTCGGTTCCGCTCCCTCTGCTCCCGCTGCTCCCATCGGCCCGCGCGCGCCGATTTTTTACGTTTTCGTTTGTTGTAAGTTATTCTTTTTATTTTTCCTTTCGATCCATCGGTTATTTGCTTGACGTTTTGGCACAGACTCGTCCAGTGACGAACTCTTTTGTCAAAAGGACCTTGACAAATCAGTCCACTTCTACGAGAATACGACCTTTGTCTGGCATCGTCTTCTCGACAATACCGGACATGTCTCTGGTTTGTCTTGTCGACTTGCCTCAAGACAAACCTCGCCCTTCTCCTGTCATCATGACATTCGAATATTTTGGGAGCTTTGGACTCGTTAATTACTCTATCTAGTCGGTCAAGGACTTCACAGTGATTGTCTACTTCACTTCGGACGATTTTCGATTGTTGCATCTCTTCTGGACTCGAGGACCAGATACTCACTCGCAAATAGTCCTTACCCACACAAGCGTCTCTGTTCTTCCCCTTCCAACCCTGGAGCTAATCTTTGTCCTCTACTCTATAGTTCACTTTTTTTTTTTTTTTTTTTTTTAAAAAAAAAAATAAAAAAAGATCACGATGCCCCGCTCGGGGTACGAAACCACCAACATGGTGGAGGACACGGCCGCCGTCCGCCCTGCCGGCCCCAAGCCGCCCCCGTTCGCCGGCGACGGCGAGAAGAAGAAAGGGAAGGGGAAGGGTGGCGGCTCCTCCGCCGCCACCAAGAACGTGAGTTTTACCTTTTAATTTTTCTTTTCCATTATTTGTCTTGTCTTGTTTTCGTTATTATTTGTCTCAGGTTGCTCTGTCTTCTCCTTTTTGTTTCTTGTACATGTAATTCCCTTGACTTCGATTCCTGTTGTCTATTTCTTGTATTTCTTTCGTCTTTCTTTCTTCCTTCCTTTATTTTCTCATTTTCCTTTATTTTGTTTTGCTTTTCTGTTTGTTATCCTTCTCTTGGACCGTTTCTTTGTTTCCTGTTGCCTTTATTCTGTCATGGTGTACAAATTGGGTTGGATGTTGGATGTTTATCTTGGTCTTGGGGATGTCTAGGTGGGAAGGAATTGGGCGCAAGCAATGTCATAGTCTTCATCATCGGTTTCAGGGGGTAGAGGATTGTTTTTGAGGTCCAGAAAGTGTGATAGGGGAATGAGATGTATTTTGGCAGTTGGAAAGGACGATGCTAACATTTTTGATAAATAGTAAACCGCGCCCAAGTCGCTTCCTCTCGCCTCTGCCGCTCCCTCGCCCGCGCCGCCGCCGCCGTCCCTGCCGCGCGCTCGTTTTGTAAGCTTCTCCTCACTTCCACACCTTCCATCCTCCTTGAGATGTTATCTCGCAATGCGTCATGCTTTCAGCCAAAGTAGACCTTTGGTCCTGTCCGTTGTCCACCTCGTCCCCCGCTCAGTTCACATTGTCAGCCGTACCAACAAAGACGTCCAATGACCCAACTAACATGAGCTGTTCCAGTTTTTAAAAAAGTTACGATACTTCGGGCTCTGCCGGGCACCCGGCCTTGCGCCAGCAAGTGAGTTGACACCCATCCTGCCACATCTATTTTCCAGCAAGCTAACCCGTTCTATGAATTGACAGAATAATAATTTTAAAAAAGACCACGGGTCCCTGTCGCCGCCGCTTTTTTTTTCTTTTTTCCGCTTCCGGCCCGGCCTCCTCCCCGGCGCGTCCGGCGCGTGCCTCTGGCCGCCTGGCGCGGCATAACTTTTTTCGTTGTGTCCAGCTCTCCCTGCCCTCCTCATCGGCTCGGTCTCTTCCCCGCCCCGCGCGTTTTTTTTTAAACAAAAATTTTACTTTTTTCTCGTCTCCGGCTTGGTTCCCTTCCCCTCGGGCTCGGTGGTTTGGTGTGGTGGTGGGAGGAGTTGTGTCTTCGGGTGGTTGTTCTTTTTCTGTGGTGGTGTTGGTTTGGTCTGGGTTTGGGGGTCGTTTTTTTTTTTTTTTTTTTTTTTTTTGTTTATTTTTAGACGTCTGCCTCGTGGTGCTTTTTTATTTTCTCATTTTAAGCGAAAGAAAAAGAAAGTTTTTATGACTTTGGCTGGGGATTGCTGTGATGTGATGTGAGCAAGATGATGAGTGTGATATTGTGAGACTGTCAAACATTGATGATATCATGCGCGGCTGTGATAGTTGCTGTAATACGATGACTACTGTGATATGATGATGGTACTGCAGTACTTGATGTGAGAGCATGTATCTCTCAAGTTGTAGTTTGTGAGTCGGTTCGAGTATCTGGAGGATATACGTACTTTCGAAGGGATTTGTCTATCCCTGAGGTGGATGTATTTACAATATACCTCAAGCAAGTTAGCGGTATGACTGATGATTAATAAGGTATACCTTTTTGATATCAAAAAGACCTATCTGTTTTTCAAAAGGCCTGTTCCGTTCAAGGAAGGGTTATTTATTGATACACAGTCCTTTTCATCATTAAAAATGTCTTTTTACTTGAGAATCAGGCGTACTTTAAAATACACAAGCGTTTTTTATTTTAAAAAGGCATATTTATGATCAAGGGAGGGGATTGTATTTGTTTCCTAGATGGCCTGGCTATTTTAGAAAGGGGGAGAGTGGTCTTTCAAAATCTCTCTGTTCAGATTCCAATAGACTGATGATGAAATGTTTTGGATATTATTGTTGGGACAAACGTTCTTTGTTTGTAATGATCAACGTCTGATGCTTTTCGTCAGAATATGGAGCTTGTCCAAACTATGTATTCAGTATATTATAACATTTTGTGTTTTTTTTCTTCCCCAATAAGAACCAAGGTTTTACTTCATGATGGTCAGGTCATCATGAAATCCGGCCGTTCGTTCTTGGAGTTTCATTAAATTTTATTTGACCTTGTATATTCATTGCCTCGATGCTTTCGAGTCTGTTGTGAATTGCATTGTTCTCCTAGCCATTCCTTCCCGTCATCTACATAGGGGGCAGAAAAAAAGGAGACGAAAAAAAAAAGAAAAGAAAGAAAAGAAAAAAAAAGAAAAAAAAAAGACTTTTAAAACGGCAAAAGCTCCCCGGGCAGCTCGTGCCCGGGTACGAAACCCAACCAAATGGGTTTACTTTTTATTTTCTCCTACGTCCAGGAGTCGAACGGGGGACCTCCCCTCACAGGGGGGATTGGGGGTAATTGCAAGCCCCCGAGCCCCCAGACCATTGGGCCAACTTGGCCCAATTTTATGTGTGTATGTCTGGGGGATGATGGAAGGTTACTCGCTGGACCTAATATATAAAGGGCTGTGTTTGTCTATATGGAAGGAGGTATCCCAATGAGTTGATCGATTTCCTCCTTTCGTAAGGTAGTCAGTCTCTTACTACGGTCAGCAAAATGTCAACAACTGTTGGTTGTCATAAATCATTCACATTAACCCTAGTTTTTTTCCAGGTCTGTTAATTTCCAAGATGTCGGAAATTACAGCATTTTTTAAACGCCTCAAAAGCTTGGTGTCTTTGGCTACTCGAAATCCTATTGGTCGCCGATGTAAGTAGTTAGGACCACTCAACGGTCAACACATTGTTCAAGCAACAGCAGAGTGCATGATCCCGTGACTACAGCATTTTTGACAGACGCAAAAACTGGGTGGGGGCTCTCGGGTACTCAATATTACTAGTATCACTGGTTGTCTATGTATGCAGTCGCACATTACTTCGTACATGGAACCCTCCAGTCCCTCGTATCGGAATGATAACACCTGTCAATCTGCGGCGCATGACTGCTTTCTCTATCATGAACGAGACCAAATAATAAAAAGTAGGGCTTCCCATTCCCACGAGTTGGAAGTAACAAGAAAATAAACACCAGTCAAACTGAGAAATGGACAAATAATGGTACCAAAAACTGTTATTTATTTCTCGAATGAAAACCTATTTCCACTTTTCCCGTTCATCTTGAATAGACACGTGCCTATTTTTTTTCCTTCAAAAAACACTAACAATTCCCATCCATTTGATACCGAGACCCTCATTACCATTACCATAAAACCGAATAATCCTTGAAAAAATAAAACCATCCTCACAATATAAAATGCCGCTTATGCATAAACGCCATGTGGTTTGTATCTTCAAACCCATAACACCTCCGATGATGCAAGCCACTCCAAATTTTTATGCGTACCGAAACTGGGACAAATCAAATTGTCGCTTTGAAACCATGACCTCTTTCTCATTATCATCCTCTTGCTCCCCGTCGCTAGAAGGGAGAAGTTGATCCTCACTTCCCATCGGCATGTTCAGAGCCTCAACCTCTTCCAAGTCAACCCTGGGTAAAGGGACGAAAGCAGGGTTGACCGGCAGAGACGACTTCCTCCAGTCGTTGCCCGACTTGGCCACACTTGGTATGGATGACATTGGGCGGGAATGAACTCGCTGCATCGCCTGAGCTCCAAGACGTTGGAGTGGCGTCAACATCGGGGACTGAGAGTTGCTCGGAGGCTTACTCTTGGAGAGGCTACTGCTCCTTGGGCTGATTGTTGCCGGTGCGCTTGATGCAGGCGTTGGCAATCCGTGAGCAAATCTGGTACGAGGTTGTGCTGTCTGGCACGAAAAGCTCCTGAGGGCCTCCCCCATTCTTCTAGCCGATGATGGCTGGCCCTGTGTAACTGCTTTCGGAGGCTTCTCCTGTAAGGGGGATGACGCAGGCACTTCAACCTCATTGTCGACATCATCCTGTTGCTCCTCAGCCTTTGCCGTCTCTTTGGCAACTTCCAACGTCGGCTCCTCAAAAATTGAGATCTCCGATGCCCCTGACTTACGCGCCGGCTTTTCTGGCTTCCAATTATCAAAGTCCGGGAGACTCAAAAAGGCCTCGTCAATTGAATCATCCGACATTAAAACCGGATCAACCTTTTTCGCCTTTGCTTCCTTTGTTGATGAGAAAAATTTGCTGGTTTCGAGTGGCTCTGTGGCACCCAATGTAGGCAAGCCGTCATCACACAAGCGCGCTTTCTTTGGCGGTCTCGTGGAAAAACTAGCATCCTGCTGAGCTGACACCAATGACCCAGTTGTCCTCCGGCGCTGTTCTGAAGGCTGAGCATTCATCGAGTTGGGAATATTCGAGATTGGCTCACTTCTGCGGCGCATCGCGTCGGCAATATTTGTGTATCGCCGGCGAACAGGTGGAGTTGGTTCTCCGGCACCCTCAATATACGGTCTGGGGAGCGGAAATATGATAGGACGAGGGGCAATTGCGCCATTGTTGGAATTCGGGTTGACCTTGAAAGCATTGGGGTCCATTTCACCAAGAGGAATACGCTTGTTCGCAAAGTACTCATCAATCGGTTTCCCAAGTCGCTTGGAAGGCGCAGATGCCGGAGCAAAAGTCTGGCTGATTCTTCTCTTTCCTGGTGATGGCTGAAGAACAATGCGCTTCTTGGTGATGGGATTTATATCTCCAACAGCAATTGCTCTGGCCAGTTCTGTGTCCACAGGTGCTCCGATAAACGGCATCTCGCTGACATTGGCCGACGGATCAGGTTCGGTCAGGTGAACAATGTCCTGCTTCTTTGGACAAAACACCCTCTGATACAAAAAGGTAAACTCGGCCTGCTTGAACTCTTCGAGATAATTCTCGGGGACTTTGTGCTTGGCGTCAAACTGCAGCATCTTGATTACTCGTTCTGGCGTCTTGTGCTTTCGCATCAGGCGGTATGCAGTCTTCAGGCCAACGTTGTTAACAGCTGCCAGATAGTCGCAACCGCTGAAAATCGCCATGTGTCGAAACTCGTTGTCAGTCCACCCAGTGAGGGATACTTCGCGAACGGCGCAAAAGTCTCTTCGGTTGATCTCGATACACTGGCCATGCTGATCCATCTTGGTCAAGAGACGCTTGGCTCCAAACACCAGCAAATCCGAGTCTTCAGAAACGATGCCGCTGATGATACCCTGTCGCTCCAGGTACACTAACTGTGCATCCGCTTCGTATGGCGCAACAACGTAGGGGATGTTTTGCTTTTTGAGCTCCTCAATGAAGTGACGTGCCATTTCGGGGGTGACATCGATGGCTTTCTGAAGCTCAATGTATGCTTGAGATGGCTTGCCCGCTTTGAGAAGAGCCAGTCCAGTCTTCATAGCCTCTTGACGACGCTTTTCTCTGGATTCCTCAGTTTTGGCTTTGCTGGGAAGATAGTCGCCATCAAACACAAGGTAAGGTGTGACGCCAAAGTGCTTGAACATCTTGACACGATCCATGGCAAAAGAGACATATCTAATACAGTTAGTCATTTGTCTAGCCGATCGCGACTTTAGAGACGACTTACTTGCGGGTTGGCTTGCCCTGGGCTAGCTCAACGGCGCACGCAATAGCGCCTCGGTGAAGCCAGACATAGCCGTCCACTCCAAAGGTCTCGCCCGCATACTTTCTTAGTTCGGTCGGCCGATGAATGGATTTAAGTAACGGAAGAAGACCTATCAATCAATGGGTTAGAATATTGTGTGTTAAAGTTGATAATGAGTGAAGTATACCCGTGATTCCCATTTTCACGACTTGGGACGAGAAGGTCGGTGAGGAATCAGATGACCGAGAAGTCGCCAACGAGGTAACTGACGATTACTGAGGGAATGTCCCGGCCATTGAGTCCTAATTGTGAATTTATCGTGATGCGCAGTTATTGTTGGTGTGCCTAATTCGATATCAAGGGCGACAATTGAGAGAGAAAATGCCGAGGGCCAAGACGCGTGATACGTTGAATGCGCGCGTGTTTACTTTTTGTCGTGATACTTATACCGTCCGATATTGATGGATGCGCGGGGTAAAATATGAGGTTGGGACCGATGCTGTAAAAAGACAGCTCAACAGATGAAAAGGCAGTTTGAGATGGAGTGACAGTCCGAGTGGAGGTTGCACGCTTTCCCTGGTTTAGAACTTCTCAACCTGGAAGTTTGGCCGGGGTCTCTAAATGGAAGGCCAAGCGCGACCGCGTCGTTAACCCGTTTCCCCCGCGACCGACGGGTCCACTGCCTGTCAGTCAACTTGGTGCTGTGGAGTGCGGGGCAGCTCCAACTTCTTCCAAACCTTCTTTTCAATTTCACTGCCTTTTGAGAGAGAACAAAAAATTGAAACTCAATTTTCATGTGACATGGGATTGTATAATTTTGGAGTTTCAGGTTCTGACTGTGAGTAATATCCACAATCTCCAACAATGCATTGATGACCTTGGAAACCATCTCTGGTTCTCACACTGTGATTGGATCTTGGCCTCGAGCTGCAGGCACTTAAACCTTATCGGATTTCTGCCCCACCAATTGCCTATCTGGCCATTGGCATCAAAAAATTCCCTTTCCCAGCAATCAATAATCATCAACGGTATCAACAACGAAGAGTGTAAAAATCAAGGAAAAATCAATCCATTTCCAAAAAAAAATGGCAAAGACACTCGAAAAGACTCGCAAGCAGATTGCGAAAAAGAAAAACGGCCAAATCGATTCACTCCATGAGAATAGCCGTGACTCCAAGCGCCTTCACCGTGCCCAAATCCGGGATGACCGTCTCAAGAAGCTCGAGGCATCGAGGAAAAAGAACAACAAACCACTCATTGACCGTGTGAAACATTTGGTTGATGCCGTCCGTGAGAATGACTGGAAACCACTTGAAATGCCAGCTATTCAATCAGCCATTAGCCAGTGAGTAAATAAAAATCTCATTTCGGTCTCCCCAAAAACTAATCACCGATTTTTAGGTGGGTGAATCAACACAATGAGGAATACGAACAAGTAAAAAAGACCCGCCGTCCAGGTCGACCAGCAAGCGCCAGAGAGGATCTCCTCAAAATGGCCATAGCAGCTCTGGAGAAGGAGCACAAGGATGGTTTCTGTAAGTTTGCCGCCTGGGATTTCTGTGTGCGAGGGGGAACAATCAGCTGATTCAAGTTTCACAGACATGCCTGACCTCAGCCTTGAGAAGAACATTCAGCTTCTTGAACGATGGGACAAGTCCTGGTCCTACCTCACCAACCTTAGCTGGGTCAAAATCACAGCCGAAGGCGCCGGGAGGCCCTCAAACTTCCCTCCTCAGAGCCTCTGAGGATATATGGGCAGCCGGAAATGCCGTCCCACGGTGTCACATGTCACCACCCTACCACGACCAACCAACCCAATGATCGGCTAGACTTGCTCACCTTTTTTCCCCTCCATCTCGTGTGCATCATGTGGATGGGGGGAAGTCTGTGTCTAAGACAACCTTCTCCGACCTGCGAGGGAGCCTTTCTGCAAAACCAGCTCATCATCCGGCGCATATCGGTCCAACATGTTGTACCTCCGAAAGTTTTGTCTCGCCTTCATCTGAAAGAGGGGGGGAAGGATGGGGCCTGCCAGGCAATTAATCATCATCATTATCATCGCAATTCTCTGGATTATCCAGTAGATGCATGCAATCACACCACACACATCAGACATGCATTACATGCTCCGAGTCGGAGAAGCAACATGTCTGCCTATATGTCTGTCGTTGTCGTTGCTTATACAAAAGAATTTTGCTCCGCCACCACAGGAGACTACCGCTTTAGCTTGTCTGCACGCCAGCAAGCCCTGCATGGGTTCTAAACTTCGAAACGCAATCCTTCTGCAGCTATCCCCTCTTTCCCCCTCTCTCACCGGCATTCCGCATTTCTGCCTGGCAGAAGAAAAACCTCGAGGTGCTGCTGGATGGGCTAACGGGTAAGAGATCCTATCCGCCCGTGCTTCCCGGCGGCGGGCAGGCGGGGCGTTGGAGGAGGTACGAGGGCCTGCCAATGGAGGGGCTAGGTAGTGCACGCACCAAGCTGTGTGACCTTTGTTTAAGTGCCTATCCTTCTCTTGCTTGCTGCAAAGAACAAAATTGATTAGCTAAAACCCCTGCAGACAGATAATCTGAGGGGTTGTGTGTGTGTGTGTGTGCTGAAAGACAGCACACGCGGCATTTGAAGCAGGTATCCGAGTTCCTTGGAAGGGAGGGGTAACCGGGAGTTGGTCTGGAAGAAGAGAAAATAATATCTATGAGACCTGCGCCAGGAGGCTTTTCCGGAGCCCGGTTTCTGGTTTATAAAGAAGAATAATTTGATGTAGTCTGCCGTCAATGTGTGCGTGTTGTCTGATGTTGATTATCAATCGGATCACTATCTTTGACTGTGATTGGTTCACTGAAAAGTTTGTTCATGTCTAGACTTTTGGTTTCCGTGATACACACTCTCTCAGAGAGAAGACATGGGCAGACGGATAGATGCACTACCGGATTACATAGCAGCAAGTCTGAAGGAGGAGAGAAAGAGAAAAAGAGAAAGTGGCGCCATCTGAGGCGACCCAACTTCCAAGGATGTGTTATACAAAAAGCTGATTGATACGATCTCCATCCTTGAACGGGAAGGGTACCGGGGGGAAAGGGACATATCCGGGCGGTCGGGTTCGTCTCGTCTGGTCTTTTTTTTTTTTCTTTCTTTTCGACAGGAAGGTTACCCCTCGATCTGATGTTTCTATGTGGTGTTGCATGGGATTTCGGGTGGCTGCCACTATTCTGCCTTGGAGTCTATAAAAAGGATGGAGGTGGGAGGTTGAGGGGAGGGGGGGTTTTGGGATGTTCTCCTTTACTCGCTCTTTTACTTTTTTACTCTGGATATACAAAATAGCATACTCTTCATTCTCATCACAATATCAGACCTGTCATTACAGAATATCTTTGATAGATCACATTCACTTCTCACATCAAACCAACATCACATCATACCATTACACTATCGGCGATACATTACATCAATAGAACATCACTTATACCCAAAAAAACAAAAACAAAAAAAAAAAACAATACACACTCTCACCCTCTTTGCAAAGCTCAACCATCATAAACAATTTAACACCAACATCTCCTCTTCACCAACCTTATTTTAACCCATCATATCTTGCTCACAATCATTTACACACTTCATTCACACAATCTCATTTACACATCCTCAAACCATACACTCTCTTCATACATATACTTCCTATACTGCTCTCAACAATTCATTCTCCCTCCTAAAAATGTGCACATACACAACCCACCTCCACATCTGCACCTGCGGACGAGAAGATACCGTTCTCATCTCCGAGAAACTCTGCACCGTCGCCAAGTCAAGCGGGACCGGAATCTTTGGAAGCTGTCTGGATGGCGTGCTCAGCGAGCGGGATGCGACTAGGTATCAATGGTATGTTTTCCCCCGCTCATTCTATCTCGTGTATCATTTCTTCTCGTATTTTTTTTATGTTACTGTCACTGTGCTTGTGTATTCCTTATTGTATCTCTCGTATTTTTGTCACTGTTATACCATGGCGGTTTGTGGCTCAATTTGTAACCCTTCCATAAGCCCATTCTTTTTTGTGGAACTCATCAACGAATGGTTCTCTTTTTTTTTTTTTTTTTTTTTTTTTTTGTGGAAATGAAACACGGAGCTGACTGACTGACATGTTATTTTTCAGCTGGCAATGTAAAGATAGACCAACGTATCAATATCCTTCTAGAAGAAGAGGAACTGGAGGATTAGGAAAGAAGGATAAAAAACAGAAACAACAGCAGCAGGTACAGGAGCAGCCGCAGTATTATTATTATGGGAAGGGGGAGACTAGGGTTGGATGGGTGTGAGACTCTCACTGTGAGTTTTTACAGCTGGTCTGTGGATTTTTTTCCTTTCGGCGTTGAGAATAAGGATCAGGAAACGGGATATACCTATACCAGGCGTTTGGATTTTGGATTATTTTTGGGGGGGATTGGGGGATGGGAGTTTGGTTATATAGGTTTTGTGCAATTTTGATGTTCATGATGGTACAACCATGGTAGCTTTCGGGATGAAAAACATTGGACTGAAAATCATGAAAGAAGAAAGTTTACCACAAAGAATAAGAATGAGGAAAAGAGAAAAAAAAATGATACTGCGACGAGTGACCCAATTGCTTCATGCTTCCTGTTCCTTCTCTCCAGTCACGATCGTTGAAAGTGGATCAAATGGACCCTCGAAACTTCTCGACTTCGGCAATTGGAGCTTATCGCTATCAGTGACGTTTATCGGTACTGATTGGACAGCGGACCCTGGTCTGTGCTCATAATTTTTTCCAAAGCTCCCACCCATGCACATCCCACCAGCAAAAAGTCAAACGGAGAAGCTCTCTTTTTCCGTACATACATTTCACCATTCACCATTCACCATTCTCCTTGAATTTTTCTATTTTATTTTATTGAGCCAATTTCATTACAATCAAAAAACAAAATGATGTCCCTTCGCTCAATCGCGCGCAATGCGCCCCGCGCTCTTGCTCGCGCCACTTCCGCCACCTCCACCATCAGAACCACCTCCAGCACCTTTTTAAGAACCGCTCGTCCCTCTACCCTCCTCCGCCCTACTCAGATCACCTCTGCTTTCTCAACATCAACTATCCGCAGAACTGCCATCGACGAGGAGGGCGCAACCGAGACGGAGCTCGCATCAAAGTTGGATGAAGAGCTCAAGTACGAGACAAGCGTCAAGGAGACTGAGCATATGCCCGCGAGCATCAAGGACTTTCTCGAGAACAGCCAATTTGAGATCAAGGATATTCCCGGCAGCGAAGACGTCATCTTGACACGCACCTATGGGAATGAGAAGTGAGCTCCTACCAACCCAAAATCACCGAGAGAAGAACACATACTGACAGCTCCCAGGATCACCGTATCCTTTTCCATTTCCGACTTGACCAACTACTCCGCCGAAAACGACTTTGACGTTGACGAGGCCCTCGGTGATGAGGAGGGTGAGAACCACGAGCACGACAACAGCACCGCCGCCGAGCTTGACGCAGAGGCCGAGGAGGATGGTCAATATGATCACGAGGAGTCGATTCCCTGCCGTCTCAACATTGTCATTGAGAAGCCCAACCAGGGTGCTCTCAGCGTCGAGGCCGTAGCCCAGGACGGAACCATCATGGTTGAGAACTTTTACTACTACAAGGATGCCAAGGTTGCTCACAGCAATGATGCCAATGCCGCCCACGCCGCCGGTAGACTTTACCCCGGTCCCGTCTTTGGCTCTCTTGATGAGGATCTTCAGGTCCTTTTGGAGCGTTACCTCGAGGAGCGCGGTATTACCCCAGCTCTCGCTCTTTTCGTTCCTGATTATATGGATATGAAGGAGCAGAAGGAGTATATCAGCTGGTTGCAGAACGTCAAGGGTTTCATTTCTGCCTAAATTTTTTTTCTCTTATGATGAAATGTATAATAACGCCAAACTCTACTTTTTTTTTGTTCATGTGTGTAAGATAGGAGAAAGGGAAAAATGTGTGGAAGTAATGATAGGATAACTATTAGCTGATGGATGACAGGGTGGTTACCCTTTTCGTTTTAGCCAAGAAGCCCTCTCCTTGACGCCACGTGATTGGTGATTGGCTGAATTGATACCATGGTCTGATATATATATTCAGCTGAGTTTCTGAAGTGATTATTTTGTCTCTGTTTTATTTTTTGTCGTCTCATCTTTTATTGGGGATTTTTGTTTCTGAAGTTCCGAGTTGACTGGTCCTCTTCTCCACTGTTGTTGCACAGAAGCTGGCTTGGCTCTTACGACTCCTTCGCTGTAACCTCAGCAATTGCTTCCAACTCTCGTTTTTCTGTTCTTCTTCGACTTTTTCCTCAAAACTTGTTCTCGTGAGGTCAAATCACTTGTAACTCAGTTTCCGATATTTCCGACGTACAGAGTGACGAATGGGCATCACTTTGACCACATAAAACCATTCAAGGCAAAAATAATGAGTTCCTCCTCATCGCTGCTACCGGGCGATCCGAACTCCAACGAAGATACGGATATCGACACCAAAAAATACGGTCCAAAAATCAATACTCGCGCGCTTTCACAAAATGACGATGAAGAAGCGCAATTACTTTCTTCTTCTCCAGAAGAAAACGAATCCGACTCTGATTCTGAGCCTGATCATCACCCGACCCCAACTACTTCGAAACGACCAAAGCGATATAAAATCACATCTGCGCTCTTCTTGTCTAGATTCCAGGAATTCCCCTCTACTTTTTTGAATCGTATCCTTCCTCATACTTATCAAAAATCATTACTTTTATTCGTTTCCCTTGGGTTATTACTCCTCACTATTTTTCTCCCACTCAGCAAATCAAAAGGCGGGTTGGTTACAGATTCTGGTGAAGAGATACATCAACTAAGCTGTACTTCCTCTTTGGTACCATTCAAATCCTGCGGTATCAATCTAGAAGACTGCAGGCCATGGAAAAATCATACATTTACGTTTCGTTGTCCCAGTGGTTGTGAGACCGTCCGAGTATTAAATCCTCATTATGTGGGAGGACAAGAAATTGTTTATAGACAATTCGTTATTGGTGGGGAGGAAGGGAGGTATAGAGGTGATTCGTTTATTTGTCAAGCGGGGATTCATTCTGGTATAGTGGGGAGAGGGGGAGGATGTGGGAAAGTGAGGGTGGAAGGGGGGTATTATAGGTTTTTGAATGGGGGGAAAGAGAGGAATGGGGTGGAGGCGGTGGGGTTTGAGGGGTGGTATGATTTGAGTTTTGGGGTGGAGGGGTATGAGGATGATCGGGGGGATTGTCGAGGGGAGAGGAGGTTTGGTTGGGAGTTTTGGGGGGTTGTAATTGGGACGGGGATTATTACGTGGGGAAGTACGGATGCGAGGGTTGTGTTTTGGGTTATGGTTGGGGTGGGGTTTATTTGGGTTGGGTTGATTGGGGATGCACCGGATTTAGAGGTTGGAAGTAAAGGGTTGTTGGCAAGTTTGGTTAGTATATGTGTTGGGAGATTATTGCCGGGGTTATTTTGCTTGGGGGTTATTTGGAGGTTTGTGGTGAGGAGGACACTAGATAAATTGCCGGGGGAGGTTGGGTTTGAAAAGATGGTTTTGTGGAATGGGGGGTTTTGGATTGGGGCGTTGGTTAATGAGACTATTGAACCAATGATTCCTTTGGCTAGGTTGACGAAACATGATTTGGAACAACAGCCGGGTGCGGTGGTTGGGTTGGTTTCTGTTGTTGGAGTGATTTTGGGGATTGCTGGGGTGCAGGCGTATTGTTTTTGGAGGGAAGGAAGGTTGAGGAGGTATTTGATGTTTTTTGGAGGGATGGTTTTGGGTTTGGGGGGGTTGGCGATGTTGCCGGGGTTGGAGTTGAGGATACATCATTATATTTTGGCGTTGTTATTGTTACCGGGGACCAGTTTACAGACGAGACCGAGTTTGTTGTTTCAGGGATTGTTGATTGGGATATTTGTGAATGGGGTTGCGAGGTGGGGGTTTGATTCTTTGTTGCAGACTGCGGATATGTTGAGAGGGGATGGAGAGTTTGGGTCATTGTTGCCGGAGGTTAAGGATGTGCTTGTTAGGGGTTTGGGGGATGGAGTGCCGGTTGAGAGTATTAGTTTTGGGTGGGAGGCGTTACCTTTTAAATGGGATGGAGTTGGATGGGATATCTTGCAGGGGATTAGTGTCATGGTTAATGATGTGGAGAGGTATAGAGGATGGTTTAGTGAAAAGGTGTTGGAGAAGCAAAGGTTTACGTGGTATAGAGGTGGTGATATGTTGGGGAGAGGGGTTAAGACGGATGAGTATTTCAGGTTTGGGTTTACTGGGGAAGGGGGGAAGTTGTTGGATTATACAAAGGCGGGGATATGGTATATGAATGGGACGTGGAGTTATTAACTTTGGGGGGTTGTTGATCAGCTGACAATTGGAATTAAATCCATTTCTACCTGTTCAAATTTCTCCATTTTTTGCTGATGTCTTATGCGGTAAAGCAGCCAAATGTCAATGCCGTGGAGAGTGAAATCGTAAAATCTGAGGAAAGTCGTGTTTGCGACAGTTTTGGCTGTTTATATGATGGTGGTTTGAGGAATCTTCGTTGCATTGATGGAAGGTGGGAGGAAGAAGGGAAAAAAGCAAATTGATCGATCAGAAGGCGTTTTATAAGTCGTGGGAAATCTTATGCCCTGTGGCTTGGTATCCTTTGTGGCTTGTGGCACGACCGATTCAGATTTGAGGCCGTTGATGATGTTGATTTTGGTTGAGCAAAATGGTAGCCGAGGATGATATCAACGACGTGTTGGATGGATGGAAACGTGCAAGTACCCCGCAGGTAATGCACATTAAACAACCAAGATGAATGCCAAAGAGGTCTTTGTGATGATTGCTAAAGTTTTGATGCCAATTTCCAGTATTGGCTCAAGCTGATATTTCCCAAACATAAACCGGAACCCACAGATAGAATTGGAACATTTGGAGGCATCTGAAATGGTGATAATATAAGATTCATGTTGAATGTGATGAATATTCCGGATTTTGTGATGCTGCTCGGTTACCCCTTTTTCTTGGCATTTGAACAAAACAATCCACCACAGCAACCATCAAGGGGTCAAATAGATCATATCCTCCACAAAGAGTCTATTTCTCACTTCTTAATGAAACTTCTTTCTTGGGAAAATTCTCCTTCAGGTTGGGGACTGTATCTTGGTGTCCATGGTATTGGGTGGTGATGCTGTGTGAACGCAAACAGGTTTTATAATATTTGCTCGTGAGTTTAGATCAAAAAAAATTTGTCAAAAGCCTCAGCAGGTATTTTCTCAGAAATTTTGCATTCACTTTATTGTTGTTGAGTCTTTCTTGACTTAAGTTTTGGTTGTTGGCAAACGTAAATTCGGTCCAAGCCAACATCCTGTCAAGTTTGGTAGGAACTCTCTTTGGATTTTAAATCATGTTCCTATGTCTCTCCTTTAAGTTTGATGTCCAAATGCCAAAGTCAATAGTTATCTCTGGCAATAACGACCCAGAACTTTCCAAGACCATTTCTGCCACTGCCCAGATCATCATCATCACCAACCTCACCGCCTTCAGTCACGTGTAACAAACGCGTCTTCCTAAAGTTAAATACTTTTCATGGCAAGAACGACCTCGCCGTCTCAAGCACGGCCCCAGGAGGCTCTACCGTTGTCAATCGCCCATCCAGGCATTTAAGAAGTGATTTTCTTTTGCTTCCTTTCCTTCCTTTTCTCTTCTTCTTTCTTCAGGTCGTCGCCAGCTTCGTTTTTTTCTCGTCGCCTCGCCGCCGCCTGCCCTGCCTTCGTGTGCTCTCTGCGCTCTGCCGTCCGCCGCTCGTCTCATTCTTTATATATATATATATATAAAGGAAAGCAGTGTAAGTTTTCTCTCGTTTGTTTTCTTTGGCAGCATGTCGGTGTAGAATCGCTTGTATTTGAGTCATTTCAACAGATTTGTCACTTCAATAGACCATTGGTTTCTTGAGTTTTTTGATTCACCTCAGTCGCTTCGGTCGGTCGTTGAGACTAGTAAATCTGAAGCACAGAATCACAGACTGTGTGGCCAAAAGTCATGAAGCGATGATTAGGTTGATGGATTTGGACAATCTCTTTGGAGTCTCCGAGCATGCTTTTTGATTTTGAAAAGGCGTTTTATTTATGAATCATGGCTACTTTAAAATAAATATGCGTCTTCGATTTCTAAAAGGCATGATCTATTTTCAAAAAGCGTGTTTCATTTTAAAAAGGCGTTTTTGATATTGAGTAGGCATAAGTATCGCGCTGACAAACGATCAAGGGGGGGTATTGTACACCCTCCCAGGCCTGCTTCTCGTTCTTCCTTTATGGTGTGTAAATTAGCTAACCAATACTTTGAACAGTACCGCAATGTCGTCGAGCCGCCGCGTGGTCGGCCGGCCGGCCCTTCGTCCCCCGCCCGGGTTCGAACACCTGGACGGGCGGGTGCTCGAGGAGAGTAAGTTACTGTTGCCAGACACCGAGAATATTCAAGACTGTATACTCCTGTGCGGGCATGGCTCTTCAAGTTCTCACAGAGCTCAACCCGAAGCGCACAAGAGAAAGAGAAAGGCTATAATCCTGTCAGCAAACATCATGATGTTTGTTCTGGGATTATCACGACATAACTATCAGATTTTCTCCAGCTGTCTCAAGTTTATCAAGCGCTTTTATGGATATTGTCTTGTCGTTTGACAGAAGAGCTTTTATACAAACCTCCAGTCACTCGACTACTCAGCCTGTTCCATTCCTGCCGACCGGCGGTACAAATATATTTCGTCTGACAGCAGTTGACATCACCAACCCTGCCGGCGACAGTCTGTGGCCACTCAAGCGCTCCGGATTTCGACTACAGGACCGGCGAGGGACCCGCGTGTCTGGCAGTACTTGTTTCTGAGCTGCAGTCGCATTTTAACCTTTTCCTTTCTTCTCTTTCTTTTGACACGAAGCTGACAATTTCTTTTTGTTTTTCAACAGCTCCGTCCGCTCCCGCTCCCGCTCCTGCTCCTGCGCAGTTGCCGCCGCCGCTCTTCCCGAACGTTTTTTCCTCCTCGTCCGAGGAGTCCTCCCTTGCGGAGGAAGAGATGACCAACGCGGTCATCGAGGGCCACCACCCTGGCCAGGTGGTGGCCCTTCTTCAGCGGAAAGCTGAAGCGGGCCTAAATGAGGTTCAACACCTCGACTGGTAAGTTCTTTCATCTGATGTTTAATGTCTTGTATAAATACACTTATTTTCTACTCCCATTTACTTTTCCTCTTATATCTCACGACTTTCCTCTAATCATCACAACTTTTCTGACACTTTTTGTAGGATCGCCGGGAACCCCAGCGACCCCCTTCTAGCGTCCGGCAATGCCGGCGTCGGATACGGGGTCTCCGGGGCACACCACTCTCAACAGTGGTCCCAGTCGCTGTTTTACGGCGACTGGCTGAGCTCTCGCTCCGGCGAGACTCAGACTTTTCTGGAGATCCAGGTAAAGCGGATCTCGGGCCGGGATTCGCGGTTGCTTGGTGCCTCTGGCATCAGCGAGCACGTCTGGCTTCCCCTCGCCGATGAGGGAGAAAGGTGCGCCTCTGCTGGTTCCGGTTTGCGTCCGTTGTTTCTGGGCCGAGACCCTTCGCCCGGCCCCTCTGCCTCTGCCTCTGGTGGAGGTAAGGGCAAGGGCAAGGGCAAGGGCAAGGGCAAGGGCAAGATCCAGGAGACCACTGCCGCTGCCGTCGAGACAGCCACCCCTCGTCCTCTGCCCTCTCCGCCCTCCCTGCCTCGGCAGGTAATTATGGACCCAGTCTTGTCCGGTCGTCCTTCCAGGAGTTCGCAGCTGATGCCAAGCATCTCTGCTCTCCTTTCCTCACCCCTCCCTCAGCAGCAGTCCGGCCGAGGAGACGACGACGACGACGACGATGAGGAGGAGGACGCGTACGAGTTCCTCGCGCAACGTGTCCAGCGCATCAACCTCGCCGATCTCACAGCCAGCGCCATCAAGAAGACCGACGACCTCACCAAGACCTACGCCTTCCTCAAGGAGCCTTCCTTCAAAATCCGCATGGAAGCTTCCTTCATCTACGCCGTCCGGATCGTCGCTATCCCCAAAGGCAACAACACGGTCAATCCCCTCACGGGTCCTCCCACACAAGATCGCCGCGGAACAATCCTGGCCATGGGCGGTTGGGTCGTTCCACCTCTTTCAAAGCGTCTCAAGTACCACGAGTCACACCCAGAGATTTACCGTGACAAGGTCGTTCCGGTTGAGCAGTACAAAGGTCTTCCCAAGATGCAAAAGCAGATTGCCATGCCAATCTCTTTTGACTACACGGATTCTACTTCCCCTCGATCGTGGGGTGAATTGCCGCCCATTTGGAGAGAAGTGGTGGATCCAATGCTTGAGGATATACTCTGGATGAGTTGGCAGCTTGTTTGCGGAAGACAGTTTGTCGGGTTCTTGCATGGACATGGATTCGGGGTTGAGAGGAGGGGATATCAGGGTGATGAGAGAAAGTTGGGAATGTGTCCTTTTGAGAGTCCGAGTAAGGGGGCTATTTATCACGGTGCGAATTATTCAGAGACTGGAAGCAGCATCACAGCTACCCTCAGCTCTACAATGCCGTCTGGGTCTCATGTCACATCCTCAGAGAGCAACATCAGGCCTACCTCAGGACATACTACATCTACCCTGACCTCAAAGATGCCGTCTAGATCTCAAATCCCATCATCAGAGAGCACCATCACACCTACCTTAGGCCATACCATATCCACAACTACCTCTACGATTCCGTCTGGATCTCACATCACACTGCCAGCTAGCATCACCTCCGCCGGACCCTCCAGAACCTTAAACACACCCATCAGACCCGGCCAAACAACCCTCGGCATCTCTTCAGCAGCCCTAGCAGCCACCAAACCATCCATACCCGACTGGCTAGCCGCTTCTCCGTATCATTACATCAACTTTTCTTATCCGAGGGGTAGCGAGAGGTTTTATGGAGTGAGTCAGCGGGTTCGACCTAGGCCTGGAAGGAATTAAACAGACGTATCCGAGGTATTATACGGCTTTTTTATAATCGGGCAGGCGTTTTTAAGAATTGGAAGGCGTTCTTTTTATTTGGGAGGGATGGTTTTTAAAAGAAAGGCGCATTTGAGAATGGGAAGGCATGATTGATTAAGAAAAGGCTTTTTTGAGATTCGGGAGGGATGCTTGATAAAGAACATGTGTTTTTGAGACAGGGAAGACATGATTCATTAAGAAAAGGCATTTTTGAGATGGAGCAGGCATGATTGATGAAGAAAAGGCATTTATAAGATTCGGAAGGGATGATTTTTAAAGAAAAGGCGTTTTCGAGATCCAGGGAGGGATGGCTTTTAAAGGGGAAGGCATGCTTGGGTTTTGAAAGGGCATGATTTATTGAGAAAAGGCGTTTATGAGATTCGGGAGGAATGGATTTTGAAAGAAAGGGCATTTTTGAGAAAGGAAAGGGATGGCATTTAAAAATAAGGCGTGTTTATATCCAGGAAGGGGTATTTAAGATTTGGGATGGATGCTTTCTTTTCGGAAGGCATGGGTTTTATTCAGGGAGGCCTTCTTTTTTTTCTTGGGATGCGTGTTTCTTTTCACACAGGCATGTTTATTTTCTTTTTAGGCCTGTTTATTATTTTGAGTTATGTATGATACCCCTGAGAAATGGAGGTTATTTCGTTCTTGAAAGAAATTGGAATGAGTGAATGTGAATGTGAATGTCTTGGCAGAAAGTTGTTGAAAAGCTACAATGACGTCGTCATCTTTCTCTGTCGATCCCCCAAGCAAACACACACAACAACCCTAGATAAAATCCGCTTGGGTTTCTCAACACGTGTGATAACGACACAATACAGAACACCTTCATTTCTTATAGTTCACGATGATCAATCCTGTGTCCAAATGTCTCAGCCCAATACCTCCCTCACGTGTATACGTGTGATAACCTCACCAGGCCCAGTCATCCTTTCTCCTCCTCTTTTATTCGCAAAATCTTTTATCGAGCTATTCCTCCCCCTCATGATCAATTACCCTTTTGTACCAAAGTAACTTTCCCATCCCATCCCCTCCCCTCACGCTGATCAGATCAACCCCACGACCACCTCCCGACCTACCTCCGTGTGTGCAGGTGATCGGCAAGAACAAGTACCTATACATCTCTTCTCTCTATCCTTTCAGGGCTCTCTCGCCACAATGTGGCTTTATTCCTGTCAAAAATTTATTTAATTTATCTACAAAATATTCCTCATACACTAGGTACACACCCTTACACCCCCCACGGACATGGCATATGCACTACAACCTGATGCAAGAGCCTAACTTTTGCACTTCTGAACGATGACTGGTCGGAAATATCCATAAGGCGAGATTAAACTTGCCTTTTTAAAAAATATTTGATTCTCTGGGTCTAACGTTCATAATGACGGGAAAAGTGGCGTCTACCACCTTGTAGGGCAATAGATATCCGGACCCTTTCTCAATTCTTTCACTTCATTGGTCGATTGGACAGAACACTTTTTTCTGTCTTCTGTCTTCCTGTGGCTGTAAATCAATTCTTTGACGCGCCGTGGCGAACCCTTCTCCTCCGTTCTCAGGAGTCCATGACGATCTTTGTGGCTAGTGAGGGGGTGGCGACAAGTACACGACCCTTTCCCTCGGGATTTCCCCTACAGATCCGTCATTATCCTCATAATAGTAAAAAGGACAACAAGAACAAGCCACAGACGCACAGTATAGCGTACAACGCTCGCAACACATCCCCCTTCTCTCTCAGCCTTTGTAACACAAAACACGTTCCCAGCTGAAAACATTACGCGGCAGTCGAAGTTGATAATCGATAATCGATTGGTCCCGATCGTTTGGGAGGGGCGTTTATAATCTGAGACATTTTTTCTTATCCTATCAAATTCCCCCATGAATTGTATTCTGTGGCGAGTGAGGAGCGTATGTATCATCGGTGGTATATACTTGTTATAGCATAGAACTACACTAAAAGAACGGGCCGGCATACATACGCATTGCAGACTGCATCGTAGGACTTTGTCGGAGTGGTTCCGTCTTTGCATAGGTTCTCTGTAATTCTCAGGAGTGGTTCAAAAGATCAACCCAGAGAAATGTATGTACCTACCCGAAGTCTTACTCTTATATAATTATTCACCGCATCATGAGGCCAGTCAACCGGATAGCTGCATTCAAAATTAACTCCCGTTCGTCAAAAGGCGACCTACATGAAATATGAAACTTTTGTGTAAATGATTAGATACACTATTCTTGTTGTCGTGGCAAAGGGATGGGTACTTCTTCCGCTTGGGCTGAAAAAAGAAGAAAGGGGGTGAAAAACATATACGCACCGCCACATTTCATCCAGAACTTCTTTTCTGTCTTGTCGATCAACAAAAGTTCCCGGTTATACACTCAGATCGTACCGTATGTAAATCATAGTTTCTAAGAATAAACCTGTAGAGTATAGTCTGGATGAAACAACGGGATGATTATTTGTTTACAATCTGCAGAAAAAAAAGGATCATCATCTGTATACACTGCAATATCATCGCCGATACCTAAAATCGTACCTGAACCAATCCCATTCCTCTTTGACTATTCTTGTATAACATGACTCTGTTTTCATAGATATCGTGAAATCATCCTCAACGCTTCAAATAAACTACAATGCCATTAGAAATCCCCAAAAGCAACGGAAAACTGCATCTCAACACAAAAAAGAAAAGACGTTTATCAACACCAAACCGTGTAACACGCCACAACAACCCTACCAGAACCAAAATATGGTGGTGTAAGACGAGTCCCCTAACCATCAGACCCAAAACACATCACCCCTTTTCTTTTCCCTCAACCCATCAGTCCCTCTCACCCCCTCATTCCCCCTTCCTCACCTGCAACCCCAAACCACTACCGACCCAACTTCCTCCCCAACCAATCAACTCACTCTAACCCGCCCTACCACTATTGAACAATTCATCCATCCCGCTCGGATTACCTGCCTCCCGAGCAACCCACACTCTCTCACTCCCACTCCTTACACTAGAACCCCTGAATCCCCTACCTACGTGGCAACTCAACTGACAGCCACGATGCCACTACGCCACAACATCAAACTGCGGCTGAAAAACTTATCAGACCACTTTTCCCTTCCCCTGGTCTATCTCCTTCACCCCTAACCCTTCTCTGCCTCAGACCGGAGCTTCCCCTCCTAAAACCCTTCCCTCTCATCCTGTACTCCAAATAAGTGGATGAATGACACCCCATAATTTCTTTTTACCTGCCGGACGAAGCGGACAAGGGGGCGCTTCAATCCTTCACCGAACTCGCTGCGGTCAGGGGTTCGCATCCGAGCAGCCGCCTAAAGAAACTGATCGAAACCTCTTCACTCTTTCTGCATGTAAAAAAAAGAAAAATTGCATCGTTACATCCCATCCTCATCCGTAGAATCACTGTCAGGAACCAGTGTAACACCCATCCTTTGACATCCTATTGGAGTATTAGGTCTTGTTATCTCCGGGGAACCAATCCCTCCAATACATTTCTTTATTAATTGATGTGTCAAGGAGCCGTCCTATCCAGACGTCTTACTTCTCAAAGGTGCGGGAGGAAGGGCGGGTAGAGTACAAGTGGATTCTGTGCATGTCAAATACGTTCAGTAATACAATCAGTAAAGAAATTTGTGTCGTACCCAAGAGACATGTCAAAGAAGCCCAAAAAAAAAAAAAAAGAAATCATGATCATACTCGAGAGCAAAAGAACCAAAATATTGAACGTAAATAATTTCCTCAACATTATCAAAACATAATCTTAGTATCCAAAATAATAACACACCAAGAAAAGTAGACTTCACAGACACACAAAAAAGAGATCATATAAAATCCGATCACATAGACAAAAGAAAAAAAAAACTTATCGAATCAAAAGATTCAGGTCAAAATAGACCAGTAAGAAATAAAAGGACACAAACAAAATAAAAAAGCTATTCAGTCCGTTTCCACCCAGGACCTGAACAGCATTTGGTATCTCTGAGCTTGAAGAGAAAAAAGAGCAAACTTCGAAATCCCAAAGAGAGATTGTTGACAAACCACCCAACCAACCATCAACGCCTTCATCCCTCCCACCCCGGCGTATCAAAAATCCCAAGATCAAAATACGCAATATTTTTTTTAATTCTCCCACTCCTTTCTAAGCCAACCCGAATTGCCAAATCCTTGCGTGTTCAAGACCATTGTTCCAATTGTTTCACCACCTCAACTTGATTTCATACCTGGAACCAGCAGGTGGTGAAGCATCATCATCTGCTTCCCCATCGGCATCACCATCAACAGCCATTTCCCATTCCCTTCCTCTCTTCGCTGACTGAGGAGGGGGAGCACCACCAACTTCCACAATCTCCATAAGCATGTCTTGTCCTTCTCTCAACTCCCTAACAACGTCCTCATCAATCTCAACTTCAACTCCATCTCTCACGCTCCTAACAATCCTCGAAACTCTGGAAGCGTCAAGCCCGTACTTGCCCGCCAACCTTCCCACAAACTCTGGAACACTCCTCTGAACCAAATATACCGCCCTGTAAAGCTCCTGTCCGCTTGGAGATACCCTCGCAACGTAAAAGGAGGCAACCGGCTTAGGCCCCAACCTCTCAGGCGGAGGTCTATAACTCGAGTCAACTCCCAACGCCTCGATCCATCCAGTCAAGTGACCCGACTCCGAGATCTTGCGCACCTTGGTTGGTTGCTGTCCCGATCCCGAACCATCAGACAAATGTCCGAAGTCACCACCCCAGCCGGCGATCTGAGGCTTGACGGAAGCATGCGACGCCAAACTCAACGAGCTAGGACTGGGCGACACCAAACTCGACTCTGCCACAGAACCCCTCTCACTTCTCCAAGCCTGAATCCCATCCTTGAATTCCATCTTGACCGACACGTCGTGAATCATGTGCGTCTCTCCTGGCAGCGAAACAGGGTGCAAATCGGGGTCATCGATCTCGTCTCCCCTGAGGTAAAGCACACTGACGGGACGAGTGCTGGTAAACATGTCCTGGAGAGTTTGAAGTTTCGCATGCAAGTCCTCCTCGAGGGGCATCTTTGGCCCACCGTCCCTTCCGCCAGCCGAACTGGCACTTGACATGGACCAGGTCCTCTTATGCTTCTGTATCTTTCCGGGTCGTTGAGGGCCAGTTGAACTCTTGGTTTGCTGCGCACTAGGTCTTTTCCTCTTGCCAAAGTCCTTGATCCCGCTCTCCGCCTGCGCAATCTGCTGCTTGAGCTTATCGATCGTCTTCCTGACGTGGGCTACATCGTTAGACAGCTTGCGCTCGGCTCCGTGGTCTCTAAACAACTTGACTTTGCAGTAGCAAATCTCAGCTTCGGGGTTTGAGATTGGCGACAGGGGACCGTCTCCATTAAAGGGGTGAGTCTTGGCGCAAAGTCTCACAGGAATGCCTTTGACACCCTTCGAGTGGCTAAAGTCAGTTGAGAGAAAGTTGAAGCGCACAGATATGTTGCATTCCACAGCGCCACCGACACCAGGAGTCCAAATGACTGAAAACCCATCGAATGAGGAGGTCTCGAGTTCAATGCGCGGCTTCTTGTCGTCACCATCTGCAGGTTGGGCCGTCTCGACATACTCGACGGCTTGAAGCTTTCCTCCTCGCTGATGAGCCTCGTTAGTACCGCGGCCTTCCTTCCACAAGCTCCAGCAGACTCCGGGCTTCTGTCTCTGTTGTTCGTCCTCAAATGAGACGCGCACAAAAGTTCTGTATCGCGTTCCCGTCTGGTAAGGGAGAGTCGCTTGGGTATCGACAATCGACAAGTTGTAAGCTTGCCCCTTGTTGAGGTAGGTAACTGGAATCTCGTCGTGATGCCTAATCATTGCCGTTGGGGCGTTGAGCGCAGTGTGAAAACGGAATTTTTCGGCGTGCGGCGGAAGGGGCGAAGACAGGTGAGCTCCATATTGTCTTGAGTGGAAAGTCGCCAAGGGAGACTGAAAGTTACCATCAATGGATCCCATGCGCTCATCGGCCGGGTCGGAATCTATGGGAGAGCCATCTTGATCCATAGTCTCATAGCCGGTATCCTGGTGAAGAAAGGTTGACGGCGCAAACGACGGTTGAGGCGGTGGAGGATGCTGAAGGAATCCGTGGAACGGCTGCTGGAATGGCTGCGAATGGTAATTGTCGTGATAGCTGCCAATGGCCAACGGGGTCGTTCCGGAGTGAATGCCGCCCTGAGAAGTTGGCAAAGACAAAGGAGTATTAAGTCCCATACCCAGACCAAGAGTTGGAGTGTGGAGATCACCGGCCCGAGGGTGATACAGCGTGTTGGTCCCACCGGGAGTGGGAGTGTAGTAACCTCCAGGATTTCCAAAAGTTGCAAAGGAAAACGAGCCCGGATCAAGCAGTGATGGTGTGAACCTCCATGGTTCGTTCGCAGCAGCGGCGCGAGGAGTAGGGTCCTGGTCTCGGAATGCCTCATGAGCTAGAGTTTGGGCCCTACGGATGAGGTTATATTAGCTCAAAGGCTTCAGATCAAACAGCCAGCGCCAAGCGGCGTTTTGTTTGGATAAGATGATCGGCAACGGGTACCGGCGTTTACAACGGCGGAACAGAACATACCTTTCTTGTGTTGTCACTGCGGGAATGTGTGCTCCCGGAGCTGGCATGGACGTTGGTGGTTGTGGAGCAGCTGTTGTAGTTGCGGCGGCCACCTCTGGAAATTGTTGTCTAAATGTTTGCAGAAGATCTTCCCCGGGCTTCCGGGAGCTCGTCCTGTGAGGAAGAGATATGTTAGACTTTTATGGAGCATGAGCTTGCTTTGAGCTTTTACCTTTGACTGAACATGTTTGTTATAAAACAGGTAGCGACTGTTGAGAAGCAGATCCTTTTTGGTCGAGTTCAGAGAATGTGTCTTGTAGAAACGAGAGGAGGAAAAAGACACGGCCAAAGCGAGAGAAAAGCGGCAGAGGCCACAAGCTAGTTTTAGATGTTTGGTCGAGTGAAAGAGAATAAAAAAAGAAATATCGAGACGTGTACGTGTACGTATAGAAAAGTCAGGTAAGGTTGGTAGGGTTTAAGGGATCAGAGATCAGATCAGAAGCTCCAGAAAATTATGGGCGGCAGACATGCTTCAAAAAGGGACGTCTCTCCGGAGGTTCTCCTTCTCTCATATCATCCTAACCTGAAAGGGAAGTATCTTCTGAATCGGAGATGTGGCTGTTCTTGTGCTGGTGTGAGGAAGAAGGGGGTGGGTCCAAAGCTCTCAAAGTCGAGGTACCTTGCCTCTCATGCATGGGTTGGAGTGGAGGGCACGAGGGGGGGGGAAAGACACTCAGAACGGCCCGAGTGGATGGGGGTGAATTTTAACGGCAGATTCAGGTGCGGGAAATTCTTTCCTTTTCTCTTTGCACCTTCTTTCCCAGAAGGCGGTGAAAATGTCACTCTCACCCGGGCCCGAGATTTTAAAAAATGAAAGAGAGATGAGAAGGAAGGGACGAAGGTGTTGGGGGGGAAAACACCTTGGACGCCGTTTCACCCCTCCCATCCGTCGTGCCCTCACCATCCTTGGGCTTGAATACTCATGGATGGCACATCACACACATCAGATGGGTGTTTTCAAATCGCATGCTGAGTGTTCCATCCATCATCCACCAGTGCCTGGGGTTCTCCCGTCTTCTTTGCGGGGCTTTTTCCTTAAACCCTTGTCCCCCTGTCCTCCCTGTCCCTTGGCCCCGCTCCCCCGGGCAAACGATGCCGCCCCCGTTAAAGGCCTTCCCATTTATCCTGCGGTGTCATGTAGGTAACGGTAACGCACAGTGATTTTGCAGAATTGGCAGCATTGCAGCAGCTGAAGTATGCATGGCAATCAGCTGTCATCGACAAGAATAATAAAAAATTTTGATCCTCACCTGAATATACGAGGGGGAAAATGTATGCGCTGGCAAATATAGAGGTATACACTATATGCAGGTCGGAATAAGATTATAAGGACCTCAATGGGTATAAATCACTGGATCATACCACCCTGGGGCGTTTACGCTAGTGTGAATTCCGCTGTGCCGCTCAATTTTCCACACAAGAGCAACAAGTGGTAACGGCAGAGAAAAAAGACGATCGAGATTAGAGTCTGCGATTCCCGTTATAATGATTTCTCCTCAAGCTGTTTCGGAACCCCATTTTAATCGAGACATGCCAACGGCCGTGTTTTCCGAAAGGGCCGTTTCGTTAGTGAATCCAACTGTCCGTCCGGATAAAAGTACAGGTACATGGCGCGATGCAATAAAAGAGGTGATAAAAGCTGATGAGAGAAAAGTGTGGCCGATGTGTACACGGCCTATTCGCCTCCATATGATATGCCGACAGCCGCGATGGGTGTGCTAGACGGTGGGAGCCTTATCTGAACAACACTTGGGAAGGATGAGAGCACAACAGAAATCTATCCCATCATCAGGTCATATGCCGGCTGGGCTTTTGTCAGCCATGCCTTTGACAGAAACATTGTTTTGCCACAACCGAGAGGCACTCTCATTGTGTGGTATGGGTAATTCCGCAGAGTGAAGAGAAGACAGGGAGAGCCCGGGCTGTTATTGTTTTTCATAGTTTTTATCAGTTGGTGTTGTGGGAAATTCTAACGATTGTCTCGCATTAAAAATATTATCGCAGATCAGATTTCGGATGGACCCTTTCCCGTTAATAATTCTCTTCAGATGATTTCGGGGTCTTTGAGGGGTCCTCGAGTCCCCCCTCGTCCCTCCTCGGAGAATCTGAGTGTCGGTTTGGGTCTCAAGAACGAAAAAAAAGTGGCCCCACCACGCAGATGGGAAACCAAAAAAGCAGTTGCAGGGATTTGCATCCACTTCCCCCAAGACGCGCTAACGCACGGGATACATAACTATGACGTCACGTCATGTTTTCGCTCTTTCCTTTCGTCCCTTCACATCTCGATCTCAATTGAGTTTTTCTCCTCTCTCGATAATGAAACCAAACGCATCATCAATGAAACTCGGCAAGGCGGAGTCTTATATGTTCTGTTAATTATTAAGAGCTTAGGTAGAAAAAAAAAATGAGATTTGTTACCGGCATCGGCTTATTGCGCGAACCATTGCCTGTTGTTGGGTTTAGTCTCGCAAGGTCTTCCCATGTTCGGGATAGAAGGCAACACAATGACGCCGATCTCGACTTCATTTGGTGATCCCAAACTCTTGGTAATTTTGGATTTTTGGAAGGGTTTCCCGACATTTGCTGTCTGAAGCGACGCGAGATTCTTTCATAATCGCTTACGCGGATGCACATTGCAGCTGAGTTAAGATGCATCGGTTCGGCTTCCAGCAGTAAAGCAGACCGAAAATATGTAAAATACCCTCCCCGCATAAGGCTGATGATGAGAATTTATTGCTTTTGTATCCAAACGAGCGGCACTTAAACTTGCATTGCCAACCATCCGTTAAACATGGGAGTGAAAAAAGAAAATCTTTTTGCTCTCGATTGATCTGCAAGGGGTGCTAGTGTATGAGGGTCTCATTTTAGAGCCTCTGTTGCAACACACTACATCACCAGAAAGGAAAGAATCGACACACAGTCTCTTCATGATGGTATCAGGGTCGCAAGACCCTTAATCAATCGGGGCCCGGGCTGTGTTCTGGTGCAACAACTCACACGTGCTTGTCTGTCTGCAGCAGCCCGTTTCTCAACGGTCGCATAGCATCGATATCCCTATTTTCCGATAAACATTTTTTTCTTCTTTTTTCCTTTCATATCTCATATCATTTCTTATTTCCAACCGATTTTAGTGTAGTGTTAAATCCCCACACAAAGCCAAGGATTACGCTAATAACAAAACTAAAGCGGCTATAATGAGGGGGAACAAAACCTCCGGGCTTTTTCCTCTCCCTTTCTTTTGGGGTAGGCAGCACGGGGGTTTGAAGCTATTCCCAGCCACTCCAAACCCAGTTAAGTTAATGACGTCATTGGTTTCATTCGGTTCACACCCCTTTTTTGACACAAGACGTTGAAGGGGAAAAAAAATACGTGGCACCGCGCTTCCTCCTCCACACCGATAGATAATGCAATGCATATTGTCCAAATTGGGTAAACCATTAAAATAATTCTTTTTTCTCATCGGCATCCGGCACCTACCTATCCTATCCTATCATCTGATGTGAGCGAGAGAGAGAGAACTGTGTTGCCGCATTGACTTTTTTCTTTTTTTTCGTGCATGAGAGCTACGTCATTGTCGACTGATACCTTTTGTGCCTGTCAGCGGACAACAAATCCCATGTGTAGGGATTTTTTAATTTTATCGTTTTTTGTCTTTCGGGTAATTCCAATTGAGTTTTTTTTTTCCCTCGCTCGTCGGGTTGACAAGGCTTGGTGCGAAGCGGGGAAGAAAGGAGAAGTGACAGGTGTAGTGTAAAAGATGCGGAACTATGACGTCATTTAATCCGATGTATCTTTTTTTTTCTCCTATCAAATTAATTTTTTATTTTTATTATTTTATTTGTTTTTTTGATAGCAGTTTGAAGATGCATTTTTGTGCCAAGAGATTGAGGACCGATGACAGTGTGGGAAAGAGGTTCCATAACCATTTCTCGCTTTAGTTTGCTTGTTTCGGTCTCTGTTTTTGGTGATCAACACCGAGGGGTTTGGGGGGAGCAGTACACTAAATGCTACATTGTATATGTTCCCTGTGCCGCCAGATTACCGTCCGGTGATTCTGAGTGGTTGATTCCTCGGAGGGTGGGCGGCAATGTATGCGATGCAAGGTGCGGAGTTTGCTCGAGGTGTGGGTGGTGAGTCCTATCGTTGTCGTCATACTGACGGGACATGTACAGTGGAGGATTTCGTTATTAGTTTTGAGGGTATAGTGAGTAATAGTAATGGCATTTTAAAATATCGGTTGATGTTAAGGAGAATATAGCTTAATTATTCAAGGGGTATTTTGATGAGTTACATGGATAACGTCTTATTGTAACTGTAATGTTTTATGTGTGGGTTGTAGATGTGCTACGGTGTGTGATAGTTATTTTGGACCTGCATTTTGACATTGCTGCAGTAGCATCTATTAGAACAGATTTAGACATGATCTCAGCCATCTACGTGTATGTATGATAGCTAGATGGCTGAATGATCGGCCATGTGAGGGAGAAGACAATGTTTGGATGGCTTCAGCTTTTGTAGATCAGCTGAGAGAGTCATAAATCACGAGCAAAAGGGTCATCATCAACTTCATATACTTGAGGATAAAAACATCTCAACGCTCGCTGATCCTGATGATCTCTTCGCCCCAACCACGCATTTCTGATCACAGGAATAACACTCTCTGCGCGTGCGGTTGACACGTGTACGGATACCAGCTGTTCCACCCCTTGCAACGCCATGCTAGCTGTGATCAACTATCGAATTTCTCAATAAACTCGATGCTGATCAGTTCAAATTCCCATCTAAAAGACCCCCTGTCGTATCCGTGCGCACATCAACACGCACAACTCCCCAAAAAGAAAGGCATCAAATTTATTTTTGAACACAAGATCAACACACTCTCTCGGGAATATGTACCCCGATTCTCAGCTTTCCATTTTCATGTCCTGTAAAGTAATTGCGTCCGGTTTCCGGCACCCCAACGTCAGCTGCAGATCCCTCCCAACGGTCTACCGTCTGCGTAGCATCATAGTACACTGCCCCCGCCGCCGTCACCCGTCAGCGGTCCATTCCCATGCAACACGCAGGGACGGGGCGGGGGAGAAACGGTGGGGGGAGGGGTGTGGGAGATCGACAACAAGGTGCTTTGCCCAAAAAAAGAGGGAATTTTATTGGGAAGCTAGCAGAGGAAACCGAGAGTGAGGGCTGTTCGTATTCGCTGGGATCGGCAATTGTCTTTTCTAGAAAGGCCCGATGGAAAGATGTGAGTGCTCATATTTTAGGGGTCTAACTCAGCCTTCTTTTCAGATCTATCGGTAATGAAGAGGGTCTGGTTCTCGGTGAGGGGCTTTGGGAGAGGGTGTGAATAGGGGTCTTGCGGAGAACGGGAAAGTGATCTGCAGTGCATCGGGATTTTCCCAATTGCGATATTGTGAGGGTCACAATCGTATGATAATGAGCATGTTGAGCGTGCTGAGGCTGTTTATATTACAGTGAGGCTTGATAGGGTGTGATAATCGTCTGCCGTGATGCCGTGTGGCTGGTGTATTGGAGCTGGTTGGTCGAAAAAGGGGTCAGCATGTAAACATCACAACTTCATCACGACAACTTTGTTCAACACCCTCAGATCGATAATCATCAGACCTTGGGGAATACATTTGGACTTTAACCCTACACTCTTGCAAAGAGCAAAACGTGGCTTTGGGATTTAAGACAACCGAAAATCCACGGGATTTTGTGCACAAAAATTTCTTTTCGATAACTCGTCTGCATGTATCTGAAGTTCAATAGCGTCGCCATTAGCTTGCTTTCGCTGAGACAGAGTCCCCGGCCTGTGAATTGGGAAGAAACGAACGTCCAGAAAGCCCTCAATCTTGGGAAAGGAGATAATGTTAAGAAGGACAGTCTAGTATGCAGTGACCAGAACGCACTCAACATCAGGAGAACCGGAGTAGAGATTTTCCATCGGGTATCTCTACTTTCCCCGAAAGAAGATCAGACGTTTACTCTTTTTCGTACATTGGCTTCTTCACAATCACATCTCCTTGCTTGAACTGAAAGCAAGCCTGATCCGGGCAACAGCGAAAGTAACACTCGGGGGTCTTCAGTCCGACAAACGGAGTTTATGGAGATTATATTGCGAGACACGATGGATATCAAGGTCTGGACGAAAAATCTAATTATGGCACTGGGGTAACAACCGGATAGACCACTCCTGTGCCTACATGCATGTAGGACACAACTCCTATCATATTGTACGTGGCTCTGATCAATGAATGCTTTTCAGGATCCAAACTGGTAGGAACTCGCTCGCAATAGCATGGGTTTAGCTTCCTGAGAAAAAAAACCAATACTATGGGGAGCCGATGGGAGCCCTTCGATAGAAAGATACATCAGATCTTAGACCGAACCAGAGAGAAACATATACATACATTGGCTAGTAGAAATAAACAATGGACACAGGGCAATACCATAATATCAGCAGTATCTAGTGGCTCTTGAAAAAAAAAAAAAAAAAAAAAAAAAAAAAAAAAAAAAAAAAAAAAAAAAAGGAAAACGGAGTAGAAGTAACAGCGCTTTAGCAAATGTTACCATACACTGCCATGATTTCCTCAAAACCGTTCATGAGTAGGTTGTCATAGACTTCAAAGACTTACATACATGTAAAAATTTCATATGGCTTTATATGATAGAAGATGCTTTTCTCAAATAAACCATGTCTGTTTCCAAATCTAAAAGTGTCTTTTAAACGCCCACCCCCCCCCCCCCCCCCAAAAAAAAAAAAAAAAAAAAAAAAAAAAAAAAAAAAAAAAAAACTTTATTCTAAATCCAAGATGTCTCGGTGAAATCCAACATGCTATTTTGAGAATTCAAGATTGCCTTCAGAAAATATGGATAGTTTTCAGAAATGGAATCATGTTTCCATCCTCAGTGAAAGTTTCTTGTCAAAACCGCGGACAAGACCTGATGATCAAACCACTTGCTGTGCTTCGGCTCCAATGCCCATGTATCCGTCCTTGGATCTTCAGAAGAAAAGCACAAACTCAACTGTCCGAATTGTGAACAGATATATAAGACCCAGCGTCAAAAAAATATCCCCCAATTTACCAGCAACAATGAGGCTAATGTTTGAGCGATTCAAGAGGAAAAGAAGATCATTCCTAGCTCTTAAATATTCAGGTAATAATGCGACGTTTTATTGCTCGGGTTAAAAGTATGTTTTGAAAGTCAAACCACAACCGTTCAGTTACCTCCTCGTTTGTCTTGTCAACATGAAGATAGTACAGCTATTCAATTGACTCAACGACAAGTATTAACTCTCAAAAAATACAGCTCGAATTCTCAGCGTAGATGAACCCCTCGCAAATATGGCATCGAAGGAATGTAGTCTAATGAACCATCAGAAACACAATATATTACACTGGGCTTGTCATGGTGACCATCTCACGCACGTTGCTGTTGTATCAGCTGTAGCTCCTCATCTTTCTGCAATAATGGCCGTCATATAGCCCTTGCTCTATGAAAGCCTCCAGATCAGCAAACGAAGCCCTGAAATATCACCGTTATTCTAACTAGAGAGCAAACCTTGATGGTCAAAATTAGCACAAGAACTATGCGCTTGGCTCAAATACTCCTTCGGGCAACTAATGTAAGACAAAGATGGTAGTATGTCTGTTCTCAGACACTGGAAATGCTAACTTTTGAGCCTCTTGTTTATCCCGCAATATGCTGTTAGACAAAAGCTATGTAACAACCCCCATGATTCCAGCTCGTTCCTTATGTTTGAGGGTCAAACGAGTATCAAGACTAAAATCTCCATCAAAAATTGTGGACTGTCATTTACCAAGTCTCATTCTTGCTAAACGCCCAGAACCGAGGGACATAGTCCACCGGCCAACAGAGAGCAAGATATCTTTCTGCTAGCAAGCATAAAAGCTGACTCCTCTCTCTCTGAGCCGATCTCTAAATCTTTCTGGTATCCTCTCAGGCACCTGCCAAGCAGTAAGTTCCATACGCTTCAGCTCCCGTAGGTAAAAACTACAAGGGGTCGAAACTATTGCCCAGACTTTTGGGGCGATTCTTATCCCCAGCACTGACCAGCCACCCTGGGAATTTACATATCGCCCGCTCGACGCTCAGCCAATGGGAATTCGACCTTTGAAGAACCTCAAGCTTTCCGGCGCCCCGAAAAATGCTGTATTTACCCCGTATCCATCCCTGTCTGAGGCCGCAAGTCAATGCCCCGAGACCGTCTCCGTCGCGGTGCCGACCCCGGACCTGCCGAAACAGTGGTCTAGAATAATTGTTCAAAATCATGTCCTATAACACACTCAACAGAAGACCCAGAATGGGCGTATACCCAACTAGCGGTTTCTACTATATCATGTCCAGGATTAGGTGACTTTTTCAGTGTCTCGCTCTTATATAGTAATGCTAGTTGTGTGTTCGCTTATCATGAGCCCGAGTTACCAGAAGAGGTTTATAAAAGAAGAATATTTCATATCTTGGAAATGATGCACAAAGTTCGGTGTGAGCTACTAACAGGGCGTGAAAGTTGACTTCAAATAAATGCATGAAGGTTAGTAGAAACGAACACGTTCCTTTAATACTGCCTCATGACGATTTCGTTATCCATGTGTTGAGGCATTTGAGTAACGGGGCAAAAGTGATTCCACTCATCTCCTGCCATTCTTTCCAGAGGGATTAAATGTAGATGCTGTACCAATGGGAAACAAGATTTTTTTAGAGAGAAATACTGTTACTCGTTCCTCAGACATTGTTTAAGCGGGAAAAGTGTACTTGTAGTGGTTGCGATGAGAATGACTTCAGCCTTCTGTGCGTAGATAAATGCTACAAGACCGGTTGACCAATAGGAAGCCGTCCGGGGAAGAATGCCCGGCTTCTGGACGTTCAAAAAATGCTGTACAGGTCTGCCGTTGATCCGCACTTCAGTGAAGACGCAGCCTCACCGACGAGCCAATAAAAGCTCATTCGCAAAGGCAATAAAAGAGAAACATGGTGCTGGAATGTGACGCCCTGGCCACGGTTTTCGGCCGTATCCATTGGTCGTTATGGTAGTGTATGGTTGAGGCATTCTAGGAGCGTTTTCTTTGTCCTATGGTCGTCACGTTCCAGGATCATTTGCTAGAGTTGCATGGAGCACCGTGTATTCCAAACGCACAAGAACAAAGATGTCATCTGGATGCCGTTGGACCGATCACAGGGGCGGTTGGCCGGATGGTGCTCGTGGGCGGATAATCGGCTTCTTATTGGACCATCATGAACAAGCTGAGACAACTGAGAGATACTCCGTATTGATGGTCCCCCGGCAAAGGTATGCATAGGAAGGTGGGAAAAAAGGAAAACAGAGAGAATCAATTAATTCCCTGATTTCTTTTCTTGTTGAAAAATTTGACTTTTTCCCCTCAAAAATCTCAAAATCGAGTTTGGACAAGAGCGGTGTCGGTGCCCGTGTCAAAGCTGCTCCTGCTGTGTGTCGTTGCAAGGGAGGGTGACGGGAGAGCTTGGCAAGCCTCTTGGAAAAGCTTCCCGGCGTTGGAATTGACCCCACTGCCCCTCAACCGCTCTTATCGGCTGCTGCACCCCCGGTCTTATCAGCTGTCCGTGGCCGGTGGCAACCGACCGCCTGCTGACTCGGCCTCCCCAGGCACGCGCTAAGGTGTGGGCGGGCGTGACGGGTAACCTTGGCCCCTTTCAGACTTGCACCCTCTGAACTTTTTTTTCACCAACTTCTGCCGTGCTTTCAACAAGTGTCGCGCCGTGGAGGAGGCAGTTTTTTCCGACACAAAAAAAACATGTCATCGTGGTTCTCCTCGGCTCCGGCCACGGCCGCTGCTCCCGCCGCCGACCCCAATGCTGCCGAAGACCATCCCAGCGATGGATCTAAACTCAAGACGTTTATTGGAATTCTAAGAAAGTGTGTTCACCGATAAAATGAGATTGAATCAGTCAAGAAACTCACACCGTATCATCCATAGGTTCATTGGAGTTGCAGATTTAGCTTCCGTTCGATTCTCCCTCCCATCCCAACTTCTTGAACCGACACCCAATCTCGAGTACTGGAACTACCTCGATTCTCCAAATGCCTTTGTCGCCATCGGCACCGCAGACGAACCGGTAGATCGCATGCTTGAAGTCCTTAGATTTTGGTTTACAAAAGACTTAAAGTACGCCAAAGGCAAGCCCTGCAAGCCTTATAATTCCTGCTTGGGCGAATTCTTCAGATGTAACTGGGAAACCGATGACGATGCTCCGAGGATCGATACCAGCGGACTTAGGAAATCAAGTCCTCCCGGGAGCAGCAGCTCCAGCACCAAATCGTCAAAGGCTGCCATTCCTGCCGGTCTCGGCTCAGGCACCTCACAGGCGGCCTCAACCGTCTCTGTGCCACAACTAGCAGCAAATCCGACAAAGCCAGTCCGCGTTTCATACTTGACGGAGCAGACCTCACATCACCCTCCCGTAAGCGCTTTCTACATCGATTGCCCAGAAAAGGGCCTTCACGCAAAAGGATTCGATCAGATTACAGCCAAGTTTACCGGTACCTCCATCAAGGTCAGCCCTGGTGAACACAATCTTGGCATTTTTATCACGGTTGATCGCCGCGACAACGAGACTTATCAGTTGACCCACCCTGCTGCGCACTTGGGTGGTATTCTCAGGGGAGCTCTCAGTGTGAGTGTTGGCGATACTGCATACATCACCTGCCCCAAAACGAAGCTCAAGGCGATTCTTCGTTATTATGATGAAGGATGGCTTGGTCGCACCACCAACAAGGTCGAAGGTATCATTTTTCGCTACGATCCAGAGAACGACAATAAGACGCAGATCAAAGATGTACCCGTCGAAGACATCCTGGTTCGTCTTGGCGGTCCCTGGAAGGAGAAGGTCGTTTTTACCGTCGGCAATGAGCCCCTGGTGAGTATTTTGTTTCCCACAAAGCGAGAGACTGAACTAACGTTAGAATAGGAATCTCATCCTCCAGAGAAGCAAATTACCATTATCGACATTGCCCCGCTCAATGTTGCACCCAAGGTTCTCCCACCTCAGGAGAAGCAGCTACCAAACGAGTCGCTGCAGCTTTGGCGAGAAGTGACCAATGCCATCTTGGCCAAGCAGTTCTCCAAGGCAACAACGGTGAAGCAGGAGCTTGAGGAGGCCCAAAGAGAAAAGGCCCGTCAGCGTGAGAGCAAGGGAGAAACATGGGCTCCCGCTTTCTTCGTACAGGCGACTGACAAGACTGGCATTCCATCACTTACAGAGAAGGGCCGGGAAGTCCTCAAGCGCGCCCAGGTCGGAAACTGGGATTTGGACGGTGTTCTTTAAAGATTCTGGGTAGATTTTGGTATAAAGAGATCCCGCTCTTTTTGCTTTTGCATAGCAGTAAGTTGTTTGTATTTTGAAACCTTGGGCGGACTTGGGGTTGGGGCGTTTTTATAGTCAACATCATATCAGGGGCCATATACACGCATTTCATGAGTAATTTTGAGGAGGCGTTATGGGTAATAGTTAGAGTAGAAACAGAGAGAGACAAGGAGAGGGCGGAACTTCCTTTCCCAATGTGGTGCCATCTTCATGATAATATTTAGCTGACGCGTCCTTTCAACATTGAACCCGAACCCTGTGCTGAATGCTGCATACGCAGTATATGTGAGACTTGGCGCCAGGCAGCCGCTAGCAGCTGTGTAGAGTCCGTGCCCCTTTAAGTAATTGATATCGTTATCAGTGGTTCGCTAAACCCCTTTTAGGATCTGACAACTTAACTTTGGAGCTTTGGGGAAAAGGCAACTGCGCAAACAGGGAGGATTTTAAAAGTAAAAAAAATTGCAGAAAAGGACAAAGAGCGGGTTTCTCATTGAAGATCCTCAAAAGTCTCCAACCCGCAGAACAAATCGGGAGTCACATTGGCCATTGGACATTTCCAAGTTGTAAAAGGGCTCCGCATCCAAAAGTCAAAAAGAGACCCGCGACCGAGACGAGGCCCCATCCAGACCGCAACCCGCAGGGCCGCCTTTAACAAGACTTTCCCCGACCGAACCACCGACATTACCTACATACTACTACCCCCGAACAAACAGACACTTGTTTTTCCGTCCCTGCGATTGACCGGCCGACAATCGCGCGGGCGTATTTTGAATGCATGAAAGCTGCATTGAATGATTGTTGACGGATTGATTTGACACTTGGTCAACGGGAGGACACCAACAACAATCAGAGGAGCAGAGAGTTGCTGTGAAGGTCTACGCCACAACCCAAATTACGCATCACACGCACAGGGAACACAACATAAGAACTTACTCCAGCAACGCCCATTCGATTTCCCCCCCCCCCCCGTCGCAGCGACAACCGGACCTCAACTCTGCCTTATCCCTTACCTGCTAAAATAATAATCAATTAATACGAAGACGTTTGCCTTTTCTTCTTTTCTTTTCTCACGACGTCGCTGCGCACCGTCAAACGAAACGAAACCCGCCCTTTTCTTTCTTTTCTTGTCGGTTTACTTCAAACATATCCCATACACAAACTTTTAGACAATGGCAACCACATCGGGACTTACACGACGGCGCGGAGGAGGCGGTGGCGCCGGAACCCCAACGGGCGAAGACAGCAGCAACGGCATTTCCTCCCCAGCGAGCGGCACCGGCGGACCCGAGACGAGCTATGAGAGCGGAGAGAATGGTCATCGGATCGCATTCGACCCGCGCGATATCAGCGAGAGCGCCGAGCGTAGTAAGCAGCCCAAGCTGACGTTGATGGAGGAGGTGCTGTTGCTTGGGTTGAAGGACAAGCAGGTTTGTCAAGCCCAAACTCTTTATTTTTGTAGGCTTTCCATGCTGATGAAGAGTTTGGTAAAAAGGGATACCTCTCATTCTGGAACGACAATATCTCCTATGCCCTTAGAGGTTGCATCGTGCTCGAGCTAGCCTTCCGCGGTCGCATTGCCATGCAAAAGACTCCTAGCAGGAGGAATTTCCCCCTTTCCGACCGAGTTATTGAGGTTATTGATGATACTTTGACTGGTGAGGTGCTGTTGGATGAGGCTTTGAAGATGATGAAGAGCAGCGAGAAAATGAGCGTGGCTAGCTGGATTGATTTGATGAGCGGTTTGTTTCCCACCCACTTTCCGCTCTGACATACTTTCTGTTTGTCCAATAACTAATGTTTGGGTTTAAACAGGCGAAACCTGGAACCTAATGAAAATCGGATACCAACTTAAGCAGGTTCGCGAACGCTTAGCCAAGGGTCTGGTCGATAAGGGCATCCTGCGCACCGAGAAACGAAACTTTTTGTTGTTCGATATGGCCACTCACCCTGTCGTTGATGGTGGCGCAAAGGAGGAAATTCGTCGTCGGGTCAGGAACGTCTTGACTCAGAGGACTGTTGTCTTGAACTCGAGCCAGTACCTGCCCGAGGGGTTGGAGTTTAGATACTTGAGAACCATTGCGATGGTGTGCGCCGCGTACGCTGCCAACGTGCTAGAGAACGCATTGAGCACCCTGGGCCACGAGGCAAGAGAAAAGGCTTTCAACCAGACTGATGAACTTTTGGCGGATTATAGCAATTGGCCATTTGGGAGGACAGCGGTCAGGAACGAGATTGGAGAGAATTTGCCTGCTGTAATTGCAGAGGTACGTACAAAGAAGGATTTTGAAGGGTTTTGGAAGTGGTGAATGCTAATGATGACAATAGGAAATCAACAAAGCCAAGGATAAGGAGTTGCAATTGGAGGTTGTGGCTGCTTGCTTGAGCGTGTTTACGAGATTGGATTCATTGCTTTAAATACCTGGAGAGACAAATGACGGGCAAATGTAAAACAAAAATGTTGGGGCAAACGAAGGGGGAGCGGGAGGAAAGAGGACAAGGAGGCGAAGAAGGCGAAGAAAAACCAACAAACCACCAAACGATACAATACGGGTATATGTTGCTGGAAGCGATACAACAGCCCAAGCGAGAGAGCCAGCAAGCCAGCCAGACAGCTAATAATGATTGATTCTCTTTTTTTTCGTTTATTTCTTTCCTGTTTTTTGTCAACTCTAGGGAGGCAGCTTCAAATTTCTTTCGAAATTCGGGATTTTAAAAACGGAGGGAAAAAATGATGAGGGAAAATGGACGGGAAAGTACGGGAATGAAACAAGACCCTGGGCTTTTGAGGGATGGATGGGATACTTTTTTTCACTAGTACGGGATAAACTTCACTTGAGGGGAGTGTAAACAGATGAGGAGTGCCGGCGAGATGCGATCGAACGGAGGGGTAGTTGGCGTGGGCCGTGTAAAGCGAGAGACGGACGGGTGGTGATGGGGCTTGTTCAGAGTATAAGTAAGGCAACCAATGATAGGAGAGGAGGAGGATGAAGGGGGATGGATGTGGATGGAAGATGCAAGAATGGAAGAAGGCAAGATATGATTTGCTTTTGTTGTTTTTTTGGTTTTCCTTTTCCTTTTTTGTTTTCGAAGTTGGGCATCATCTATCTATCTATGACAAACCTGGTCTTTTTTTGCGCGTTTTTGCTATCTAGCTTTTTGTTGTATTGTTGTGTTTGTTATACCAATCTCTTTTTTTTTTCTTTTTTTTCTTTTTTGTTTGTTTGATTCAAAAATGGAAATAATAGAACGACGACATGCTTGAAATGTCCTGCGCATTGCAAATACGCAAGATAACCAAACCAGTCACTGTATACAGTTGTGTCAATGGCTTACTTCCTCTATTCGTGCTCGTTTCTCTGACTCCTCATTTTATACTTAATCTCTCCTTTTACTTTTATAATGCCCTCTTCCTATTTCATTTCCTTTTTATTTTGCCTTTTTTCCAAACTCCCAACAAGAAGAACAATGCAGTTGTGGTAAAAGTGCCACCACAGGAAAATGACCCCCAGCCAGAAACAAGGTAATGAAAAACACTCAATGTAGACGCCAAACAACCCCAACAAATAACAAGGAACAAAAAAGATATTTACCAACAATCATCTGCAGGAAAAAAGAAAACAAGGTATTCTGACATGCATACTTGAAAACAAACGATGATGCTTTCCGCTGACACAACAAACAAACATCTCCCCTTTTTTTTTTTATAATCCCCTTCATTTCCTTCCAAACCCACCCTCAAACCCCGGTCTGCTCTTAGACTTAGTCTGAACCCCACTATTCTTCTTCTTCTTTCCTCCCAATTTCTTTGACATCTTGTCGTCCTTTCTCTTTTGTAAATTAGCTTCCCTCTTCTTCTGCCTGTCATAAATAGCCTTTGTGACACCCTCTGCCCTGTCCTTCCACTCCTTCTCGCTCTTCTTCTTGGCCTTTTCTTTCCTCTTGAGCGCCTTTTTCAACAAATTCTCATTATCAACCACTTTTTCGCCTTCAGCGCGCTTACGAGCCGCCAGCCAGGTTTCCTTTTCTTCTATATCCTTTCTCTTCTCTTCGTCCAGCGCCGCCAATCTCTTTTTCTGATTCTCGAGTTTGAGAAGCGCAGTCTTGGGGTCTGAAGGGCCCTTCTTCTTTGCTGATCCTGGGGTCTTTTCGTAGGAAGCGTCGTGGGAGAGGGTAGTACCGTCATTGAACGCGAGGCGACCAAAGGAGAAGTGGTTATTAGCCTTATCGTCGTCGCCGCCTGCGAGGAGGGAAGATAATGCGGGTGAGTTGCGCGCAGAAGCTAGGGTCTCTTCGCGCTTCTTTTCTTCTTCAATCTTTGCCAACTTGCGCATCTCTTTCTTGTGTTCTTTACGTTTCAGCTCCGCAATCCGACGAGCCTCGATGAGTTCTGTTCTCGTCTTGACTGGCTTTCCCTCTGGGTCGACGGCCTTGCGCTGCTGCTTGAACTGTCCCAGCTTGGCGTCGAGGCGAGCGCGGAGTTTGGCTTGCGTCGCGGCGTCGACGGGAATTTTGAGGTACTTGGGTTTTTCTGATGGAGGGACGGCGCTAGAAAGTGAGGTTGCTGCGGACGCCGGGGCTTCTTCGGTTCCGTCTGTCTTGGGAGCGGCGGAGGTGTCGAAAAGTGGTGAGTCTCGGGCTGAATTTGAGTCTGCTGAGCTCTCGTCTTCCTGGCTGACCAGGCCTGAGACATCAATTGGCGCCATATCGTCATCGTTGCGGTCGCTGTTGTTGTCGACTTCGGTTGATTCCTTGATTTCTGGCTTCTCCTGCTCTTCCTTCTTCTCGGCCGGGGCAGCTTTCTTGCTTGGAATCGCTGCGGCAGCTTCCATCTTCAAGCGCTTCGCTTCTTCTTTCTTTTGTTTCTTTGTGGACTTCTTTGCCTCTTTCTGCTCCTTTGCGGAAAGCTTCTTGTTGGGGGTCTGCTCGACGGTTGATTCCTCCTCGACCTTTTGTTTCTTGGGTGCGGGGGCTTCCTCCTTCTCCTGCTCGTCTGCCTCCTCCGACTCCTCATCCTCGCCCTTGACCTTTTTCCTCACAACCAGGCCCTCCCGTGGCTTCTCTTTTTCGATATCAGGCAGGTCGATCTCATCATCACCAGAGTTCTCGTCGCTATCATCGTCGGCATCAAGTTCCTGGGCCTTGCGCTTATTCCTTGCACGCTCTTCAAGAACTTCCTTTGCATTCTTGTGCAGCTCGCTGTCTGGATCGAGCTTTCCACGCTTGGCAGCTCTGGCTTCCTCTTTGGTCTGCTTCTTCTTCTTCCACTGATCCTGTTTTGGATATCAGTGGCTGTCGATAGGAAAATCAAAAGTTAAACCTACACTGGTATCCTCTCCATAGTACATCTTTGCTGGAATGAGCGACAGCAATCCATTGAAGGAGTTTGTGTAGTCGCGGAGGCGATCCTAGATTTAGTTAGCGACTTACAACTATGAAGAGAAGAAGGAAAGGACGGGACGGGGAAATACCTTCAACTCGTTATCGGCCATCTTTGCAGTCCCTTTGAACAATCAAAAAGCCCGGAGTCGGTTATTGGGTGGATTGGGAAAGATGTCGTCGCAGGGCGCCTCACAGGAAGTAAAAAAAAGGCGGGCACTTTTCTGCGAATGATTTTTATCGCCGTCGAAATTTTGGGCTGATGTGGAGCTCCCCAGCCGCTAGTGCCCCATACTGGAGATGTTTCTGCCGGGCGGTGAGCTTAGCATCGTCTTTCCCCACTACAAGTTGTAAAGCGTCCCAATCAGGAAGGGGCTTGACATTTCTGATATCAAAGGTTGAAAGGAGCTTGGAGTTCAACAGAGATGCATTCTGATACGAATACCTAGTGTATTTCTTTTTTTTTTTTTTTTTAAAAAAAAAAAAATGTCATCTTTCAACTGCTTATCTTATCTCATGTCAGTTATACATATCACATACAGAGAGTATGTAGGATTCTGAGAGTGGGACTGTCAGTAGTAATCCGTAAGCCCTCCAGTGATTGAAACGCATTTGAATGGTCGACATGCAGTGTACTGAAGAATCTGTTACACAGCGACCGGGGGTTTCCCGTGTTGAACAATGGATCAAGTGATGTTGTTGAGGGGAAAGGTAAAACAAAGGTGCTTGTTTAGAAAAGGACAACAGCTGACAATTGAAGCAAGAAATAATATAATAAAGTGAACTTCATCATGAAATTTGGAAACATTTCGTCTTGAGAAGCAGAATTTAAGGTATAATAATAGATTCCAGAGTTTAAAAAAAATCATGAAATGCTGACAGCCGCAGTTGGAAAAAAGACAGCGGCCGCGGACGACTCGCCAGCCTTGGCGGTTTCTGTTTCTGGACCCCTGGGAGTCTGACCCCACATCCAGCGGCCTAGGCCCCGCTGTGCAAGGCCTGATTCAGCAAAGAAAGAGAAAGGTAAAAAAAAATCACGATATTGTGGAACTGGGTCCCGCGTCTCGTCTTCTTCTCTTTCCTCTTCCCACCTCCCACCTCCCACCTCATCCTCCTCCCCGCCAGCCTACCCGGTCCAACACCGCGCACCGCCTTCGTCAACCTTCCCCTAGGGTGCTTCTCTTTTTTCTTCTTTTTTTTGTCGCCAATTCCCTACGGTTTCCCTTCCTGTTTGGTCGGTTTTTTTATCAAGAGGTTTTCAGCAAGCTCCCCCACACCGCTGTCACTGTCGTTGTCGTCGCTTTTTCGTACGTCGCCTTCGTCATCCACCGCCGCCTTGTCTGTCATCTCGTCAGTTGTCGCCTTGTCGCAGCCTTCGCGTTACCCATAGCGAATTTACACACTTCTCTGAAACAAATCTCTCGAGTTGTAATTTTCTCCACGCGATTGCCCCGATTCCAACTCGAGACCCCTCGTGCCCAACAGCAGACATCAACAATCTTTCTCTTCCCCCAGGGAAAGATAAACCATCAGGAATCAACATCCTCCCCCAACGAAAAAAAGAAAACACTCCTCCAAACTCGCCATTGCGATTCTCTGTGACTTTCACTAGTCATGGCCAGTCCTTTGCAGTTTGCCTACCGAACCCAGAAGGCTATCGGTGTCTTTGACGCCGCGCCTGTCTATGAAGCTCTTCCTGGGTTCGTCAAGCCCGAAGGGAATTTTAGGTGCAGCGTTTATTCGCCATGCGGTCGCTACTTTGCCTACGCCACTAATGAGGGCGTCGTAGTTGTCGACGCCTCGGTCGGCCACGTTCTTACCACACTGCCCCTCGCCTTCGTCAACGACATGGCCTTCTCTCCTCGCGGCACCTATCTGAGCACTTGGGAGCGTGTCACCAAGGATGAGAATGGCGATGCGGCAAAGAACCTCAAGGTTTGGCGCACTATCGAGGAACTTGCCGATGACGAAGCCAAGAAGCCCCTCGGCCAGTGGGTTCAGAAGCAAGCGTCCGGCTGGAACCTTCAGTACACCGCCGACGAGAAGTTCTGCGCCCGCCTCGTCACCAACGAGGTTCAGTTCTTCAACAGCGATGATCTCGCGGCCCCTTGGAACAGGCTCCGCGTCGAGGGTGTTGCCAACTTCGCCATCGCCCCAGGCAAAAACCAGAACGTTGCTGTCTTTGTGCCCGAGCGCAAGGTAAGACAAGCTCCCCCGCCAAGCAGAAATCGTCTTGGCACTACTCCATAGACTGACATATCATCACAGGGTCAACCCGCCGCCGTCAAGGTTTTCAACGTTCCCCAGTTCAACACACCCATTTCGCAAAAGACGTTTTTCAAGGGAGACAAGGTCCAGCTGAATTGGAACCAGCTCGGTACAAGCCTCATCGTGCTGGCGCAAACAGAAGTGGACAAGTCTAACAAGAGCTACTATGGCGAAACAAACATGTACTTGTTGAGCGCCAATGGCTCTTTTGACGCCAGAATTACTCTTGACAAGGAGGGACCCATTCACGACGTTTCGTGGTCTCCCAACGGAAAGGAGTTCGGTGTCATCTACGGCTACATGCCCGCCAAGACCACCCTTTTCAACCACCGGGCAATTGCTACCCACAGCTTCCCGCTCGGTCCTCGCAACACCATCATTTTCTCGCCCACCGGCCGCTTCGTCTTGGTTGCCGGCTTCGGTAACTTGGCCGGTCAAATCGATGTCTACGACCTTGAGAAGGACAACCGCAAGGTCTGCACTATCGAGAGCGGCAATCCCAGTGTCTGCGAGTGGAGCCCTGACAGCCGCTACATCATGACTGCCACTACGTCTCCCCGCCTGCGCGTAGATAACGGTATCAAGCTTTGGCACGTCGGTGGCGGAATCATGTACAACGAGGATTTCATTGAGCTGTACAGTGCGACATGGCGCCCCGCTCCTCTGGATCACGTCCCTGCTGGGGACCCGCTCCACCCGATCCCGACTCCTCATGCATCGGCCCTGGCATATCTCGGCACTGTCAAGGCGCCATCGAAGCCCGTTGGTGCTTACCGCCCTCCCGGAGCTCGCGGATCATCGACGCCTATGCATTTCAAGCGTGAGGATGAAGGCGGTGCGGCGCATGTCGTCGGTAACGGCACGCCATCACTCGGACCTAATGGGTTCGGTCGCCGTACAGTCCCTGGATTGGAACCTGTGTCGAAGCCCGCCGTCCCTGGAGCGGTGCCTGTCGATTCTGAGTTGTCCAAGACGGCTCTGAAGAACAAGAAGAAGCGCAACAAGAAGGCCAAGGATGGCGAAGGCAATGCCGCCGGTTCCGGCGCTGAAAGCGGTCTTGCCCCTCCTGCTCGCGAACATCACGGAAACGGATCCGGTAGTGAGAACCGCAGCCCTGACCGTCGCGGACAAGGTCAGCGCAGTCATTCGCGCAACCCACAAAACAACCGCAACCGCGGGAACCAGCGTGGTCAATCTCGTGGCCCCGCTGCCCCAGCCAGCCCACCTGCTCCCCAGCAGGAGTCTGGCGGCGCTGCAATTGGCGGCAATGATGGAGCTTCCAGTGCTAATGCCAAGAAGATCCGCAGTCTGCAGAAGAAGATCCGTGCGATTGAGGATCTTGAAATGAGGCATGCAGGTGGTGAGAAGCTCGAGGATACGCAAGTTAAGAAGATTGCGACTAAGCCAGAGGTTCTTCGGGAGTTGCAGGCTTTGGAGAGGGAGTTGTAAGTGACAAGCTCAACATTGCTTGTGTGGGAAGGGGCAAGGGTTTTCATCTCATTGGCGATTGAGGATCAAGCATGGCGTGATAGTTGTGCTTTTTCTTTTTACTCGTTAAAGTGAGAGATGAAACCTTTTGATTTCCTGGTTCCCTGATACTTGATACGACTGCTTATTACCTACTAAAGACTTCTGGACAACTTGCTCTGGATAGAATGAGTGCAGGTTAGGGTTAGAGAGGTTATTATGATATGAGAGTGAGAGAGAGAAGGAACAAAAAGTTGAGAGTGATGAAAATTGTTCAAGAACACACCGCTGGGTGTTAAAAATTACAAAAAATAAATTGACATGACATTTGGATGATGAACTTGTTTTTTTCTCTCGTTGTTTGTATCCGTGTAATTTCTTTGATAATCGCATAGCAGGGCTTTTTGTTTTGAGCTGAATTAGGCGGAATTGTCATTATGTATGAAGGTGACGAGAGCTTCTAACTGTGAGCTTTTGTTCTTGTGGTTCAATTCTCCTCTGCTGTGATGATTTTGTTTACGTCCGGTAAATAACTCCTTTGTGAAGGACTCATTTTCCTCTCCTTCTCCTGCCTTCTCCTGTCTTGTCATTAATTACAACTGAGAGCTTTTTTTTTCTTTCTTTTTTTCCCGCAAAACAAATGGTGATGCTCTTGTCTTCGAATGTGCTGAGTTTGGTTCCTGTGTCAGTGATTGTGAAAAACAGAAATTACACACTACCTGCAAGCAAACAAACAAACAACTTCTAATAAACATGGAGATGTCGTCAATATGCGGCTGAAATCAAGGCTGTTTAAACACTATGAAGCCCTGCCAAGACTAATGTAATTGATCGTTTCTCAAAATAAATAAAAACGGTCCAATCATACCCTTCCAACGGTTTCTCTCCGCTGAATAAAATCCGGGGTAAAATTGTGGGGAAGGGCATGTTTGTCCCTGCCTCTGGACACGAGAATAATTCCTCCATCTACCAAATTTACCATCCCAAGATAAAAGTACCTACATACAATAAACCCATATCAAAATTTCCCCTTCTTTCCCTACAAACAATTTCATGCTTTTTTATATCCTGGGGTATCAATATATCTACTCCTCATCAACCTCCATCTTTTCTCTTTCCTCCTCCTCTACCTTCTTCTCCTTCCTCTTCTTTTTCTTCTTTTTCTCCTCCTTTTCATCTCCATCCCGCTTTCTCTTCTTCTTTTCCTTCTTCTCAACCTTCTCTTCCTCTTCCTCTTCCTCTTCCTCCTTCACCTCCTTCTCGTCAGCCTTCTCTTCCTCTTCTTCCTCCTTAACTACCTTCATATTATCCACATTCATCTCCAATTTCTTACTCTTAGGCATAGCAGCAACCCTAAATTCCTCCGGATCCGTCTCCTTGGCCCACCTAACCCAATCAACCCTCTTTCTACCGTACAAATCACCCTTCCACGTCCTCCATACGTTCCTTCCCAACCAAGTTTCTCTGAGAGATGATTCCCTTTGCGCCAGCTGACCCATGATATTCTCTTTCAAGTGGAATGGCACCAGAGGAGTATCCTTTGCCTCACCCTTGGATGGGCAGGCAATGATTGCGCACACAACTGGGTTTCCGTGTTGGCTGAGAGCAATATCGACAATGTTTTGAGACAGGCCGGCAACGAGGAGTTTGTGGAAGTGAGGAAGCTGAGGGGGTGTTTCTAGCGCCTTTTTAATGATATTTGCTGTTGGCGCAGAAGAGGTAGCCATGCGCATTAGCTGATCGGGTTTTAATGAGAGCAAAGAATTCTGAATAGCCTTGGATGTCTGTCCTGGGATTTCGAGCATGGCAAGGACTACTTGGCTGCCGTGGGAAAGTAGAGCGGATTTATTCTTGACTTCGACGGGTTGGAACGACTTCTTCTTCTTGGCTTCTTCCGTTGGCTCAGGCTCCTCGTCGACTGGGCAAAGTTTTGGAACGATATGTTTCCAGTTGTTGTTGCAAGCTGATGTAAGTGCTTGAAGGAGGGAAGAGAGCTCGTCCTTGGCATTTCGCACACCGCATCGCTCAAAGAGAGTTTTGACGACGTTGAGTCGGCCCTTTTCGATGAACGAGGGAATTTCTGGAAGACATTTCTTGACGGCTTCTGCGAGATCTTCCTTGCTGAGACGGTTGAGAACACGGATGGCTGGGTAGGATGCGATGTCATTTCGGAGGAGACTCTGGATTCGGGGGCCAAAGATGTTGGCGAACAGACCCTTGAAGATCTTGCCGGGGCAGTGGGTGATGAGGGTTTCGAGAAGACGGGAGCCGATTGGGTCGTACATCATGCTGTTGACAAACTCGCATGCTGATGATTTCTCGTCGCTAAAGGAGGCTGGCGCGCCAGGGATGAGCTTTTCTATAAGAGTCTCCGCTGGTGGCTGTGCGTCCTTTTCCTCCTCATCGTCCTTCTTGGCCTTTTTCTTGTCGCCCTTTGGCACAAGGGCCAATTCCAAGTCCAGCAGCAATTGAAGGGTAGGGTTGCCAGTTGGGTGTTTGGCCAAAATCCTCAGTGCGGTCGAGTCCAGGTTTGCGATCGAGTCCCCAATAATTTTTTGAATCGCCGCCGTAAATGATGATGGAACCGCGCGGGTTTGTGAGTTTAGCTCGCTCGTCAAAGCCGGGGCACCCTCCACCGTTACATACTCTTTATTCTTTCCTTGTAGAAGCGACTTCGTCCCTGCTTGATCAAGAGGTCTCCCAGACAAGACCACCAATAATACCCTGAGCGCATGGGATCCGTATCTGTCAGACAACAAGAATGAAAGATGCTCTTCCATTTCGTCCAGAGTCAACAGCAATAAATCCTCCATTGACATATTCAGAGTCTCTGGTGGGTTTTCCTCCTCTTCTTCTGCGTCTGCCATTTCGGTATCCACATCCCCCTTGAGCTCCTGCGTTACCACGGGCGCACTCTGCAAAAACAGCTTCTCGCAACAATGACCGGCAAATCGATGTGTAATAAGACTGATAAAATGACCTGCAAAAGCGTCGTATATCCTCTTTTTTTGTTTCGTGCTGGACAGCAGAATTAAACGTTCCATCAAGCGCGAGCAGGATTGACTGCTAGCGAGCTTGAGCTCTTTACCCCGCGCTTCTTTATATACGTTTTGTAGGAACATGTGGCGTTCCTCCTCGGATGGGAAATCGTTCAATTCCAAAAGTTCGTCGGCGCGTCTAAAATATTCTTGCTCCTGTTCGGCGAGCATGCCGAAGAACTCGCGCTCGAAGCTACCGCCGCCGCCAGCTCCACCGTGCTCGAAGCCCCCATCCTCTTGAGTATCATCGTGGGCCTTTTTCTTTTTCTTGCTCTTGTCCACACGGTCGGGTTCATCTTCGTCGAGGGGAATGAAATCGGCAGTGGGATCGTAGTCGTCATGACGCTGGCGCTTCGCATCCAAGACCTGCTTTTCTTCCTCGGCGGCGTTTTCGAGACCGCGCTTCTTTGCTCGTTTCTCGTCGCGAATCAATTGACGTTTTGATTTTCTGTTTTTGCCCATTTTTGCAGTAGTTGAATATGTTGTGTTTGGTTTTGGGGAAAAAAGGGTACCATTCAAGTGGCAGAAAAAAAAAGTTGTACGGTCCTGGAAATATGCCAAGACAAAAATTCTTATCTTATCGCTGGCACTCACTCTGGTCACCTCATCCTCTCTCATTCGCTCACTCAACTTCGCAAGCGTGCCCGTGTGCTGCCCAATCGGTCTAAATACATCATATACTTCCCTCTTACAACGATGCACATTTCATCAGACTGCGCGGCTCATTTCACCGAGCCACCATAACTAAACATGCCTCCAACTCACAACTGGTCACTCATTTCCGAATTCACCGACCTCTTCCCTCCCGGTCGCAGCGGTAAAGGGACCAAAGGCCCCCGGCCTCTGACCATTATTTGCACCCGCGTGCTGGCTGAGCACTTTCAATACGCCAATGTCGAGGATATTCAGGATATCAGGCTTCCGGAGCGTTTCATCAACAGGCTTGATGCCGAACTAGATGCAAGGCGGTCGTTACGCGCACTGGCTTTTGAGGCCTGGAAAAATTGGTTAAAGCTTTGTGATGTAGATGGTGGAGATGATGTTCGTTTTCATCAAGAAGTCGACATCCGTAAATTTGGTACACATGATCTTCCACTCTACACCAAACCACTCGTCTCTCATAGCCTTGACTTTATCGTCCGCCTTAACATCCAGCCAGTCTCCATTTTTCCACAAGCAGCTCATCAACTACTTTCTCTCACCGACTTACCCAACCTCGTCCGTTTGGTTCTCGACGATTGTGGTAGACCCAATGACGTGAACCCTCCTCCGCCTGCCATTTCCGATCGGCTAATCAGAGGCTGGAGCGAAAAGCCCCGGCCCTTTCCTCGACTGGCCTCTATCGATTTGATGGCCCAACCCGGTCAGCTCACACGGCAGGCACTCCGATACGCATCCATCTTTCCATTACTCTTAGAATTCATCATGTCAAAAGGTCTCCCGTCACCCAGAAGAGGCGAGGATGCACTCGTGCGCAGCTGGGGATGGGATCCAGAAGGAGCTGCAAAATACCATCCAATGCTTTATGTCAGCCATAAACAGCCGTGCGCTTTCATTTACCTGCAAGGTGAAACTCCCACACAGATATATCAAGCCGGAACTAGACCGTCTACCTTTTATCGCTTGTCGTCTGAGGAGGAAAACGATTTAAAAAGAAAACTAGGCAGCAGCGACAGCAACAACAACAACTCCAAGAAAGGGCCAAAGCCCAGGCCACCCAAGAGACAAAACATTGGGGACATGCTTTCTGGACTCGGGGCCATCTGATTTCACGACCCAGTTAAATGTACTGTCATTGCCGTTAAAAGTACTGTTTTCGAGTATTGAAAGAGCTATTTTACAAGACCGTTGCCTTTGCTCAATGCTTCGAAAGGAATGTGGAGCGAAGCCCACAACCATAACCACCGTTGTTCATGGGGGCAAGCCCCCAAACCCCCGGTCCTCGCTTCGCTCGATTATTTATATCTTGTCGATGTATTGGCCTTTTATTTAGTACTGGCACTGGGTCTTGGCCTAGAATATATTAAGTATGTTATGGAATACTGGTTGTGGAATATTTGGTGGTGCCTTTGTTTTGGTTGAATGATGAACCCGGTGATTGCTTCCTGGCACCCGGTCTGGCACTGGAATCTCCGTATTGATCCTTCAGCCAAAACCATGCCATCTCCACGAACCGTGCCACGAGCAATACCACATGGCACGCTAAATCTTCAGCCACTCAAAAGATATACGAGAAACTCTTGCGGAGAGGTCATGTAAGGGGAAAAAAGCTCTGGACAGATTCTCCATTCTAAAAATTTCAAATCACGTTATTGCTCCAATGTCTTTTTACTTTTAAATATGCCTTTTCAATTTTTAATATGCCTCTTTAATTTCAAGAATGTGTTTTTAATTTTAGACATGCCTTTTCACTTTTAAAAAGACCTTTTTAACTATACAAAGGCTTGCTTATTACATATTCGCTTTCTTAATGCAGTTAAACCACAATTACAAACGCACAAACGTACGGCTACAGTAACATTTACACGGCTCCAAGGTCCCCGGCAGCTCAACATGGGCAACCGGATAGTCTTGCATTGTAAAATGCGTACCAGTTAACAAACGCAACGTTCGATGTGGATAAAGCCAATAATCGTCAAAAGGTCCAGGTTTCATTCTCCATCCCCAACTCCGAAAATCACCCTCCTCTGTGGAGGGGTAAAATAGTGGTTCAGCTGATGTGATGTTGTATTGTTGAAGGGCCCGAAAGGCCGAGAGGTATCTGACTGAATGTCGAGATAGTTTGTCGAAGAATTTGGTTCTCAAGACCAAGTTCTCAAGAACGGGAAACGGATGTGGCTGCTAGCTCCACCTTGCAACCAGATTGTCGGTTAACCATGTCGGTACATCTGAAGATTGGCTCGTGTCGTCAAGAACTAGTTGATGAAGATTCGGCATCTCAGTTAGAGATAGTATTTGGTCGAGGGGAAATTGCGAGAGGCAACTGATTTTGAGAGTCGTGAGGAATTCCAGACTGTGCGAGGTTAAAGGAGCAGTGTAGACGGTCAGATCGTTTGTCGAAACTGTGCAAATCTTTTCGAAATGAGGCAGTACGTTGTCGATATCTTTCTTGTTGATCTTGGCCTCAACCAGACTCCTCAACACGGTCTTCTATGCGTGCAATGAAGGGTGCCTCCCGGTGCATCCCTTGGCCAGCTCTTTCAGTATATCGTCGGGTACAAGTGCAGCTTTAAGGTCATTATGGCCGCCGGGCAAGTGATGCATATTGTCAAGTAAAATGGGGATGCACATGGCGAGCAGCGTCCGAGGGCCTTTTGTCTGTTCGGCACTCCTCGCACGCCTCCTGAGGGATGAGGAAGGGTGAGAAATCGTAGAGGCATGGATAGAAGACATTTTTGGTAATGATGTGTGATAACCAATTGTTGAGAAAGTTGAAAGTGTCTGGTGAGAAAAGTTGAAATCAAGTAGATGACCCCGAGTCCAGAAAGCATGTTGGTGCCTTTCAGAGTCTTTTTAAAACAAGAAAGAAGGACCGATACGCTCGGAGATTCCAGTGCCACACCGGGTGACAGGAAGCCGTTGCCAGAAGTCACCTCCCACAATGCTCATGCCAAAACATCATTTGAAAAGGCATTTTATTTTATTTTATTATCCATTTTATTTAAAGAAAATCCCTTAAAATAACAATCTATCCCTTTCTATAATCCAAAACCTGTATTTTCTTTTGTTATAGAGGTTATTAAAAGATGGAATGGCTTGCTGGAAAAATCTAATGTCTATAGTCGGCTTAGAGTTATAATTAGGTGTATAAAATCGGGCTGTATTGTGAGAGGTGATAAACCGCATTGTACGAAGAGACATCCTCTTCAATAAAAGCCACCAAGTATTTTAGGACCAATATTCCACAATACACCAGTATTCCAGAATCAGTATTGAGTGAGAAGCCAATACATCAATAAGATATGGATAATCCCGTTTTTAACGTTTTTCACCAGCGAACTAGAGTTGGTAGATTCGAAGCTTAGTGAATAGCTATTGAGTGAAATTCAATTCCGTCCTTGTTCAAAAACTCGCCGTCCATGATGCCGTGCACGTAACATGCGCTTACCAGCCGATATCTGTGGTCGTCCAATCCCTCAATAGCATCACTTTTTCGAAGAAGGAGCGGCATGGGAATACCCTTGGCAATCCAGATCTCATCTCCCGGCTGGAAGCAGTATGGAAGGCTTGCAAAGTATCCTCAACGAGTCCGTACAGGCTGCATTCTCGTCCCTTCTGCTTTATACCATTTGTTCCAAAATCCATCGAGCATATCGGAATACTTCTTGTGACGAGCCCTAGGAAAACTCGCCTTGGTTCTTTGAAATGCCCAGTCGATTGCTTCATTTTTTATCTCATGTATACCGTCGCTGATGGCAGCAAGCCAACTCTGAAAATGAAAATTCTATATTGCGTCTAGGCGGTCCTCGGGCGTCGGATACTACGTTCCATGTATCCATGTAGTGCAAGCCGCGTCGAAAAGGGGTTCTCCGTTCCAATAGACACCTCGTTCCCAGATATCATGACTTCTGTCGCCAAGAAGAGCTCGCATCCCGAGGGAGAAATGGTGTGCGATTTGACGAAATGTAAAATTATTGTGAACCTTTACTGGTTCCAAAATTGGAGAGATAAACGCCCCGATATCTACAGTGTCGGCTCGATTGCCAAATAAAAAAATGGTATCCAGCTGCCATGGAGACATTCGTACCAATGAGTCGAAATATCCACCACCAGCCTAGTAAGAATATGGATATTTTCCCGAGTCCAGAGCGTAAAAGTATTTTGGCCCAACTGGTGTGAAACTACAACTACTTGTCCATGACGGTACTCTAGAATTATTCTCGTTCTGCCACAGCCCCAAAAACATGAGGATTCCGGGATCACTCTCGAGGCAAAACCGGGACGTTCTGGTGATGATGGATTCGATTTGGGATGTATAGTCGACTGCGAGCTCGGGCTCATCACCCCTAACGTCGCCCGCAAGTCCTGCAAGTTCAAAATACCGGTCACGCCGTCAGGTGCACTGCGACAGCTGAAATTGGATGAGTAAGGTGATGAAACTGTTTGTAAAACTGTTTGTATATCGCCCAAATCCAAGCACTTTGTTTAACATCCGAACTCCTTCTGCTGTTGTCATGAATTGGCGTATTGTCCGTGACCATGCCAACGAATAGTATGCGCTTCCTTCGAGCGTCTTCGTCTCTGCCGCCAATAACACGTTGAAGTAAGGTTGATAAACCGCCCACAATTCGCCCCAGTTAACTTTATCTCTCCCGACAAACATGATGGGCTTTTTAGCCAAAACAAACTCTTGAATAATCCAGACTCGAGAGAACCACGGTCGGGATAATAAGCTTTCCACTCATAGCCACTTTGGGTCTCCTTCCGGGGGGAGCTCAACCGCTTCGAGGCGCTCGCGCTCGCTCGGGTCTGGCAGATCTACCCCGATATAAAATGCTGCCTCTTCAGGACTCAGATTCACACAGTAAATCGTCACGCCTCTCCAGATCCACTTCTTCCAGGCCGCGTCAATGAGCTCGAGCGCTTGGTTGGTCTCTTCAGTCTTTTCCCCAAGGTCAATCAAGACGTGTCGAGCAGTCGAGTACAACCTCGACATGATCGCGACCTGCCTCTCGCGCTCACTGACGTCAGACTGATTGATACACACGGCATCGGCCCAAAGAACCCTCTCATCAGAGGTAAAACGTAGTTTTCTGAGGAAGGAATGAAGCGACTGAGTGATTCCAAATCTCTCAGAAGAACCAACATCGATATCAAGCAAGATATAATAACCATCTTCTGTCCGTATTTCACCGCTCCAGACACAAGTTCAAACTCAATCAGACTACTTTCTTCGACCGAGCTCGACGACGACGACGATGATTATGCTGTATCTGGAAGTCGTTGGATTTCCAACCTGCCTCGAAGCGGATCATCATCCTTTTCGGCAGGGAAAAGACGAAGGACTCGGATTTGTCCATCTCGGAGGGGTTGATATACTGCGGACAACATGTGAATCTGGTTATGCTGAAGAGGAATGATTATATTTCGTGAGGAATTGATGGTCAAGAAAGGAACAAGAAGGCTTTGGGGCTGACGAGTGATAAAACTGAGCGGTAAAGACACAGCCTGACTTCATATAAGCAGCCAAGCCGCCCGCTTGGCAAGAGAGGCCATCTATATTCAAGCAGTACCGAGTAAATTTACGGAATAAAGGAAGAAAAACAAAAAAAAAAGCCAACAAGAGGAAACATGACATTAAGCAAATCAACAACAAATTTCTCAAAACAAAAAAGAGAAACACAAAAATGGAGTGAGTATGTATCCAAGCAACACACCTGATAATCAACATATCTTCCTCGAAACCCCAAAAAAATCTCTTCAACAACAAAAATGAGTGCTTTTAAAGATAACCCGCACTCGTGTAGCAGTGATAAAATGCCAAAAAAAAGACTTTTTAAAACAACAACTTAGACCTTTTGAATAAAAAGTAAAAATGCCCTGATTAAAAACACATATCTAGTTTTTGGAAGAGAAATAAATGAAGCACTTCATAATACCTAACCAAACAAAGCACACCATACGCATTTATGATCTCGATAAACCAACCAGAGGGAGCAATTTAGCGGAAATAAATAGATATAAAAAATAATACCTTTCCTCACCTACCAGTAAAAGAAAAGGTTCCAACAAATATAAATCAGCACGGCACAGCCCCAAAACAGCCCATAACTACCGCCAAAGACGGTTGAGCATCGATAACCAATAATATTTTGAGTACATAGTGAAAAGAAACCAAGCTGCTAAGCTTTTTTTTTTTTTTTTAAAAAAAAAAAAACATTTAGTTATACGTAGAAAAACAAAAGCAATACAACGGATAAGAGATTACACTAATATCTCGAGTATTTCCAAAGCTTCCAGGCTTTTAAAGGGTTTAATAAATGCTGTAGTTGCTGCCTTTAGGCATGTTTTCTTGAAATGAAAGAGCCACAGCCGTTTCCCGTTCTTGAGAACCAAAATTCTCCAAACTATCTCGACAATCACTCAGATACACCTCAGCCTTTTGGGCCCTTTAATAGTTTACGGTCGTTACACACCACTTTACAACGCCACACAGCAGATTAATTTTCCGAGTTTGGGATAGAGACCTGGACCTTTATTATCTAGGTAATACAACCCTTTGGTTTTTTACAAGAAATTTGGCGAGATATATGGAAAGTATTTTGTTAGAGTGTCAATTAAGAGATACCCAGGTTCATTATTCACTTGATAATTGAAAGAGTGATGGTACTTATTGATACGGTGACGACAGGTAGTTCGGTCAACAGTACTAGCTAATAATATTTCGAGTAGGCGAAGACATCAAGCTTTTCAGCGTTTAAAAAATGCTGTAAAACCGATGTTGTTACACGACGGCGTAAAGGTCTCCCGCTTCTGCTACATCCGCTTGTTCATCAACAGCCAATAATATTTCGAGCAGCCAAAGAAAGACACCAAGCTTTTGAGACGGTTTTTTTTTATTTTATTTTTTTTTTTTAAAAAAAAAAAAAAAGCTACGTTCGTGGAATACTCGCGGAACTTTTAACACTCAGAACCCTGGAGGTGCTGTAGCCTTGTACAGGTAAAAATCTGGATGGGTTGTCACAGGGTTTCACGGCTTGGGATGTTCGTACTATTACCATGAGGCAAACAGGTTTTTTTTGCTGTGGAAAGTGACAGACAGGGTGAATTTGGTATGCTGGGGATGTGGTGCGTATCCTGAAATAGGTATGTCAATAGCTACCATTGAGCAGTTTCTGTTCACTGTAAAAGTATGATTTTTTTGGCGATGGATTCCAGGTTGATGGTTAGAAGCTCAGGGTTGGGGAATACTCTAGATAGATATAGTAATATATTGGTGTTGAGATTGCCCTTTGGTTTATATCTTTTTCATCTGATGAGCTATATATCCTTTAAAACCATAGATAGGTATAACTGAAAAAACGGCCATGGCAAGAAGGCGATAAAACTTTTCGAAATGAGGTTCCTGGTCCTTAATTATTCTTGGGTGGGAATTATTATATCTTACACATCCTCTCTGGCTTATCCAGAGCCTCCTCCTTATATCCTTTAAAACCCCGCCAATAAATCTACTTAGCATAGAGTCCAAAACGCGGGACGAAGCAATTCGCGTCTCGTGCCCGGCGCGGTTATATATAAGTTACTGCAAATCGTGTCTGGCTCGTTACACCTCATCAGGTTCGGTCTGGGCGACGGCAAAACTCAGAGTTTATAAACCTTGATTTACTTTATTCTTCAACTAACAAGTATAACAGATTCCACAAATATAATTAAATTCCCCTTGTTAAATATTACCTTAGAAACTACCTAATCCCACCTAACCCTACTACCCATTAAAACCTTACACAAAAACACACACTTAAAAATCCTACAATACCCCCCCTTACAGAAACATAAACCCACCCATAATAATCCCAACTCCAACACCCAACCAACCCATCACCACTCCTCCTCCCTTCCCAACACCAGCAGTAACAACAGCCGGAACACTCGTAGTAGTAGCCGTGGTATACGTCGCCTCTCCTCCTCCACCATTACCAACCTGACTACTACTACCACCACTTCCTGAAGTCATCAAACCCGAATGAGAATATCCAACTCCAACTCCAGAATCCTCACCACCGGCACCGTCACCTCCAGGTCCATATCCATACCCATCCGGTCCTCCAACACCACTCAAATCCGTAGTCACCGGTCTAGAACTAGTAATCACAGTCTTCGTCCCCGTCTCAACCAGCGTAGAAATCAACCTCGTAGTTCCCTCTTCAGTAATCACGCCCGGCTTAGTTGTAGCCGTCTCACTTCCCGAACCAACACATCCATAACACTCTCCTCCCGGTGTATGACCAGGCACCGTCCCCACATAAACAGACGTAGGACACGTACCGCAAGGTTGCCAAGTAACAGTCTGCGTATTATGAGAAAGACTAGGGCATGATGTCTTTACACAAAATCAGCAAATAATGTATTTCTAATCAAGGTAAAAGGTAGTGACTTACAACAGTGACTGTGACTAAATCCGGCCCACCAGCATCAGAAGTTGGGATTGAAGTTGTTGTTATCGCGGGATTTGTAATGACAGGAGCGGAAGAACTGGTAGTAGTAGGGGTACCAAAAATACAAGGATAACAAGGATGATTAGTAGTAGATGTTGAACAAATTGATCGAGTAAGAGTTTCCGTGCATGAAGTAAATGTTTCAGTCACTAAAAAAAGCGAATTAGTTACTTTGCTGAGAGAAAAGGGTTTACAGTCAAAGAAAATTTACCTGTTGCTCCTGACGGACAAATCTCAATAATCTCAATCATGTGAATTATCTCGATACCTATCCAAGTGTCGCATTCTGAGGAAGTGGAAGCAGTCGCTGTGGTTAGAGGAAGAAGAGATGATGTGAGAGTCGATGCTGTGATTCCTGGTGGAAGGGTAATAGATTTGGAAGGAGACATGTATGAGGAGGATGTGAGGGTTGATGCTGAGATTCCTGGGGGGAGGGAAATTGACTGGGAAGGAGTTGTGGATGAGCTATTGGGATGGAAAGTGGGTGTAGATTGAATGAGAGAATTGCTGGACTGGCCATCGAATGGACTGCTAGAGGGACTAGAGGGATTACTAGAGGGGTTGCTAGATGGGTTGCCCGTTGGATTGACAGGAGGATTGCCAGAGGGATTGCCAGAGGGGTTGCCAGAGGGATTGCCAGATGGATTGATAGAAGGGTTGACAGATGGATTAACAGATGGATTGCCAGAGGGACCAGAGGGATTACCAGAGGGACTCCCAGTTGGATTGCCCGTTGGATTGACAGAAGGATTGTCAGATGGATTGTCAGATGGACCCCCAGAGGGGTTGACAGAAGGGTTGATAGAAGGATTGCCAGAAGGATTAACAGAGGGATTGCCTGAGGGATTGGCAGAAGGGTTGACGGAAGGACTGCCAGAGGGGCTCCCAGATGGATTGACTGATGAATTGCCAGAACCCCCAGGGCTGACAGAAGGATTGCCAGAAGGACTCCCAGAGTGGCTGTATGAAGGCCAAACAGTTACCGTCCCTGACACAGTCAAAGATGCGCTGGCAGACCCACCAGCCGTTGAGCTTCCTCCCAGAGGATCAGCAGTGTTTGTCTCTGAAACACCCTTTGAAGTCCCAGTTCCGCTTGATCCTGAACCAGATGATGTAACAGTCATCGATGTCCCTGCCCCAGTGCCAGTAGAGCTGACTGCCGTCCCATCACTGGACCCCAAACCTCCTCCACTGCTTGGCCCATTTCCAGAGCCGCCGCTCGATTCAGTGCCCGGACCCCCACCAGCCCCTGATGAAGGCTGTCCAGGAGTAGGAACTACAGTAATTACCGTCGTCGGTGGCAATCCCGAAGAACCTGCAGACTCGCTTACAACAACAGACGTCGACCAACCAGACGACGTCCCAGTATAACCAGAAGGATATACCGTCAATGTAACCTGAGTCCTAGTAATCCCGTCCGATGATGTCAAACTACCAAGGGTCGATGATGACCCAGGATTTCCCGCAGTTACAGTAACAGTCGGCACAAGGCTAGAAGCCGACTGCATAGAAGTATCGGGGCTTCCAGTAGTGCCTGCATTAGAGCCGCTCACAACAACGGAACTCGATGCGGGTCCGGACGGCGGGACTACGGCGCTTCCCGACGAAAGCTGAGGAGATGATTGGTTGGGTTCAGCAGAGGCGGTGACAGTTATTGTTGCTGGCGCACTATCTGTCTGCGGCCAAGACCCCAATCCGGACGAGGCTTGCAGCGAGGAAATTGTCGGAGGAGAAGCAGTCACAATCACGGTTTCTTGCTGCTGAGAAGAGGGAGAAAGATATGGGGATTCCGGTCCAGGATTTCCCGAGGCAGTAACAATCACAGTTTCTGGCAGAGTGTTTGAGGCAGCTGGAGGAGAAACAGTGACAATCACAGTGTCAGGAGCTGTAAGTGACTCTGAGCCAGATGAAGAAGATTCGCCGCCGGGGCTTCCTGAGGCGGTCACAATGATTGTGCCCGGCATGCCCTCTGATGGTGACTCTGAACCAGATGAGGCTGTCTGTAGTGAAGAGGAAGATTCGCCGCCGGGACTTCCAGAGACAGTCACAATGATTGTACCCGGCATGCCATCTGATGGTAACTCTGATGCCGCCGAGGTTGTAGCAGTCACAATAATGGTGGTCGTGAGATCCGTGTCGGTGTCGACAGGAGGCATAGGCATGGTGTGAGAAGGCGGCAGAGGAGGCGACGGAGAAGCCGTGACGGTCAAGGTGACCGGTTCATGATCACCACTTGAACTGTTGCCCGGTAACGCAGTGGGTCCCGGCGGTGGAATTCTGGTGCTATTCCAAGGATTGATAGTTACCGTGACCATCGGTGGCCGAGACCGTGTGGGAGTGTACATGACGGATGTGTTGGTATACAGCACGCTGCTGGCAATACTGGTGCTGTTCGTCGGCCATGAAGTACTCGACGGGATTGTGCTGGAATTCGTCAAAATGGTGCTACTGGAAGTCAAAATTGATAAAGTAGCCGAGGCCGCGATGTTGGTCTGACAAACCCCGGGGCTGATATTCCCGAATAGGCATTTACACGATGAGGAGCAAAGGCTACCCGGCTGTCCGTTGGCTTTCCCCCAGTCGCACTCCTCATTGTACTCGGCATCGGTAACGTTGTTGCCGCAGCCCAGCGGTGTTGCCCCGCGAGCAATGATGTACGGAATGCCCATAGTTCCATCCGCAAACACACGACTGCCAACGCCCGTGGTGTTCAAGGCAATCGCCAAGGGTTCAAAGGCACCCGAACCCGTAGCAGGGTACTCGGTAAAGACCTCGTGGGCGCTGCAATTCCAGTTGCTTGCCATTTTGTCGTCGAGGGAAGTCATCGACTCGTCGGTGGCAACGATATGTGCTTTATTGAGACAAGTCAAGTTACCTCGAATCTTGAAGACTCCTATTTCGGAAAGCGATTCGATGGTCGTCGGGACAGCCTTGCTTTGGTAGTAGCACGACATTGAAAAGTACATGCCGGTTCCCCTCCTCCCGCTTGCTGCGAGTTTGATGGAGTCATGCATCATGGCGTACGCTCCGGCAAGTTTGTACCACTTGATGTGATACGAGGGATCAGTACCGATCAGTACCACATTGCCCGTCACGGCGGGAGACCACACTTTCTTGGTGTCATTCAAGAACTTGACGGTGTTTAGGCTGGTATTGCAAGTGCAGTCGGGGATGATAATGGCCTTGTACTTGGCAAAGTCGGCCGTGGTCATGCTGTTCCATTCGTTTTCATCTTTGCAGACATGAGCTGATAAGTCGTTAGCGAACATCTCATCTCGGCCACATGCCAACAACAAGTTGCATACCTGTCAGGCCCAGCTTGATCGTCTGATTGTATTCCTGATATTCAAGGCCGTGCATGTAAGGAAACAGCACATCCTCGCCAATGACGAGAACTATCAGGCTGGTCAATGCCAGCAAAACAAAATGAGTGGAGCGCATCATGTCGGCGCTCAGGGGTAAAATCAGGGGTAACTTAGTGAATGACGAAAGGAATAGCCCTTGAAGGAATGCGTCTTTTTTTTATTTTTTAAATGAGCGGCAAAGGTCAAATGCAAGATCTCTAGACAAACCACTAGGAAAAGGGAGACAGCATGATCCAATAACAGGGCATATCGAGCTATTTCAACACCTTCATGATTTACATCTCCTGAGATTAGAGAGAGTCAAGGTAACCATCTTGGATTGAACAGTCTCGGCCAAACATGAGATATTCGAGATTTTCTCCGAGACTATGTCCTCCCAGTCGAGATCCAAGGTGAAGATCCAGGATGGTGTGGTGTAGGTGAGTCTTTTTGAGAGCCCTCAGTTGCACGGTCGGACATTACTCTGGACCCCTTTCCAAACAAAACAAATCCATAAATGCACATCTGTGCGGGTCGTTACAGTGCTGACCTGAAAAAGAGGACGCTCGCTTGCCACTGCCGTGGGTTTTGAGGCTTGTAAATCAGTAGTAGTGTGCAGATTCAAGCCACCAGATCGACTTGCATATAGCCATGTCTCACATCTAGCTGGGCTTGACATGGGGAAACCTTGCTTTTGCTTGTCTTGACCAATGTCAGCCGTTTGCAATAGATGTGAGGGCAAGAGTAGCTGGGCACCAAAGTGAAACATGGGAACTGCGGCCGTGAGACGAAACATGGTCCACAAGGGTAAAAATAAGCTAGATTTTGTGAAGACCTCGGCTTGGAGGCGAGTTTTTTGTCTTGACACAAAAGCCAATAGCGTGGTTGACGGAACCCATGGGAATCACGTTCCTGAGTCGCACAGAGATTTTGAGAGACCTTTTGACCCTGAATAGGGCAATCGGACAACAGTTGAACCGAGTAAATCGAGTGGCGACGGGATCCGGAATGTCATGGATGCCTTTTTCCTGTTGTGCAAGCTGAGAATCATTTGTGATGTTTTTAATCACGGCTCAGCCGGTGAGAAAAGAGGGTGAGATGAGGAGGAGCAGTCATCGGTGATGGAAGATTTGGAAGATTTCTGGAAAGATGGATCATTTTGCCACAGGTACCTTAGATACGCAATGCGTAAAAGGGAACTTTTAATTGTTAAACGGGATTTTCGGCGACCAACTGCATCATGCAGGTGCTGTTGCTGTGCTCGGTAACAGGTGCAGATGGTGGGAATTGAATGCTTGAGTGCTTTTGTTGGTGAAAAAGATTTGGGGGGCTGTGAGTGGTTTTCTCTGAGTGGTTGCCAAGAGGTCAGGTGGGATAGGTGACGGGTACCTTCTCGGCGGCCGCAACGTCCGTATCCCGTTTGGATACCCGGGCACTACCTATGTGCCTTCCAGGGCTGCATCTCACCAAGTTCCAACTCCACTGTTTCCAAGGTTTAGTGTCCTTTTCTCCTTCCAAGTCCCATAGTTGTGAACGCGCGAGCGGGAAGAAATACCCATGCCCCTGCTCAGATCGTAATTCGAGGTATCTTCCAACCAGAAAAGGAAACCGCATCTTCTGTGCTCCCTGCTTCAGGTCGTAAAGACAAATTCTCCAGGTGCCCAGGCTCGTTTTCCTTTTATTCTTTACTTCGTGTTAATCTCGTGGGACGATGGGACAAAGGTATTTTGAGATTATTTTCCTCTGCCAAGATGACAGTTCCTGTTCTACATCCTTCCTCGCCCCTCAGCTGGGCTGTGATTTCCCACTTCATCATCGAGATTGCCGATATCTCCCCCATACCCTCAACGTCTATCCCTCTTCGAGATTTACCGGGGCCTCAGCTAAGTTCGTGTCAGATGCCGCGTCCTCCCCTTGGACGGCTGTCTCAACAAAATTGCACCTATCTCATCTCCAACGGGGATCGTCATGATGCTACCTATCATCCTACCACCGGAAGCTGTCCAATGGGTCTCCAGGACGATGCTCCGAGCTGACCGAGCACCAGTCTTGGTGGGTGTCATGGCATCTATAGGCCTGCCATGACGCCACCAACTTTGCTCTGGTATCATATGATCCCCCGCGCGCTTGCTTGCCGGTTCTTCCTTGGCCATGATCTTTACTATCATCGCTGCCAAGGGGGGATACAATACGTCAAATCAGACCCACAAAGGACGAGTCACAACTCGGATCACAGAGAAGTCTTGGGATCGAGAAACCAAACAGGACAGATTCGGTAGTCTAGACGGGACGGTCCGGTTCATCTTTGGTATATAAGGCTGGTCTGGCAGGATGGTGACACGGACAAGCTCATCGTTTTGGTCATGCTTTGATCCTCGTGACCATTTTACCCATATCAGAACGCCTCAACACGCCAGCATGGGCCAACAAACATCCAGAGCAGTCTTTGACGGTGTTTTGACCAAGACACACGTCGAACATGCCCTAGTTCAGCAGGACGGACAGCACAACGACTTGCCTTTGGCGCTTGCCACACTCCTCTTCCTTGACGGAACCCCAGCCATGTTTCACAGACTCTATGAGTTGAGAAAAGATCGTTTCAGTTCATGGGTTCCGTCTCCTGGAAGTATCACTGACGCCTCCACAAAGCTGCGGTTCCTCGGTGACACAAGGTAAGCCATTTTCTTCTTTACCGTCTACTTGATACTTTCAGTTTCTAACAGCAATCTAGGTTTCAACGTGCATTCATGACCTTCTTCAGCATGGAAAACGGCACTTTTGGTGGTAACTCGAAAGCACTTGCAGTCATGGAGTTCTTCAATGGACCCAAGCCTCTTCTCTACGGACTTTTTTCGGGCTCCAGCATGCCCTTGGCACTCTTGAGCAACGGACTCGAGCTCCGTTCTTCTGTTTTGGTGGTTCAGTCATTAACTTTGGCGGCCGTTGAATGGTCTGAACCCATCTTTGAGATTTTGGGACACCCTCAGCTCTCTCGACCGGCATGCGAGCTCCTCCCGCCAGAGGAAATTATTAGACGAGTAGCCTACGACGGAAGATTCAGCGGCGTGATGAAATCCGGTCCTGGTTATCACGGAGTCGCCAACATCTTCTCAAATGCTTCCTCCAAGACGGCCATAGTTGAGTACATCCAACAGCTGGATATTCGAAACATTTCTCAAGTCATGCCGCAGCTCTCACAACTAGCGGTTCTTTTACTCTGCGGAACTCACAAGCCTAATTTTCCGGCATTTGATCTTTATCTCAGCCACATCGTTACCTGCATCAACAGCACTCGAGTCATTCTCGCCAGTTTGGAAGACAGCAGTCACAGAATACTTTTAGTTCGAGGAGTTTGGCTTTTCATCCTTTTGCTATACATCACCCAGCTCAGACCCGTGACGGATATGAGTCTTGTTCTCTCTACTGAACTACCTGAGGGAAAGGTCTGGGATATGATACACACCGACTTTGTCCACTGTGGCGTTTCTACCGGCAAATACGGAGATGTTTCCTTACTGCGGGTTCTCAGGAGTCTTTGGGAACTGGACAAGGCATATGGAAGCATCCATGGAAAGATTTACACCAAGGCTGCTTGGAAGTTGGTCAATCAATGGCAAACTTGGACTGGTCTTGGAGGAGGAGATAGGGAAGGCACTCTGAACATTAGGTTGTAATGCAGTTGTATGATCCATTCGCACATATCCGAGAGCTGGACTCTTTCGGAGTTGGCGGATAGATTTGATAGGAGGCTTGTACGTGGAAGATTGTGTAAGATTATTATGGAGTTACACAGAATGTATACAAGTACTAGAAGTATAGTAATCTGTTAGTTTAGTAATTGAAGGTTTTTTTTAGTTTTTTTCACCGCTTGTTAGGCTCTAGACCGCCGCTGCTCTTTTGGCTTTTTGGGTCGTAAGTGATAGGTTTTGGATATATGTGTGGCAAATGACTGTCCAAGGTCAGCAAGTAGCTTGCTTATGGTGCCTAGACTACAGTTGTCTTGAGGTTGTTCTAGATGTATAATATTTGTAGAGACCGTGGGGGTTAGGAATAAAGTTTGCCCCCTGAGATAAGGAGGTGACGTCTGTTTAGGCTGTTTTTGTTTTTTTTTCTTTTTGATAGTTTTCGGCATGGGTTGGGCATGGGTGAGTGGGTATGGGGATGAGTAAGTGTCTTGCATATATGTCTGCATGGCGGTAGTACCCGGTAACCGGTTGTCCCCGTGATTGGTGACGGTCCGTTGGGAGTTGGGGTGGTATTCGGTAAGTCTGAGATAATATGAAGTCGGAAAATGTTGGGGGACTTTTGGGAGTCATAATTAGATATATGTAATGTACGTGGGATTTGTTAGTGTGTCTGCTTGGGTGTGAGACGGGACTGTGAGAAATGGATGGGACTTTTTGACTGGTTTTGTGTTGTAAGAATGATGGTGATTATCTCATCTTGTGTGGTGTGTTTCTTTTCGGGGAGGTGGAGGGGGAAACTAAGTGGAAAAATGATTTTACCGAGGAGAGAGTGAGGCGTCTATGTGATGATATCAAACTGTTGACACTTTGTGATATAATTAGACTTGTAGGATTAGTCTTAATTGAGGATTATCTTTTGAGGATTATCTTTTGAGGATTATTCCAGGTATGTTTATTAATCGTTTCACTTCTCCTTCTCAACCGTGCCGGACTCGCTTCTTCGAGCCAGGTCTTCGAGCACGGGTCAAACTAAACCGCTCCGGGAGCGAGACCCTCGAGCCGGCCACGAATATATGATGAATACAGCAAATCGCGTCTGGCTCGAGGGTCTCGTTCCGGATGCGGTTGAGCCCGCGTGGGCTTTTGGGTTTTATGCTAAGTGTTATGGATTGTCAGAGAGGTACCTTGGTTAAGGTGGTAGTTCTTGTGGACAAAGTGAAGGAAGGTCCAGGGAGGTTTATCAGAAGCTGGGAGGATGGTTTCTTGCCTTGGATCAATGCCGAGAGGTATCTGACGCAGTGGAGGGCGATTGTTGTGGATGGTTGTGAGCTGAACAAGAGAGACCTTTTAGGAGTTGGACTGGAATTACTTGAGGGAGGAAAGCATTGTCCTTACTATATATATAAGAACAATACCGAACTTTTATTGCCTGGAAAACTGTTCCAAACAGAGACAGACAACAAAGCGGCAATTCATTAAATACAACAAGCAATCTCAACACTATAATTATGAAGTGCTTCATTTCTTCAGATCGTCCCTTCCCAGTCAGTCCGTCGATCACGAGCCAAACACCTTCCGCACACTGACGAATTAATACCCGAGCCTGATCAGAGCTTCGGAGCCATTCCTCAGCCACGACCCGACCATATGCCGTGTCTGACAAATCACCACCGAGCCAGACACGATTTGCAGTAACTCACATACAACCGTGCCGGGCTCGAGACCTCGTGCCTGACGCGAATTGCTTCGCGCCGGGTTTTGGGATCTATGCTAAATAGGCTTATTGGCGGGTTTTTAAAAAGACTTGACGAGCATGGCCTCTAAACAGCAACAATAGGCAAACATCGGATGACTTTGCGGTGAAACCCAAAACACAAAAGATATCGCCGCGAACTGGTAATTTGCGCAGCAATTACGACGAAGAAGAGCGGATATTTAGGTAGACGAGGAATTTGGCCTTTTGGGCGAACGAGGGCAAGGAAAATGTATTAATAAGTTATCAATGAGTTTATTAGGGGAGGATGGGCGACAGAGCTTGGAATAGGAACTGCGAAAAGGAATTGGGGCGTTACTGTTGTTGAGAAATTATGTTTGGGTTTTACTGAGGGCAATTTGTTCTCTCTATCCGGTCTTATTAAGGGCATGGAACTTAAATGGACGTTCAAGTTTATTGTAATTATATCGAGATTTATAAGGATGTCTAAATCTTTGACAACTTGAAGAATGTTTGTGTTTATAAATGTCGTTTGATGTTTTTATTCTTGATCTTGGAATGTCATTTTATTCGTTCCAACTTTAAGCCCCTTTTCCGCCAATGATGGCTACCTACCCCAAAAAATATCATGGATAAAGATCAATATGCCTTTCTCTCATCGAAAAAAAAGATTTTGAACATCTCCGCCCGTTTTTTTCCATCCGATTCCGGCCGTAATATTTCTCCAAGAAACTTTCCAAACCGCTCGGTTCTGCAAGTCGATGACATAGAATACCACTCTAACCCCCCACATTTAAAAACACAATTCTGCTCAAAAAGCTCAAACCCACAGAATCATAAATTGCCCTTTTATCAATTGGACGAAGCTGATTGATCAATTGAACTCAGGAGGGTGTGAAGAAAAAAGAAAAAGATAAGAAAGTCGTCATGATTTGCATCGAAAAGAGGGGTTCATCCAATATTTGTATCAAGTAAAATAGATGGATACTACCAAGAAGCGTTGATCAAAGAGGGGTTTCGTGGGGGTCTTTTGAATGAGCCGTTGACTACCGTCGAGAGCCGGAGAGCCGGAGTGCCGGAGGGGGAGAGGGAGAGGGGGAGAAAGTTTTGTCTATAAGAAGGGGAGAAAGAGCTCCCAATTGAGTTCTCTTCCTCTTTCCTCTTCGTCAAAAACTCTCGACAGATACCAAACCAAATTCATCCATCTATCTATCGTAAATATACTGTCCCTCCCCTTCACCTCAAACACTCTAACCACATATTAGTTATCCGGTATATACGATGCCTCTTCTTCCCACCTCTCCTCTCACACGGAGGGGAAAGAAGTCATGATGAAAGAAACTTTCATGGTGTTACAATGATCAAATCTTTATGAAAAAAAAAACATATAATGTCGTCAGGTAAACTATCTGAATGCATGAGCCGGTGCCTGATCTGTTTTTTTTTCCTCTTTGTATTTTATGACAGAAAGAAAGAAAAAACAGTGACGGCTGAGATTATACGGCCCTCGAACTTGATCTGGATAATACCAGCGAAAGGATCATGCTTCTTTCCTCCCCCTCCTCCCCTTTCAAGTTCCCCTCCTAACACTCTCAAAAGAAGACAAAAATGGCCCCCTCCGCCGTCACCCCTCCCACCGTCCCAGCCGTCCTGGCCACCAAGACCGCCGGCCCCGTCCCCGTCCCCAACAATGACGCCAAACCCCTCTCTCATCCTCTCCTCTCCCTCTTCACTCCCGGCGCCTGGGACAACTTCACTTTCGCCCCAATCCGTGAATCCACCGTTTCCCGCGCCATGACCCGTCGTTACTTCAACGACCTCGACAGCTATGCCGAATCTGACATTACCATCGTCGGCGCCGGTTCCGCCGGTCTCTCTTGCGCCTACGTCCTCGGAACCCTTCGCCCCGACCTCAAGATCTCCATCCTTGAGGCTGGCGTCGCTCCCGGCGGTGGTGCTTGGCTCGGTGGTCAACTCTTCAGCGCCATGGTCATGCGCAAGCCCGCTCATATCTTTCTTGATCAGATTGAGGTTCCTTATGAGGATGAAGGCGACTATGTGGTAGTCAAGCACGCCGCGTTGTTTACTTCGACTGTCATGAGCAAGGTCCTTCGGATGCCTAATGTCAAGCTTTTCAACGCGACTACCGTTGAGGACTTGATCACCAGACAGGATAAGGAGACTGGAGAGGTTAGGATTGCTGGTGTGGTTACCAACTGGACTTTGGTTTCTATGCATCATGATGATCAGAGCTGCATGGATCCCAACACTATCAATTCGAATGTCATTATTAGCATGACTGGCCATGATGGTCCCTTTGGTGCTTTCTCGGTTAAGCGGTTGGTTAGCATGAAGCAGTTGGAGCAGCTTGGTGGAATGAGAGGGTTGGATATGGCTTCTGCTGAGGATGCTATTGTTAAGGGAACTAGGGAGATTGTTCCTGGGTTGGTTGTTGGTGGTATGGAGTTGAGTGAGGTTGATGGTGCTAATCGCATGGGTGAGTTTTTTTTTTTTTCCTTGGTTTTTTGTCAGGGAATATTTACTGACGGTAAAATGATAGGTCCTACCTTTGGTGCCATGGTTCTCAGCGGTGTCAAGGCTGCCGAGGAGGCTCTCAAGGTCTTTGATCTTCGCAAGAAGCAGAATGCCATCTAAGGTTTTGTGGAGGAAATGGTTGGTTGGTTGGCTGTACAGATTTATGTAGACCAAAGACAACAGGACGGCCTGAGTTGAGAGATTGGTTTTTATTACCCACAGATTGCGTATACAAATGGGTATCTATCTATCTATCTATCAAGTCTAAAAAATGCAAAATACACGTTTACTGCAAACAAAACAAACTCTATTCTCTTACTCTTTCTTTTCCCCCTCAGCAACAATATCCCTCCCAACCTCCTCCAAAGCCTTGACCAACCCTTCAACCGTCCCTCTCAAAGTCTGACAATTAACCACCACCCTAAAAAAGCTTCCCCTGTCCCCAGGTGCATAATCAACCATGTATCCCCGTCTAATCAACCTCTCAACCATCGTCCTCGTCCTCCTCGTGTTCTCAGTCTTATCGTCCACAGGAGAATAATAAAAACAAACCTGCAAACAAGGAGCAGGATTCTCACTAACCAACTCAAATTCTTTTTTTCTCTCATCCAACAACTCAACCAAATACCCCGCAACCTCAAACGCCCCATCAACTTGTTCCCTGAAACCTTCACTCCCATAATAAATCCAACTCAACGCCAATTTCAACGCATCACCTCTTCTTCCGCACTGTAAAGTCAAATCCGCCAGATCCCAAACCTTTTTATTCTCCTCCTCATCTTCATCTGACTCAGAAGAATGGAATAAATATCCCGCAGGCAAAGTATTCGCTCTATGAAAAACCCCTTCAACATCCGGCCCCAACAAAAACGAACAAGTAACCGGCACATTCAACATTTTATGCGGATTGACAGTCAACGAATCAGCTAAATGACTTCCTTTTAGTTTGTATTTATGTTTTTCCGAAAAAATCGCTGGTCCGCCCCATGATGCGTCGATATGCATCCACAACCCAAACTCTTTGCAAATGCTAGAAATCTCTTCAAAGGGATCATATGAACCAAGGACAGTGGTACCTGCTGTTGCGTTTACGTAAAATGGTTTCTTGTTTTCGGAAATTGCTTTGAGGATTAGATCTCGTAGGGCAGAAGGTAACATTTGGCCTGTGAGAGGATTGACTGGTACGGACCAGACGGCTGACGAACCGAATCCGCAGGTTACTGCTGCCTTTTCGACTGAATAGTGACCGTGTTCCGAAGTAAACAGAATTAATCCCTCTGGATTTCCCGTGAGTTTGGATTCAGGGAATAAAGTGTTTCTGGCGATAACGATGGAGGTTAAATTTGAAGAGGAACCTCCCTGACAGGTTACACCTCCTGCTCTAGGACCAGTGAAACCAAAAAGAGTAGCAAGAGATCTCGCGGTATGTTTTTCTATCAAAGTCAATGCCGGGGAGACTTGATAGACGTGAAGGTTTGTGTTTAGGACGGAAAGTAAGAGTTCGGAGATGACGCCGACGGGTGTTGTGCTGGCGTAGAGTTTGTCCATGAAGCCTTGGTCCCAGGTGTTTACGCTGTGTGAGAGGACATTTTGGATTGTTTGGAGGAGGCCGTCTTCGCCGAGACCTTTTGTGGGAAGGGAAAAGGAGAGGAGTTGAAGGAGTTGTTTTGGGGGTTTGGAGTCTACGAGGGCGTTTTTGATGATGCCGGATTTGTTGGGGAGGAGGTTGCCGGAGAATCTGGAGGGGATGGCTTCATCTGCGTTGCGGATGAAGGGGATGATGAGTTGTTTGACGGCGTCGATGAGCTGTGGAGAAGTTAATATGTGGTTTGGGATATATATGGGGATGAGGATAAAGGACTTACATGCTCGACCTCGCTGGCCCTGTTCAAGGACACGGGCTCTTTGATACCGTTCATTTTTGTGGTCATGATGATATTCTGTGATATCACAGGGTTCGGGTTTGTGAGGATGAGTCTGAGTCAAACCGTAAAATAATGGCAAACTTTTTTTGTATTATCAATGGAGTCGACCCCGTCAACAACCGCCACGGTCCGGTTCGGAGGGGTGTCCACTCATTCTTTTTGCCTTTTTTTTTCTCGGCCGATTCGGCATTCGCAGCGGGAGCGATGCGCAACCGAGGCCATGGCGAATGCGGGATTCTTGCAGGAAAAAAAAGAGGCATTTTAGTCATGGGAATTGATTGAAACGGTTTCGTTTCAACGGTCCACCAGCGTCTTGGTTCGGTATTTAAACGGCTGCTAGACCGAAGCTGTCACCATTCTACCGGCGCCATTTGGAATCGAACCAAATGCGGTTGGTATGTATAACCTCATTTTTTTGTGATGAGGAGTTTTGAGATGTTCCGACGATAGAATTACTTTTCTCGATTGTGCATCCGCAGTCAAGAGTCTGATATGATCAGGGAAGTTGGATAAGTCCCAAAGAAACAGCTTGCAGAAACGAAACATTTGCTCGAAACAGAAAAGGGTCCTGATGATCGTTTCGGGAATGAAACGTTGAGAGAGAGAACAATGTCGTACTTTCGGCCAAGACGTCCAGAATAGGATATTTTGAATCGTGAGGGTTGCAGCTGTTGTGATTGCCTCTGTTTCCCTATCTTCAACACTTAAAAAAGGTCTAGAAACACGGCAAATGCACAACAAACAAACAGGTCGACGCAGATCACTGAAGAAAAACAAGGTGTTGCGATTATAAAAAGGCCCATTTGCATCTAGACCACACCATTTTGAGTGATGAACGGAAATTCCGAACAATCATGGCCCATGCATTGCACAATATCACTGTCACATTTTACGCACAAGCATTTTTTTCTTCGCATGCCAGGGATTTTTCACACAATGAAATTTTCCCCATTCCCAACTGAGTGATATCAGCACGGACCAACCATATCTTTTCCAACCCAACCAAACCCAAAAAAGAAGAAATTATAAAATGAAAAACAAAAAACCGATGAAGAAAAAACAAAAGAAAGAAAGAAAGGAACTCGAAACAAAAAGGCCTTGTTTTTTTTTTTCCCTCGATGATATCAGTTTTTTCTCTTTTCTCTTCCTCGAATCCAAAAAAAGTGACAGGTTTGAATCACTCCACTTCATTCCATCCAAAAAGCTTCCATATCTCTTCTGGCGGCGCCCCGGTTCTCTGCAGGTGTCAAAAAAAAATTACCCCTGAATTCAGGGCCACCTTGCTTTGCTTTTAAAGTGACGTCGCGACTGCCCCACCAGGTTCGGTTCGAGCGAGCGACGGGGAGAGCTCGTTTGTCGCTTACTTTGATATATTCTATTAGAACAAACTTATTCCCTGTCCTTATTTTTTTTACTTCAACACAGGGAGGCCGACACAAACATCCACAACAAAACACACACAATCTTTCATAACTTGGGCGCGGCCCCCAATTTCTTCTTTTTCTCAACATTCATTTCACCACTTCTTCTTTGGAAAAAGGTTTATTTACCCACTTTCTTGGATTTCACAACCCCCACGAGACACTACGGAATAACACTTCTACATCACAACTTTCGCCGACCGCGAATAACCTCCCGCGGTCTAATCCGCACCCTTCACCCCCAACAATCCCTCCCAACATTCACTCTCAAAAGAATTGAAAAAAATGCGCACACCAACCTCCCCCCAAGGCCAATCCCCCCCATCCTTCCCCCCTCCCCCCCCCTCCCCAACAACCCCAATCCCAATCTCCATAACAATCTGCGGCGACGGCGGCTGCGGAAAATCCTCAATCACCCTCCGACTAGTCCGATCCCAATGGACATCCGAATACGACCCCACCATTGAAGATTCCTACTCCATAACCCGCCGCATAGACGGATCAACCTATCATCTCTCCCTAACCGACACCGCCGGCCAAGAAGAATACCGTGGAATGTGGGCCGCCTCCAATCTCTCCTCTGACGCCTTCTTACTTGTATACGACATCACCTCTCTAGACTCGTTGCATCAACTCCAATATTTCAACGATTTAATAGATATGGAAGCCGAAACCCGCCTAGACAATGCCGCCAGAGCTAGGAAAGCAGGTATAACAGGTAATATCTCTGGGACCGTGCCTCCGGTAAAGATTGTAGCGGGGAATAAATGTGATTTATCTGAAACGAGACAAGTTACCGCTGCGATGGGATTAGAATGGGCTAGGAATGCTGGATGTGGATTCATGGAGACTTCTGCGAGGTTGGAAGTTAATATAGAGGAAACTTTTGCTTTGATTGTTAGGAGGGTTGTTGAGGCTAGGAGGATGATGGAGATGCAGGGGAGAGGTGGAGGGGAAGAAGGAGGATTGGGGGAGAATAGAAGGGGGATGACGAAGCCGCTGACTCCTTTGCCTGATGGTGGAGAGAAGGAAAGAGGTGGTGGTGGGGAGGAAGAAGGAAGGGGTGGGTTTGGTAAGGGAGGGTTTTGGAAAAAGTTGAGGTGTTGGTAAGGAAAGAACTATGTGACTTTTTGGGTTTAAGAAAGTTGGGATATTGATGAAAGGGTTGTTTGGTTAAAGGTGCGTCCTGGAGACTCATCATTTAGCGAGCGAGCGGGCGAGGGTTTTCGTTGGTTACTACTTGGGTTGTTATTTTGATCAGCCCTTTTTCTTTTTCGGAGTCGTCATTTATCGCATGGATACCTCTTTGGCGTTGTTGGATCATGTAAAAAAGCAACCCGCGTGTGTGTTATCTTTTATTTAGCTGTACATATATAATTCCCCATCTCAAGGGGTGAAACTTGAGAGATTTGAATCGGTAATTCTTTGTTGTCCTGGATGCTGTTCGTTGTCGTGATGCTCCTTTGAAAGCGGTGTCACCCGTTGAACCTTTGACAGCCAAAGTTGAAAGTCGTTGATCATTAAGCTGCCTGAAATTATCCCCCATATTCCCATGTCATCTAATCATTATATCCATTCCATCAATTACGCCGTTTCCCATAACCGTGCATCCCTAATCCTCCTCGCTTCTATCCCTCTAAAAAGTCTGTCTTGCGTGTCTATTGACTCTATTCCTTCTTCCCATCAACCCATTCCCTCCACCTCTTATACTCTTCATATTCCAACTTTTCCTTTCTCCCCTGATACCTAACAACCTTTAGCTCAACCTCCGTCCACTTATCCTTCTTGCCCATCCACCCAGCCTTTCTCATCAAACTCGTAATCGTCTCCTCTTTATCCCATCCTTGCTCAACAGCCACATCAGGCAAATACGTACTTCCATATTTCTTTCCATGGTAATAAAACGAAATACGAATCCCGTGTTTGCCTAATTCCCAGTCCATTGCGTCGGAGGCGTCTTCAAAGTCCGTAAGCAAAGTAACTGCCACTGAGAGAGTAGGTAGTTCTTTGAGAGTGATGGGGTTGAATCTCATGTCTTGAAGAGCGGAGATTAGGGCGTAAGAGGAGAGACCTTCTTCTATTGGGTGGGGTTCAAATGTTCCTATGCAACCGCGGAGGACGTGGCCGTGGCGGGGATGGAGGGTGTTCCATGTTACGAAGAGGGGGGAATCGGGGATTAGTGTGTCGTCGTCGGAGGAAGGGAGGGATGGGGTTGAGGAGAGGGAGGTTGCGGGGGTTGAGCTTGCGAGGGAGAGGGAGGAAGAGGAAGAGGAAGATGATGAGGAGGAAGTGTCGGCTAGACGGCGGAGCGCGGGGAGTTGTTTGGTGTCGCTGGGTGGGGAGGAGGAGAGGTATTCGGAGTAAGATTTTTGGACTTGGGAGAGGGTGAGTGGTTTACGATGTTCGAGGTTTGCTGAGAGGACCTCGAAGCAGTAGAGACAGTGGGCTGGGGTTGCCATTTTTGTCTTTCGATGTTTGGGGAGAAGAGAAGACGGAGTGGTAAGAAAGAGAATGCCTCCCTCTGGGTTTTTGATTTCCTCTTCCGCGATTCAAGAACCTAGAACCTCGAAGGCGGGGAGGCGGGGAGGGGAGGAGGGTCCGGGGAAGTGGATGAGGAGCGGGACGCTGGGCGTTGAGATTGGGTGGGGTCTTTTCGGGAAACAAGGGCGATTTGTTTATCGGAAGTGGGGGGTTTGGACTTTCAATGTTCCAGCCTTTCTCAATCACTTTTCTCCCATCACTTTTCTTCCTCGGTATCTTGACCAAAAAGAGCATTTTTGTGATACGTACGATAATGAGTTGTCAGAATGTCCAATACTGCATAATATGCATCAGGATTTATGCATCGAAAGATTCGAAGCTGTCAAAAGCCTTTAGCGGAGTGTTTAGCGCACATCAACGTTGCCCCACAGCTTTCAGGTCGGAATCTCCACGTCAATAAAAGCTTGTCCTTTCACTCTGGAGATCGACAGGGCGACCCTTCTGTCTCTGCTTCCGCAATCAGCAGTGTTTGTATCATATTTTCTTGTTGAGAACACAATTCTTTGTGGTTTTTCGGACAGCAAAAATACCCCTTTCCAATCCGACTCATTGTTCACCGGTTTTGAACCCGAGTTTCCGAATTTGAACGCCACAGGATGACAGCAGCTCTGGCGTTTTCGAGATGCATCTCCGAGCGGGTAGCTTCAGCTTTTGAATGCTTTCCTGAGAACTCACAGCTGTCCCCAGCTGACAAAGTCATCAACCCTAGTTTCATCTTGAATCCTGTGATCCTCAACCTCTAACCTCATTTCATTATTGTCATCGTCAGCATTCGTCACCAGAATCTGAATTCTGCACAGACAGGGAGAATGATGCTTCTTGGGATATGCGAAACACGGAAATCCACTCCGTCCATCTCAAACGCTCGGCTCCCCATCTACCCGAGGGGGCTTTCGAGCCGCAGCGGTTTCATCCCCCTGCAACACCAATCTCGAAAAGAAAAAAAGACAAGATGTCTCATTCATCAGATAGAGCCCGTTTTAGCTTACAATTACACAGCTACCGTAGCAACATGGAAAACAAGTTTACAATTGACATTGAAGCTAACAGCCGCCGAACGGTCTGGACTTTTTTTCCTGAGAAGTGGCCATGTCTTGGCCTCCTGAAAGTTACGGGCGCTTGCCTTGGTTGGCAGTTAGAATCAAGACCTGCACGTCTCAAGCGAGAGAAGAAAGAAGAAAAGCCCATGTTGCTGATCGACCGTATTCCAGCTTCTGAAACGTGATGCCTTGGAAATCCCCTTTTTCCCAGGGATCAATATGACTTCTCTGTAAAGGTACAAATATCTGGTCCTCTCTTGGCCGACCAGTAGACCTCTTTTTCCTCCCTCTTTCTTCATCCCGCCTCTCTTGTTTCTTTTGCAGGTCATTTTTTGTTTCAATATATCCTTTTATTTCCCATCGACACTCCTTACACTCGTCGCCGGTCGACATCATTCTTTTTTTACTTTACTCAACAATCAAAATGAAGTTCTCCATCGCCACCGTCTTTGCTTTGGCCGCTGTTGCCTTTGCTTACCCTGCTGTGGATCGTAATGGTGAGTTGTGGCAATGATGAATTGGATTTTTTATGTGGCGAAGAAAAAAACTGACCTGAAAATATAGCTCCAGTCAAACGTCAAAACATTGTGACAAGCGACCCTGCGGCCCCGGCCATGAGTGATGCTCAAGGAAACGCTGTTCCTTTTGATGCGGTCCAGTTAGATGCCATCACCAAGAAGAAGAGAAGCCTATCTCTGTAGGGGGGAAAACGAATGGCGATCCAAATATGATATGGAAACAACATGACAACTTTATAAATTGGGGGGAGGATGAAAGTAAGGAATGGGAGAGGGAACAGCAGCACATAACAGTTTTTTTTTCTTTTGCTGATTTACCTCTGGGTTTGGGTTTTAAATTTTTATATGGATGGGAAATATATATTTTAACATTTGTGGCCTTGTGAGGCTGGATCATATCTTTTTTTCCCCGGGTCTGCCAAATGTGATACCTGATCATGAAAATGTCTTTATTATTATAAACTTGAAATGGGAGAAAACTGCTTTTATAAAAATGGCTTCCTACAAGTAAACGGCTTCCTTCATAGAAAAAGAAGAAAGAGGTCAAATAACCACATCAACAACCTTGAAAGTCCTGAGCTGACCAGAGCTGGTAATGTATCATGCAGGCTTCGAAACGAAACCGTACCCGGGCAGGTGCTCCCAGCCGTATTTTTGACCACGGCTTGACCAAAACCGCGTCTGAGACGGCACCTCCGCGTCCGGCACGATTTGCCCTATTCCTCATACAACCGTGCCGGGCTCGGGAGGTTCGCGTCCGACGCGATTTGCGCCGTGCCGACTTTTTGGTTCTATGCTAAGGTGTATATTGCATAAGGTTGATCGGTTTTGATGTACTGGCAAACCCCGTCCAACCCAAGGGCAATAATTCCGTTCTGGTTATAGTGTCACCAACAAGTCTTTTGAAGAATGAGGTCTGTCTCGCGCGCTACTGCATAGGGTTGATAGGCTTTGATGTGCGGGCAAGCCCCGTCTAACCCAAGGTAATCTCAGATCTACTTAAGGCGTTACCAACAAGTTCTCTGACTGCTATTGATGAGCAAGAAGAAACATATATTCGTCCAGCTCGCCAAACAGCACATTCAATGTTGAGAGAAGGTAGCAATTGGGTCATGAATTTAAAACTTAAAAGGAGGACGATTCACCTTCCAAGACGCCATAGAATAACATTCACAGAACGTAGCACTCCAGTTCAACGAAACCCAACTTTATATTTGTATCCCTTTTTTCCTTCTCAATTTCTTCTGACAAATCCGCGACTCCCGACCAATTCGAGCATATTATTTATCCTGATGCGGCACCTTGTCTTGTCTGAATGGGGTTTGGTGATTTCTCAACCAGCACTGCTGATCAAGTTATAATGCTCTTTTTTATATGCGTCAGGAACTTTTCTTATTTTAAGTTGTGTTTTTTCGTCAATGATCCTTCATCCATTCATCTTTTTTATATACATTTAAACTCACCAATCCTCTTCAAAATCTTTCTTACACTTCTTTCCCTTCTCCTCTTCTCCTCTCTCTTCCATCAATCTCGTCACACCCGACCCAATGACACCACCATCACCACAACCCAAAAATTTTAGTTTCCCAAAGCTGAAAGTGTGCTGAAAAAAGTATTGAACTCAATAAAGTGGAGACTATCGGGCTGAGTGATGCCTCCTCCACGTGCCATCCCTGTCTTTCTCTCAAATCTTCAATCTTCAAAAAACCCATCCAACAAAAGTTTCCCGATTTCCCCAAAAATAACAATTTTGACCAACAACCGCCCGCATAACCCCCAAATCTCATAACGTAGCATCCAACACCTACATGTCTTTGGTGTTTCCTGTTCCTGTCTTGTTAGGTTGGGTTGGCGTGTTGTAAGCTGACAACAACCAGGGAGCGGGGAACAAACAAAAAAAACCGACAGGGAGCGGGGCGAGGTGATGCAGCCGCGCCTCATGAGAAATCCGATTTCCCGCTTTCTTTCTTTCATTGTTCGGATCCTGCAGAATAAATCACAGTCTGTAACACCTATATTTGAGTCCTCCATTTTAATAATCCCTCGAAAATCGTGTGAAGTCCGAGGTCACAATCTCGATCTCAAAACTCTTTGGGCATCGGCATTCGTACAGCTGAACGAAAACAGAGTTCAAAAGTTAAGAGGTCAAAATCCAATCTTAGCGCACCAACCGTCCAATGTGGGACTCAAACCAACCAATCAAAGTAAAAATGCCAAGATGGCTGGGCACCTGCGGGAAGGGCTGAGCGAATCTTTAACTCTTGCACTTCCAGGTTGGGTTTGTTGGCGTGTTCTTGACAAGGGTGAAGACAAGACAAGCAAAGAACAAAAAAAGAATGATGCCAAATTCAGACGAGGGCGTCGGGCTCCTCTTGCTCAGCCTTGTAGGAGCGGGGGAGGACCCGATGAAGGAATGATGAGTTAAATAATATGGGCATGGCTGCTGAGCCTCTTGCTCTTTTTTTTCTTTTCTTTTTTGTTTTCATTTTCTCACTGTCGATAATGGATTCAAGACTGTGTTGAACGAATGTTTTTTTTATGATATTCTTTTTGAACGACAATAATTGATTGCTACGAATTGAGGAGAACACAAATTACTTTTTAGTTGCTGGTGGAAAAAATGGGCTCAGTCGACCTCGACCATGTACTCTTCTCACGCGCATCATGGCGAAAAACAGTCCTCGTCCCCGCATGGCTCTTTCAGATCCTCGTCCTCCTCTGTCTCATGGGCATATTTGCCTATCGCCTAGCAGAAACATTTGAACACTACGAAGATGAGATAGCAGCCGGACAAATCCCAATGGTTGAGATTGTGTACGTCCACCTCCTCTCTCCGTCAACCCCCTTCGCACTAACATCTTCTTTTTCCAGCTGGGAAGCAACAAACGTAGGATTCAACCTAATCTCCCTAATCCTCACAATCCTCGAAATAGCCCGCTATCTAACCGAACGTCTCACCCCATTCCTCCTGCTTGGCACCCAAATCGTCAAAATCACTTTATCCCTAGCAGTCCTCGGTCTAGACGTAGTAGCCCATCTACGCTCCATGGACGGCTTTTACGCAACGATCGGTCTTTCCCTAGACTGTGGACTCCTAGCCGTCAATTTCTCAGTACTCATTTACTCAATAATCTGTTATCGTCGAACCCTAAAATACGAAGATTATCACATCAACGGTCCTGTCAGCCAGGGTCTTCATCCTCAAGGAAACTATCCTTCAGACACGAAAAAGAGTCGATATTCGGTTAATGTTACTTCTCTTGAATTGACAAGTCCAAGGCCGTATAACCCTCAACACGACTATAATTATGCTCGAACGGTAGAATCGGAACATAGAAGGATAAGCGGGATACATCCTGCTTATAGAGACACCGCGCCAGATACTAGTTATCATTCTCAGACTGAAATGATGACTGGACCAAAGTCCAAAGTTGGAGCAAACGGTGGAATGCCTCGTCAATCACATTTTCAAGAACAAATGAGTCCAATTGGCGGGAAACCACCTTCTAGTAATCCTGATTTTAAGGCAGAGGTTGATAAAGCTTTGGGAACAGAGTTTGGTTGGGATAATAAGGGTAGTGAGGGAAATGGAGGGGTTGATAGGCACGGGAGTAACAGTAAGATTGTTGGGGGAGGGATGGTTAGGGATAGACAGAGTGTTCAGAGTGTTGAGGGGGTTCAGAGGACGCAGAGTTGGAGGACGGAGGTGGTTAATGAGGTTGATATGGGGGTTATGGGTAGTAAGGGGGTTGTTGATGGTCGAGGGGATCATGAGCAGTTGTTGAGATAAATTGGTATTTTTGGTTTATGATGAGTTATAAGGTACAATAAGTTGAACTGCTTCATCTACTCCCTTGGCAATCATCGTTGGTTTGATGTTGTCCCCGATTGTGTTGCCTAGATTATCAACCCATCCTTTTTGTGTTCTATCAACCCATGCTGCTTTTAACCCGGCTGCAATAGCTCCCACCACGTCAAAGGGGTTCGAACTAACCAACCATACATCCCCTGGTTTGTTTTCCTTTTCATATTGCTTCAACAGATGCTCATAGGTCCTTTTATCCGGCTTGAACACTTGGACATCTTCCACCGTAACAATCTTTCTAAACAAACTTGAGTCTGAAGAGAATGGTGCAACAGATTCACTAATCATTTTCAAGGTTCCATTTGAAAATATACAGGTGTCCAGTCCTTCCGTATTCTTCTCAATCAACGCAAGACCAGCATGGGCGTCACTGAAGACTGAAAGACGATTATACGCTTGCATGAGACTGGTTTCTTGATCCTCAGTTGCTTTGAGGTTTACTTCGGCCAGAGCATGATGCAACGCTGCAGTAGTAACAGCTTCAAAAGAACGGTATATTCCCATGCTGTTTAAACGGAAGGTATATTCGAGTTGATACCGACGCCAGTTTGTTGCGATTTGCCTGGAGAGGTCATTGTCATCGCCGTATTGGGTTGATAGTTCTTGAGAGATTGATTCGGTGGAGAGGATGGTTCCGTAGAGGTCAAAGGCGATGATTGTTTTGGACATTTTTGAGTTGAAGGATGGAGAAGTGTTGTGAGGGGGGGTTTGAGAGGTTATTGGTTATAGACCCCGCATATAGATAGTAGTGTAGAAATAGTTTTAGCTCCGATCAATGACGGGACGATCTCTCTCGAGCCATGTACAATAACCACCCTTGATCGTTTGTTAGAGTGATACTTATGCCTCTCCAATAATCAATATGCCTTTTTGATATCAAAAACGTCTATTCAATTTTTTAAAAGGCCTTTCTCATATGAGGAATGGCTCTTTATTTATAAAAAGTCCTTTCTATTGATAAAAATGCCTTTTATTTATCCATTAGGCCTATTTTAAAATATATAGGCGTTTTCTATTTCAAAAAGGCATAAGTACCGTGCTAACAAGCGCTCAACGGGGTATTGTAATGTGGGGAATACTGAGAGCAATTATTTTGACAACAAAAATAAAGGAAGAAATCCAGTAAACCACAATCACTCCATATAGTATCCAACTACATTTTCACTCATAATGTACCGTAAAAATATTGTCTGGATAATCAGTCCGGATCGAAGAGGGTATATGGCCCTTATTCATATGGCAGGCCATTCGGAACATAGTTACCCGCTGTTAACAACTCAAATCAACGCTTTCATTCGCTCATCTCTCACCGGTTTTCCACCCCTTCATCACCACAACTAAATCTAAAACTACCTTCTCCTAAACATCACTTCCCCCTCCCACAACACATTCAAACTCATAAACGCTGACATGAATATTTTCTATTAACCCCACTTACGCAATAGTAAACTCAGGAATCACCCCCATCTCCTCCTTCATCTCATTTCCAACTTTATAACTCGCCTTCCACCTCAACTTAGCCATCTCAACCTTTTGACTCTTATTCCCACCAGCATGTAACAACCTGATAGCCTGCTTCAGTCCTTGGCTCTGTTTTGGCGCCAAATTTCTGCCCGGTTGCGCACCCCATTGAAGTTCATACCCCTATTTTTCAACCCCACTTAGTCAGCATTCATAGGTATCCACTTTAAGTAAACAAAAGGAGAAAGACCACCTACCTTGGTAACAGCCAACTGGAAATTCAACTCTGAAATTGGTTGCGCAGTGTTATTCCCAAAGGAAAACAATAAACTCATTCCCGGGTCGGTGTCAAACTTCCTGTTAGCAATCATGTCGATTTTCAAACTCGTATTGCTGACCAAGGCCTTGTGTTCTCTTGGCTGAGCCGGCGGAGCCTCTGGCGGGAGCGCCGAAGAAAAGCTCCATTCGTCATCTTCGGCCGAAGCAGCAGGGGCCGCTGGAGCCGGTGAAGAACCCAAAGAAGCCAACTGGGCAAATGGATCGTTGGAAGCCGGTTTTACCGGTGGAGGAGAAAACGCAGAGAGTGGTTTCGGGGTGCTTGATTGTGATGGTGCAGATGTAAAAGAGGCAAAATTAGAGAAAGGGGCTGGCGACGAGGTTCTGGCTGTGTTGTTTTGTGTGACCGAGGAAAGAAGAGCCGGGCCGGGAATATCTGATTTTCGTTAGTAACCGGCCACAATGCTAGAGTAGTGAGAAGAAACTCACTTGTATTTGCTCCAAAACCCAAAGCAATCCCACCTCCCTGACCAAAGTTGGAAGGAGTATCGGCTATTGACAGTCCAAGGAGATCATCTGCAATTCCACCACCGGATCCACCAGCCTGACTGCCACCACCTGAACCATTGGTATCTGCCGCATCATCAAAGTCTATCAAAGACAACTCAGCAGCCGCACCCTTCCCACTTCCACCACTGCTCGTCGGAACTGAGTGTCCTTGTTGTATTTTGTTGGCACCTTCAATATCTCCCTTCTTCAATAGCCTGTACCTCTCAAATGTCCGATGTATGCTGTCGTTAATCTCGAGCAACTTCGCAACGGCCTCGTGGTCATCTGACTCCTCCTCGCACATCTTTTGGATCTTTGGCTGAGCGCTGGATAACGCAGAGGCGAGCTCTGAAAAAACATCCCCATCCTCCAGCTTGTCTCCCGGCTTAAACTGAGTCAGCCTCTCCTCGAGCAATCTCGCCTTTTGCTGAATCTTGGCAACCTCCTCGGCTGCCTTGGCGCGGTAATCAACCTTTGATCTCGTATCGTGACCGACCATGACTTTCATGAGTTGGTTTGCCTCGCGCAAATCTTCGGGCGTGCCTCTTCGAATGAGTTCTTGAAGTTTCGCAGATTGGGCCTCGCGTTCCTCTGCTTCCATCTCTTCGGCTGACTTGAGGTTCTGTGCAGAGTGTCAGTGGAATTGGGTATTGCTTGGCACGGGGGCTACCTACATCGCTCGGGTTGAGAACAGCAGCATCTTCCCTCCTAATCTCCGGAAACGTATACCCCTTATAACTAAGGAGGCGATGCATATCACGGATAAACCCCAGATCCTCTTTGTAACGGCTCGTCTCGCAAATAGTTCTGCGCCATTCCTCAATAGCTTCCAGAATTTTTGTCTGAACTCGAGAGGGTCGGATAGGGGGACGTTCGGGGAATCGACGGACGAGCTCATTGAGGAACTCCTTGGTACTGATTTGAAGGTGAAAGGGGTAACCACAGTTCTTGACGCATATATCAAGTAGGTTGAGCGCGAGCAAGGAGATGTTCGGGTTGCGATGGTTGATGTAGTTGACGATGGACATAGCTGCCTCGCGCGGGGTTGAGCCCTTCTTGGCATTGATCAGATCGCTGATTTCGAGGTTGAGTGCGAGGTTTGGTTCGTAGTTCTCGGGGCTACATGCGGCCTGGATGAATCTTTGAAGCTGCGAAGGTGCTGGGTGGCCCGAGTCTCCCCAGCGGTCCCTAGCCGCATATCGCGCCGATGTAGCCTCCATCGTGGTTGGAAGGGGTGGTATGGTTGGTGTTGTTGAGTATCAAATGCGGCCAGATTGTGATTAGCTATGATGAACTGTAAGTGTTATCTGTCCAAGGCAGACATAATTATCGGCCGTTTATTGATGCCTGCAAATAGTAGATAGAAGAATTAAATGGACGAGCTTGGGCCCAGCAAGTACCTCAGTGGACGGAATGGTCGGCGGTCGGTCGGGGCGGGCTGTGCAACACTGGGCAACGACGTCCCCGTTTACCGAATAAATTCCAGGGGGATCCCGTTGCTCTTGGTCTCTCAAACCCCTGTCCTGTCTAAACGGCAAGTTGCATAAGCGGGGTGGTGGGGTAAAAAGTTATCAATTCAAACCCCACCATTATCAATCTCGACAGAAGCTGGAAATTCATCGTCGTCATCCAACCATCTATCTACACCTCAAAATGGTTCGTCACAAAAAAGACAACTTCCGCGGAGGAAAGGGCAAAAACCTCCATCGAGGACCTCCTCGAAACCCCCGAACAAACAATAACAACCCCGACGACGATAACAACACCCCCGATGGCACCTCCTCCAATGGACGCGCCCGCCCCGCCTTCAAAGCAGCCTGCTGGGATCTCGGCCACTGTGATCCCAAGCGTTGCTCAGGAAAAAAGCTCATGAAACTCGGTCTCATGCGTGAGCTTCATCTCGGTCAAAAACACCCAGGAGTAATCATCACCCCCAACGGAAAATCCACCATCTCTCCAGCCGATAAACCCATCCTTGAACAATTCGGTGCTGCGGTAGTAGAATGCAGCTGGGCGCGCACCCAAGAAGTCCAATGGAACAAAGTCGGCGGCAAACACGAGCGTCTCCTCCCTTATCTCGTAGCAGCCAACACAGTCAACTACGGAAAACCATGGCGACTTAATTGCGTTGAAGCACTGGCAGCAGCATACGCCATCTGTGGTCATCTCGAATGGGCTCAACAAATCCTCGAACCCTTTAGCTACGGCAAAGCATTCCTGGAGATCAACGAAAAGCTTCTCAAAAAATACGCAGCATGTGAGGACGAAGCAGGGATCAAACAAGCGCAACAAGACTGGATGGAGAGACTTGAAAGGGAATACGCAGAAAACAGAGAAGAAAATGAGGATAATGATATTTGGGCAGGCGGAAACGTCAACAGAAGACAACAAGTAGATACTGATGATGAAGAGGAGGAAGAGGATTCAGATGAAGACGACTCTGGCAGCGAGGAAGAAGAAGATGAAGACGAACTAGACGGCATCTACCTCGGCACTAAACCACCACCCAAGAAGAAACCAACAGATCCTGTCGAAGAAAAGGAAGAAGAAGAAAAGGATCCTTACGCTATTTCCTCGGATTCAGACGACGACGCAGAGATGGAAGCAATCCGTCGGAAAATCCTCGCCTCAAAGCCGTTTGCAAATAAGGAACAAGACTCAAAGGGCGCTGCCGTTGATGATGATTACAAAAAGCCAACTACCATTGCTCGTCCTCAGCCAAGTCATTCACAATTTAAACCAGATTCTGACGCCGAGCCGGACTCGGATAACGGATCTGATAATGACGAGTTTGATGAAATCATTGAAGCAACTCCCATGACGGACCGGATTGGACTTGATAGACTGGAGAAGGAACGGAAGAAAATCACGACTGTAAAAAGGACGTATACATCTGGAGGAGCATCGGCGCCTGGAAGGTGGTAATGTGAACAAATTTCAAGGATTGCATGTACTATTATATACAAGCGAAAATGAATGACAAGATTCCACCTCTACAAATGAATGAATCCGCCTTTGTCCGTCCACCCATCTAGATATAATGCTTTGTAATGTATTTACACATGATATGCTATGTGTAGACAAGGAAACATGCACCTAAGCTTATCATCACACACCCCAAGAGAATGAAGAGAAATCTATCCCCCATACCTCACCATCTTTTGTATGTATATACCCAATATCGTTCCCATCTCTCTATATGCATTCCCTCCCCTATCTTACAACGTCCTCTTGGTCCTGACCTCCTCAATAGTCTGGATATGATCTCCTTCCTGGAAATCCTCCCAATTCTCAAACGAAATACCGCACTCTCCGCCCTTTGTTGCCTTTTCAACATCCTTTTTACCATGTTTGAGTTGATCAAGAATGCCTGTACATCATATCATTAGCAATCAATTCCCACTGAAAAGAGAGAGAGAGAGAGAAACATGGAGATGGAAAAGCAAAGAAAGAAAGAAAAAGAAAAAAAAAACTCACCCTCAAAAACGGTCTTATCCCCCCTAATAACCCTACACCTACTATTAACCTCCACCGTCCCATTCCTAATCCTACACCCCGCAATATTCTTATACCTCCTCCCCTTCAAATTAATAGGAAACACCTGCAAAACCTCCGCTTCTCCCAAAACCCTCCACGTAACCACCGGAGCCAAACACTCTGAAAGTATCTGTTTAACCTCCGCCACAAGATGATAAATAACGTTATGTTCCAAAATCTTGACCCCAGCGTCGTCAGCCATCCGTTTAATATGCCCCGGAACAGGATTATTAAAATTAATAATCGTCGACCCCGAAACAGAAGCGTGTTCGACATCCCACTCAGTAATCTGTCCCGGTCCCTGATTCAATATCCTGCATTTAACCTCATTATTGCCTTGTTCAAGAATAGCAGCAGCAACGGCTTCTACCGAACCGGTGACATCACCTTTAACGCTGAAATTAACGATTTTAGTCTTTGATGCCCCGTCTTCCTCCGCATCTTCAAGGTATTCTTCGCCTGCCTCAAGAGCCTTTTGTCGTTTTTCCTCGCGTTCTTTCTCCAATTCCCTCTCGCGGGCTTGTTGTTCCTGTTCGGCCATTTGAGCAATGACTTCTTCGCGTTCCTTGAATTCCTGGCGGTAATCGACTGCATCCTTTGCTCTGTCTTCGTCTGGAGCTTGAATAATCATATCGCCTGCCTCTGGGGGGTCTTTCCATCCGAGAACCTCAACTGCCGTTCCGGGAGGTGCTTCAAGGACTTCTTCGCCTGCTTCATTGCGGAGTTGGCGCACCTTGGTAAATACACGTCCGGCAACGATAAAGTCTCCTTTTCGGAGGGTACCGCGTTTAATGAGAACGGTAGCTACACGGCCGATAGGCTTGATACTAGATTCGAGAACCCAGCCTTCTGCCATGCCGTCCGTTTCGGAACGAATATCAAGCATTTCTGCCAACAACAAAATGTTTTCCTCGAGATCGTCCATACCTTGTCCTGTTTTGCCGCTGACAGGGACGACTTGAACATCTCCACCATAGTCTTCAATTTCGAGACCTTGAGCAGCGAGATCGGCTTTGACACGGTCAATGTTTGCTGAGTCCTTATCGATCTTGTTGATGGCGACAATGATTGGGACCTTGGCGCCTTGAGCATGCTTGATAGCTTCAATGGTTTGGGGCTTGACACTGTCGTCGGCTGCTACGACGAGAATGACAATATCCGTGACGTTGGCTCCGCGTTGTCTCATTGCCAAGAAAGCAGCGTGACCAGGCGTATCAAGGAAGGTAATGGTTTTGCCGGTGGACATTTTGACCGAGAAAGCACCGATATGTTGAGTGATACCACCATGCTCCTGAGACACAATAGACGATTTGCGCAGGAAATCCAACAGAGTAGTCTTGCCGTGGTCGACGTGGCCCATGATAGTAACGACAGGAGGCCGGAGGGGAAGAGACGAGGGGTCCTCGGGTGGAGGACGCGGCTTCAAATCCTTGTCCTCGCCAGCTTCTATCGTCGGCTCAAAGCCATACTCCTGAGCAATCAGGGCGGCTGTCTCACCAGTTACGATATTGTCTTTGCCCACATCCTCAAACCCAAGGGCCTCCAGTTGTCGCACAAACGGTTTAACCTTTTGACCCAAAGCGTCGGCGAGGTTGGCCACGCTGATGAATTCCGGAAGGAGAATAGGAGTCGGCCCTTCGGCAGCCTCAAGTCTCTCCAACTCCTTTTCGAGCTTTCGCTCGGCCTTGCGACGGCGCCGCTCTTCACGCTCAAACTCATCAAACTCATCATCACGTTCGTATCCTTTGTTTTTCGATTGTGTCTTTTTGGGCTTCTCCTTTTCAGGAGCGTCAAATCGTGACCGGCGCTCAAAGCGGCGCATATTCTCGGCAGCAAAGTCAGTAGTATCGCTAGGGAAAATGTATGGCGTGGGTTCTTCTGAAGGAGGAGGTGTAGCCGCCGTCGCATTTTTGTCTTGGCTCTTGTCGACATGCTCATCAACCCAGTCCCAAGAGGCTTCTGACTCAGGATCAGATTTGGCAGTTTCTTCACGTTGTATCATCTTGTCCCACACCGACTCGTCCACGTCCTCAGACAGAGGTTTAGGAGGTGGCTTCGGACCTGCTAAGCGGGCCCACGGATTTTCGTTGGGTGGTCTGGGATGGTGGTTGAGCAGCCCTCTAACGGGATCCAGAGCGTTTCTGAAGGGGTCGGAAGTTGTTTTGAAGGGGTTGGTGGGCAAGTGTGGAAGGGGCACATCTTTGCGTTGAAGATGTGCCCATTCCCTGCTGTCAACCCTGTCTGGATTGCGGGATACGCCTCTGGTGGAAGGTGTAGATCTTATGGGAACACCCTCGTCTCTGGCCGGTGCCGCCTGGCGTTCCTTCATGCGTTGCTCATGAGCAGCTCGTTCATGGGGTAAAAAGTGACCGAGAGGATCAATGTTTGCTGAAGCAACCTTGGCCTTCTCCCACTTTTCTCGCTCAGCGCGTTCGGCGCTCTGACGCGCTTCAAGCTCCTTTTTAGCCCGTTCCTTCGCTACTCGCTGACGCTCCTCCTCTACTCGCTCACGCTCCTCCTTACTCTGCCTAACCTGTTCCTGCGCTGCTCGCTCACGATCCTCGCGTTCCTTTTTGGCCCGTTCCTTTTCTGCTCGCTCATGCGGCAGCAAGTGATCCCAAGGGTCTACCATAGCCGCCGCAGCAGCCTTTGCCTTTTCCTCCTCAATCCTCTGTCGTTCTTTCGCTGCCTTTTCCTCCTCAGCACGCTGGCGTTCCCGTGCAGCCTGCTCCTTGGCAGCCGCAGCAGCCACTTTCGCCCTTTCTTCTTCTGCCAGCCTTTGGCGCTCAGCAGCGGCTCTCCCCTCCTCAGCGTGCTGGAGTTCCCGCGCAGCCTGCTCCTTCGCAGCGCGCTCATGGGGCAGCAAATGAGCCCAAGGATCAACGCTCGGCGAAGTCGCCTTTGAGCGCTCTTGCTCAAGCCGTTGACTCTCCATTGCCTGTTCCAGGGCAAGCCTAGCCTGCTCGACTCTTTCTTGCTCGGCTTTCAGTCGAGCCTCGGCCTCTTGAATTTCCTTTATGCGCCGTTCAAGACTAGCCCGCTCAGCAGCAAGTTTGGTCTGCTCCTCTCTCTCCCTTTTAGCTCGCTCACGTGCATCGGCTTCTTCTTGCTCCCTCCTGCGCTGCTCGAGAACAACCTGTTCAGCAGCAAGTCTGGCCTGCTCCAGCCTTTCTCTTTCTGCCCGCTCTGCAGCGAGTTTGGCTTGTTCAACCTTTTCCTTCTCAGCTCGCTCACGGACCTCGACCTCCTCTCGCGCCTTCCTGCGCTTCTCAAGGGCAGCGAGTTCATGAGGCAACAAGTTATCATCGGGGTTGATGGCCTTGTTGCCAAAGATCGGTGAGCCGAAAGAGCCCCAACCGGAAAGGGAACCGAAACCTTTGGTGGGTTTGGCTGCAGCAGGTTTGACAGGCTTTGTAACGGGAGCGGCTTTCAATGTAGCCGAGAGTTTTTCCATAATCTCAGACCCAGGGGGTTTGGGTTCGGAAGGAGATGTAGGCTCGGGCTCTGGCGCGGATGTAAGAGGAGGTGGTGGAGAAGGAGGGGGAGGAGGAGGGGCGGCAGGACTCGGCGCCACAGGACGGATGGGTTGTACGGGAAGCGGTGATGCATCGACTGGTATACGGCGAATGAAGGACTGGGGGCCAGACGAAGACGCATTGGATGTTTTTAATGGCGACCGAACAAATTCCTTTTGTGGTGGTGCTTTACTGAAAGGCTCAAACGGAAGTGATGATGTTTTCACTGGTGTCCTCGATGGTGGTGCTTTACGAAAAGGCTCAAACGGGAGTGGTGCTGCCTTTGGTTTTGGTGCTTCAGCGGCTTTCCTCTTAGCTTCTTCTTTCTCAGCCTTTGCTTTTGCTATTGCGGCATCTTTGGCCGCCTTTGCTGCTCGAGTAGCCTCTTTTGCAGCCAACTCGTGCGGAAGCAAATCGTCATCGGCGGTCGCTTCGGTCTTTGGTTCGACGCCCCATTGTGGAAAGAATCCCTTGCCTCCAAATTGTCTCGTAGTCGTGGTGCTGCCTAGAAGGAGTGTCGGCCTCATCGCGGGGTTGGAAAGCGATCTTAAACCTCTCCTCGAGCTATAGCTGCTGTAGCTGTAAAGACAGAGCAAGCATGCCGAAGGCCGCTTTTGCTTCTATTTTTCTGAGTGTCAGTTGTATTTTTGGTCAATTGTATTTGTAAGAAATAGCTTCCGCGAACCTGCCATAATCCACCTCTCATGATTTGGTGTAATATCGCAGCATGGCGCTGTGAAAAATTGTTTGTAGAAAAGGTTATCGCGCTCCAAAAATTCGGCCAAGCTCCCAAACTATTACCCCTGCAACATTTTAGTATGGCGGGGCACCCACGTCAGTTTCGGGAAGCCGATGTAACGCTTTGTGTTGAAGATGAAAGGGGTTAGGGTTCTAAACCCCTGAATAAACCCAACTTCATCTCATTTCCGATCATCATCAACTTCATCAACCACCTGTCAACATTGTTGGTGAAGTGTGAGGTATCTGCCATCTCAACTTTTCTTTTCATCACCACTCTTTTCACCCTTTTTCTTTTTGCACTTCACTTTTCGCTCTTGTCATTTAGCAATATTTTAATAATCGCTTCACTTTCGATTCACCGACAACCGATCAAACACAACTCACCAACTCACCCCCGAATCACCAATACTCCTTCAAAATGCCACCAAAAAACCGCCTCCTCTGCTCCAAAAAACCCTCCCCCACCCTCAAACCCCCCAAACCCTTCAAGGAAGCCCCCACCTCCCTCTCCCCCTTCCTCCCAATCCTCTCCCCAGACCACATCTACATAACCCACATCGACCCCCGTCCCAAACAATTCAAACGCAAAATCTTTCAAGTCCCCATAGCCCTAAACCTCTTCATCCTCCTCCTCTTCATCTGGCGCATGTACTCCATCCTCCCTCACTACCTCGACATATTCATCTCAACCATCGGCTACGAGAACCACACCACAATCCACTCCAAAGACATTTCTCAATCCCAATTCCTCTACATTGTTTTACGTCGAGGCGCCTCTTTTTTTCTTGATTTCCTCCTAACTGTATTTATTTGGTCTTGGCCATACGAATTCGTCGTTGGAGGATTACATAATCTTTCTTCTCCAGTTCAATGGAGATGGCACGTTGGGTTTCGGGATAAAGAAATTTACATTCGCAAATCCCGTAAATGGGGAGAGGAAATCTTTGGGGAAAATGTCAAACAAGATTTCCTTGGTGATGGTGAAGGAAACAAGAATAAACCAAACGAGGTTACAAAACTCTTGTTTTCTAAATTGAGGGAAGCAACTTCGCCTATGCTGCTCAAACAAAAGACTGGATACCTCACCATGGACGGAAACTGGGATTTGGACTGGGCCGCAATGACTATTGCGCATAAACTTGTCGATAAAAAAGAAATTCCTCTCTCGGCATTTGAGACTGTTGTCTTGATTTATCATGAGAAATTCGGTTGGTTGGCCGTGGATATGAATGTTGGAGGCACAGGCGGAAACGCTCAGGAGGATGCTAGAAGAGAACAGGTATTCAAGTTTAGGGATGCGTTAGCTGCTGTTGGCCAGGAGGATCTCTTTTTCAGGTGGATTGAGGTTGTGCAGTTTGAGACGAACAAGCCTGGTGGATTTACCCCCGAGAGACAAGTCGAAGTTGCTCAAAAGATTCGGGATTTGTTCAAGGAAAAGGGTATTGATTTTGATGAGTTTTGGAAGGAGAGTGTTGGAACTGACGGAATTATTGGTATGGATTAATCTATCGTGGTTGGTTTGGTCAAAAAGGATGTGTTCATAGATGAAAAAGGGTATATATGTCATGGCTGTCACACATGTGGGGGGAATTTGAAATGCATAAAGGTATAGAGGAACGCCCCAAAAGAGCATATGTAATAAAAAAGCAAATTAATTTGTAGCAAAAATGAAAAGCAAATAAAAGATGATGATGCTCGGCAAAAACAATGCTGGCACTTCAGCCTTGAGAGCAATGCCCGCTCAGCTGCTTCATTTCTTCTTGTTCTTGCTGGGACCAAGCGCTGCCTCGCGCTTCTTGGCTTCCTTTGCCTCAATCTCGGCCCTCTTGATCTTGGCCTGCTCTTCTGCTTCCTCCTTCTCAGCCTAAATGAAGTCAGTAATATGCCTTTACTCAAAAGATGTGATTTTTCATACCTGTTTACGAGCAGCCTCCTGCTCACGCTTTTCCCTGATGAGCTTCAAGCGAGCCAAGTCGGCCTTAGCCTGATCGGTCTTGCCCTCCTCATGAAGCTTTTGGTACCTCGCCTTGGCCTCCTGAGCCGCCAGAGCTTCGCGTTCCCGTCTGCTAGCCGGCGCGGAGACAGCGACCTTCTTGACACCCTCGGTAACCTCCTCAACGCTGGTAGGCTTCTTTGTCTGGTTACGCGCAGCCTTGGAGTGGTTGGGGTTGACAGGCATGTCATCTTCGCTCTCCGAGTCGCTTGGGGGAAGATCGCCGACCTCGACAACCGTGTTCTTTTTCTTGATGGCAGCAGCCTTTTGTGCCTTTTTCTGGTTCTTGCGCTCCTCACGGCTCAACTCGGCAGTTGCTGCAGCTGAGGAACCGACGGCGATCTCGTCTCCGGACTCCTCCTCAGACTCCTCCTCTGATGAGTCCTCCTCGGAATCTTCCTCTTCGTCCTTGGGGGGAGCGTCGCCCCACATTCCCACTTCGTTTCCATCGGCGTCGAGGGGTCTGAGGTTCTTGGAGAAATGCTTGCCACCTGTTTGTTTTTATCGTCAGCAAACTGCGCTTAAACGTGATTGTCAAACTGTCCTTACCACCACGTGTGAACTTTCTGAACTTTCCGCGTCCGCGGGAGCTAGCAGCGCCGCCGCCACCACCTGCCATTGTGATGATTGTGTGTGGGTGTTGTTGGTTTGGTGTTGGATGATCGCGGGGTATCGCAAACTCGAGAGAGACTGCGATATGTGTAGTGGAAGTTGGCGTTTGATGATGCGTGAACTTGCGGTTCCGGAGATTCTAATAAAAGCAGAAAGAAGAATACTGGGAAAGAAGAAAGCGACTAGTTAATATAAACTGCCAACAAACCTACTTTTGATGTGTATCTCCTGAACCGAAGCACAACACACCTAAAGAAACGTTATACGTACCCCGCAGTGGAGCTAAAACGCCACTGAAACTTTGGATACCTAAGAATTCTAGGCATCATGATTGGCTGGTTCCTGCAGAAATCACTGGACGGCTTCTTGTCCAAAGTCCTTATCGGTTCTTATCTGCTCCGCTGCCTCTCTGTGGCTGACTACTTGTGGCTTGCGCAGTGGGGCACTGGAAACCCTTTTTATTGAAATTCTTGCAGCCAAATTTTGGTTTCTCTTTTTTCTTCTTTTTCTTCTTCAACAACACATAAAACACAATTTTTCTCTCGTATTCACTCCGGTACAAGTCTTACACCATGGCCGTCTGGAGGGGAAAGCGAAAGATAGATCAAAATTTTTCTTGCGCTCAACTTTGTTCTTAGCGGTTCCGCCGCGATGAGGGACGACAGAAGATTGCCAGAGACATTTCTTTCCCTGTGAGATGAGGCCTCTTTTTTGGTACTTTGGGATCTGAGTAAAACTTGTGACTCCTGCCGAGTGACTTGCGTTACCGTTTTTGGCTTTGCTGCCTGGGCAGACGTCAGTTTAAAGTTATCGTTTTGTGATATGTGTGGAATTTTTTGACGCCACAAGTGCTGTCAAACCGGCAAACCGTCAAATTGGTCATTTTTTTGGAGTTTATTTAGAAATCCTCAAGACTTCAACTGCCGCAACCCTAACCTGACTTCATCTGACTCTTTCACTCCATCTTCTTTTACAACTCAGAGTTTGCGGCACAGTCCCTGGCACCTGCCTTCGGGCGTTCAAATTGCGGCGATGTGACCTGAGAGTTGTACAAGTCAGCCCTCCCAGGCATTTGACATCCACTGTGGTGGGTTCTCAAACTGCCAAGCCTCCATGAAGCCGTTCTCGTGCGAATCCCCTGGACACTCTCTTTGGGCTCCCGGTTGATCCCTTGACCATCATCTAGAATTACCATGTGAACGTGGTAGTCATCTCATCATTCTCGACTTGTACAAAGAGCCTGAAAGTTTAAAATCCGACAGATGGCCTCTTTCCGGAAACCATGATCTTGTTTTCTCTCATCACCATCGCCATACTCATCATCATGGCTTCGTTTTTCACCTGGCTCGCCTCCTTCCGGAGACCATACTCTCCTCCTCGCAAAACAGCAGATTCAGAATGTCCAAACAGCACCAAATTCTTTGGCTCCCAAATCGGAGGAAGGACCGTCATCAACTACAGCTACACCGACATGCCCTGGACCTTGATGTTTTGGGACACCGTCTCCTTTTTCAAGTGCCTCTGGGCCTTTCCCTATGTCATCTTCCCCGTGACGCCAACCGACTCTGCCGAACTCAGCGAGATGGCCGTGACCTGGGGAAACTGTTTCTCAGTTTTCATGCACGTCATCCTGGCGGTTCTTCAGCTCGTCTTCATCTTTGGACTCCTTCCGTTTGCGGCTTTGCTCCCAGTCTGGACCGCCATCCTCCTCATCGTTTTATTCCTTGTGGTCAACCACGGAATTTGCCTGATCCTAAACGGAGGAACCCAAGTCGAACATCATTCTCAACCGGAATACGCCGAGGCGTTGCCTGAACACGCCCACGAACAATGGATTTACATCAACGGTATCTGCGCTGGGGACCACTGGCTTCAGTCAAACCTCAACCGGATCGCAGCAACATTTAAGCGGCCAGTTCTCGGCATTCACAATAAAACTGCCGGTCTTCTCTTTGATGTATTGGAAGTCTTGATCCAGAGAAACTGGGGATACGCAACCAAGGACGTAAGAGTGTGCTACCGCATCATCAAGGAGAAACTCTACAACCCGCAATACACCAAAGTCATCTTTATCCTGCACAGTCAGGGTGCAGTCGAAGGCGGCATGCTTATCGACTGGCTTTTACAAGAACTGCCGCAGGATATTCTCGCCAAATTAGAGGTTTATACCTTTGGTAACGCAGCGAATCATTTTAATAACCCTTATAGACACGTGAGTTCTCAAGGGGCCGCAGAAAAGAATCCTCTTGCTGCTTCGACGGATTCTACGTTGCAAGAGACAGGCAACGGCAACAGCAACGGCACAAAATCGAATGGAGATGTCCCGTCGTTGAGGTCGCTTACCTCTTCTACTACCTCTGTTCATCCGTCGACTATTTCTGATCGAGCAATTGGACATATTGAGCATTATGCTTTTACTAGAGACTTTGTTGCTTTATGGGGTGTACTACACTTTGCTACTTCTGAATTGGCGTCGGCTACTCTCCCGCGGTTTATTGGTAGAGTATTTTGTAGGACGTCGCCGAGGGGTGGACATCAGTTTGTGCAGCATTATTTGGATGGAATGTTTCCGTTGGAGAGAGATGATCAGACGAATGAGTTGGCTAGGGATGAACACGGGAGGTTGAAGGGTTGTGCCGAGAGGAATGAGTTTATGGAGAGTGAGATATTCGTTGCTGGGTGTGGAGAGGAGGAGATTTATGGTGTTGTTGGCAGTGGGAGGAGGACGAGGCGACAGTCGGCTGGGGAGGAGGATGGTGTGAGGATGAAGGTTAAGGAGTTGAGTAGGTTGTGGGGGTATAGGAATGGTGGTAGTCCGGAGCAGAGGTGTTGAGAGGCAGATGACGGGCGTTGGGAGAATGGTAAGGTACATCGATTGGGCATACGAGGGAAATAGCATGTGGTTTCAAGTATGGAATGCCTTGGGGCAATTTGAACTTATACACGGGCATCGGGCGGTTAGTTTGTTTCGTAATGAGGCCCTTGGTCAGCAGCACTTCTTACTTCCCTTTCGCTATGTGAGGTCTGGGCGGTCTCCGGCTTGGGTCGTCTGGCTCAATGGAAACTTCTTCTGTACGCGCTGAGTAAGAACCACATGTTGAGCCTCATCTTTTATCTCTGAAGGATTGTGGGTCAATTTACGATATCCCCAAGTGCCGACCATCGAGCCAATCCACTTGCCCGATGCGTGTTATCGTTACCACAGCGTCCCAAGTTTCACAGCAAGGCTGTCCTTTTGTCTTACCGAATTTCCACTTCCGCGCCTTTTTGGGGGATGAAAAGCGGGGAAGTCGAGTGTGATTGGGCGTGTGTCTCGACACTGCAGCCAAAGTGCAGAAGCATCCCGCGCCCGGTTGGAAAGGATGCCTTGATGATTGCCTTATTTCTAGCCGCAGATTGGAAGAGGACAAGGTCTCGTGGTGGGCGGCCAGCAGAGCTTCTCGGAGTGGCGATGGGGTATATAGAGTGCAGTTAGCAGTCCCCAAGCCCATGTTGTGCGCAAGTGTGCCTTGGTGAAAGCCTCACTTACACCGAAACAGCAACCGTTACTTGATCCATCATTTTCCCTCCGCCTCCGACGGAAAGTAGAAGCACCATGTCCGGAGTCAGCTGCTTGACACCGGTCTTCATTGACGACTATAACCTTACCAAAGGTGATCTTCGCCGTTACATAAAGAGCTTATTTCCCGAAGTGTCGGGAGTCAAGGTTGAAGTGGGAAAACGCCTCTTTGCCCCAGTCTTATGATCGGCCCTGTCTAACATGCTGAAAAAACAAAGAGCCCGAACCGGAGAGACAAGTACATTGTCTACGCCCCAAGGGAATTGACCGAGGTTTGACACCCCACTGCTCTATACGCTCTTGAGTTTTTTTTCACAATTGAGACCCTAACTCGGTACCAGGATGAGCTGTATGAGATAGAGGCGCTGCGAACCAGGCGGCGAGACTAAGCACGAGACCTAGGGGGGTTGGCGAGGGGGGTTGGCGAGAGAAATGAGGCGATTATGCGATTGTCAGGCGGCATCGACGTTGTTGGGCATTTGGGTTGCTCGTTTTAGTTTCCAGCTATTGCACTTTTGCCTAGCTACCTCTTATGGAGGTATTTATTGTCAATTCACGAATTCCAAGAGAGTCAAGTTTTTACCTTTAAAATACACCTTCCCTAAAGTCGGTCAGATTTCCAGTCCGTCGGTGTCACGCCGGTTCCATGAATTCCCAGAATCGGAAAGAGGCAACACCCATGGACGCGGGTGCTTGCTGCGGTTGACTGCCGCAAGGCACTCATGCATTCCCCACCGCCGACCTCCAACATCCAATTTATCAGAGTCACCCAATTACAAAAAAGCCTTGGTGCATTTGTTTGTGTGCACGTTTCCTTGCTTACCTTAGTGTCTCGTGTTTTTGGGGTATTGCCCAATTGACCTGCGCGACAGCCGGTCATGAAGCCTCCCTCGTGTGCCTTGCCCCGCGGCCGTGCCAGGTCCCCCTTATCCTTCAAATTCCTCACAGGCGGTCCTGAAATCCTCAGCCATGCTAGGTAAATGTTTCGCCTTGAAGCACACCTCCGTCACAGCCCTCATCACTCGGATATTGCAAGTTACACATGTTGCCGCGTTCTTATAACATTCAGATGGTAGGTCTGTTGATGGCTGATAACACAACTCAAAGTTACAGGGCACATGCAAACCAACAGCCGAAGCCATGTTCAACTCATACGACATGTTCAAAAATGCCAACAAACCAGAAAATTCCGAGACTTGGCCGGCAAACTTAATTCATCCCCAGTCTTTCAGACATACGGTGAAGCAGAATCAAGAAGAACTCGAGCAAAATTCCCGGCGACTATTTCTCTCTGAGAGAAATCTGAAGCATGCTTTGGTTGTCATCAGGGAAGCTTCGGATCACCAAAATTTCCTCACCACCGAGTGCAAAACGTTGGAACACCTCAGAAACCATCTTCAAGCCAGTCACAACGATCCGAAATGTCGGCATGTGTTTTTCAAAGCCGAGCATAGCCGTCGGCCTTTGGATTGTTCCAAGGCAATGTTCACCTCGGTCATGTCGTGGCATCAAATCATGGCACCATTTGTTGATTTAGTGCTTGGCTTCGGAAACCAGCCTTCTGGCAAGGAATTCCATTATACTTCCTTCCGGCATGAAGCCTCCCTCGACCAGAATCACAGCGACATATTTTCCATTCCCGAGCTGGGACGGTCGGGGCTCGGGATACGCCACTGTTTTAATCTCTGGTCTCCCGAGGAGACAGTTTCTCCCAAGTCAAACACCCCAAGTTGGTCTCTCCGTCAAGCAGCCGCTTATCACTCGTTTGATCTCAAGTCTGGCCGGGCGGTATGGATAACCATCAAAGCCAACGACGTGCTGAAGAAACGGATTATTGGCGCGACAGATACCTGCGACGCACTCCAAGTCGAGGCGCTATCTGAGCTCGCTGGGTGCTTTTCTGCAGCCCTGACCACCCATCTCATTTTTTTTGAATGGTGCGGCGAGAGGTGGCGAAAATACAACGGCAGCTTGGAAAAGGACACGAGTAACATCCTTGACAAAGCCAACAATATACCAGTCCACAAGGTCGAAAGCTTGCTCGATTATGACATCGAAACTCTCATAAAAACTTTGCAAACAACCCCAGAGACCATAGCATCACCAACTCCGGAACGTGCAAGAACATGGCAAAGTGCTCGTACTGCTTATTCAGTTCCCTCCAGCCCAACACTCGGAAAGTTCAGCCGTACTTTCAGTGGGCTCAGTCGCATTACCACGACCACCATGAATTCCACGGGCCAGTCGTCAAGAGCCGTACCGCCTCCAATGTCACCGCTGCTCGGAAGTGGGCCAAAGTCGCCAGTGGCCGACAGCGACACAGACGATGAGGAAGACGATGAGGAAGACCGCGCGCAACCTCAAGACGCATTCCAGTTGCTACGAAACTTCGGGATTAAGCAACTTCAATCTCTCAACTGCATCAAGGCAGATCTCCACACATCTTGCCTGATAATGAGGCTGAATGCCGAGGTTTTGAATGATGTGTTGAACTATTACAATGAGCTGTTCGATTCATTCCCTGATGAGATCAAAACTGGCTGCAAATATTCCTTCCTTGAGTTTTCCCGACGGACGACCTCGATCATTAGATTTTTAGAGAAGGAACAAGCCAGAACGTCGGCATTGATGCTGTTGTTGGATGATGGAAAGGAATTGGTTAGTCAAACTTTGAACTGATACGCACACGAGCTTGTCTTCTAACATGCCACAACTAGTTTGATAAGTTCTTGCAGTTGCGCCACATAGAGCAGAACAAGCTGTTCACAGCAAATGCTCATCAAAGTACTCAACACATGCAGAACCTTACGGTTGAGATGGCCAATTCGACACTAAATATGGAACAAATAGCGACAAGCACGCATACGATTGCAGAAAAGGCGAAAAAGGAGACGTCTTCTATACACTTCATCACGGTGGTGACACTTTTATTTCTGCCGGGGACTTTTATTGCCGTAAGACTTGGGCTGCCACCGTTGCCGCTCATATTTAACCTACTAACATGCAGTCAGACCATATTTGGCAGTGGACTTTTCCAGTGGAATGATAATGATGACCCGGAAGGTAGAATTCCTATTTGGAAAGGGGATCATTTTGATCTTTTCATGAAATGGTGCGGCGGGCTTATGGCCTTGACCTTCTCAATTTGGATACTTTGGGCTTTTGTTCGCCCACGATGTCAGGCACGTTGGCGGGCATATCGGCAACGGCAAAAGCCGGTGGATGAGGAGGAGGGGAAGACTGGTTGATCAAGAGATATTTCAATTTTCTTCTGACATTGCAGCGATTTACATGCACTTCGCCTCAATGTATCACGTGCGTGTACCACTCAATCTCACATCGGTTTACCAGATCATGCACTGCCACATGAGTTTAAGCTCACTTGGGAGGCTGTGGAAGAGTTGGCCCTGTGGTAACACCTCAACCTTGGGGAACACTACTGCATGCTAAGCACGACATTCCCTTGAAATCAGCCCAGCAATCCAATGAGCGGCTCAGGCCTGGAGAAATCAAATCGCCTTGTCAATTGCCTTGCTCCAACTAGCTAGCGGGTGCAACCTGTCAGAAGCAATGCTGTCAGGGGTACATAGGCACAGAGGTACTGTACATGTACATACATACATACAAGGGGGTTCGGGTTTAAGATATCTTCGTATCTCTGCAGCAATTATTACTTTTATTAGTCTTCATCTTCTTCTTACCGATAATATTTCCGCGCCAACAAGTTTCTCGCCTGTTGGACTTGGCTGAAAAGTCCACGTGCGAGGCCGCCGGGACTGTAATCGACTGAGGGGCATTCATAATCAAAACTCATGCTTCTTGCTCCTGCCATTAGGCAGCCAACCCGCCCACCCCTCCCCATCTTCCTCCCCCACAACACCGATACCAAGCACATCTTCTGGCAGCGAGCCTTACTTGCAACGACTTGGCAAACCACTTCCACCCTCAGCCAACTTTTCTTTTCCCCATTCCCATTTCGTCAACCATCTAGCACTGCTAGACCTCTATTGCTCTTCGTCACTATACCGGACTGTCACCATAAACATGCGAAAAAGCCAGACACACTATCTATTATTTTACTCTCAATCAAGCTGCTGAACCAATCTTATGTTCTGGTTGGCACGCGATCGCGGGGTAATTCATTGCAACCACTCGCCAGACACTCGACTTCTGTTACCACCAACCATCATTTAATTATCCGTCATGGACTGCAACCACCAACCTATGGAAGACCACGATGATCCCCTCGATGCCTTTGCGCGCTACCTCGACAAAAACTGGAAAACAGGCATTATTATCGCCCAGGATCAAGAACCTGCCGGCTATATCTCCTATTCCGCACTCCAGGAGTACTGGACAGACAGAAGGATCAACAAAGTGTTGCACGCAAGGACCCGTACCGGCTTACCACTCCCTGTTGATGTTCAGACAATTAAAAAAGACTACCTTGTTATCTTCTCAATTCTAGTATTTATTTCTACAGACGAGTCCTTCAAAGTCAGCTGCATTGCTAATTTCGTTCGATTCACGATTACCGACGGCAACCTTCCCCTTGACAGAACCAGAGCCTCGGATGTTTTCCCAAGCGGGCTGCACGGGGAAAGCTACTGGGAGAGATTCAATGACCATCAGTTTCGCTTCTATCCAGTACGGCTAGGCTCGACAGTCCATCATGACCGTCCACTCTTGCCGGGCTGTATTTTTCCCCTGGAGCGAGGAGATAAAATATTGGATGAAGTTGGAAAAAACAAATCAGTAGTGCGCAAGCACAAGCTCACAAGCGGGGGGAAACATCTCAAGGAAGGGGTATGTCACTATACTCGAAAGAGCTCACACCTCACCCATGCTAACATCGACGCTCGTTACAGGATATAGTCGCAGTCAAGGAAACTCTTCTCACCAACGACAGTTCAATACAGACATTCGAGAACGAGGTTCGTGCATACATCTCGATTGCCAATAGCGGCCAGAGCCGTACTGCCGCCCGATATTTCTTGGATTACCATGGCTCTTTCCGACAGGGCGGGAAGGGATTCATAATCTTAGAATTCGCCAATCAGGGCAGTCTGGTGGATTTTTTCCAGACCAATGATTTGCCAACGACTCGAGAAGAGCTGTATAGTCTGTGGGAAAGCTTCCAAAACCTCGCTAGCGGACTCATGCTCCTTCACGACATCAACGACTACGATTTGTGTGGGATACACCAAGATCTCAAGCCTTCGAACATCCTCGTCTTCAGACACGGTTCAGGGCCCCATTATACATACACATTTAAGATTGCCGACTTTGGGCTGAGCAGCTTTTATGTCAATAAACCTGTTCATCCAGATCGTGGATGCACCAGGGTATATGGCGCACCAGAACTCGTTGCCACCGATGCCCAACTTAGACAACTTAAAGGGAGCGTTACAGCAGCGGCTGATATTTGGTCGCTCGGGTGTATTTTCTTCGACTTGCTCGTCTGGTGTATCTGCGGAGAACGAGGCCTAGACAAATTCTATGAACTACGCAAGAAGGCCACCCAGGACGATGTTTTCCTTGACGATAACGGATACACGGCGGCATTCCATAACGGATCAGAGAGACTATCTGTTGTGGACAAGATGTTGGACATTATTCTTTCCCGCCGTCGCATTTTTGACAACTTGACGGAGTGCCTTGGCAAGTATATTCTCAGAAAGATGCTGGCGACTCCGGCCATTGATCGGATCTCTGCAAGACAGGTTATACTAGATCTTAGTAACTTCCTCAAGGAGGCTAGGGATGGCACAGGCCAGCAAGATGTTTCTTTGGGGAACTCCAGATCCTCATCTTCCAGACCATCCATTCTCACCACCCCAGCGGCCAGAATCACTTTGGATAACACAAACTCCAACGGTAACGCCCAACCCGAGCCTGAAAACCGCTCACCCAATTCGATTACCCCAGGTCACGGACACTACGCTCCGCTCCAAGAGTCGCCGGATTACATTTCCCAACCTACAGATGCCCTCAATCTCGGCTACCGTGACAGATCTTCAGTTTATAGTCAAAACACCGTGCGCCCTGTCGACACACATCTCGGACAAATCTCTTCAAGCCAGCCCGGACTCATTCCAACTGCGCCTATTATGGCGGCCAATCAAGGTCATCTAGCATCAGAACCTCCTGCTAGAGGATTTGGGCACCAGCAGGGGCCAACTCAAGATGACCGACGACACTTCTCGGGCCCACCAGCGGATGCCAATCATTATCTACAAGTGCAAATGAATTCCCATTGGGGAAATAACCCCCAACCTCACCCTAACCAATCAACGGCAGCATTCTCGGGGCCATCCTCTTCTTCTCAAAGTACTGTGCCGAGCCAGCCTGCAACAAGCAACGGCACGCTCGCACCGGGCAACTCGCAAAGTACTGGACGTCCTAGCTCAACTCACTCAGCGTATGGTCCTTTGGATTTGAGGGGACAACAGATTATTAGAAGGCCAGGGCCTTCCATTAAGTCTGTTCTCAACTGGAAAAAGATGGACAAGACCACGAGAGCAAAGCTAGAAGGACGTGACGCCGCCGAGGAAAACTTGCGAAATCGCGAATACGTGAGTTGTGTCCGTGAATTAAACCTTTGGACATCAGACACCTGACCAAATGTGTAGATTTTCATAGCCGATAACTCGAAATCTCTGCTCGAGAATATCAATCACCAAAACGAGTTGCTCGAAGCCGTCGAAGCACTGACATACCTTGTAAAGGATTATGACGAGACTGGCGTGGAGCTTTATATAACCTCTAATCCGGATAAGAAAAAGAAGGCTCCAAAGGGAGAGAGCAGGGAATTGGTGAAGTTCTTGAAGAATAACTTGAGGTCATCAACAGAAAAAACCAGCATGGAGCTCAGTCTCAACAAGATCTTGGAAAAGGCTAAAGTCCTTCAGAGGCCACCCGACGCTAGAACACGACTTACCGAATTGCTGCTCGGTCCGAGAAACCACACCAACGTCAGTATATACATTCTTACCAACGCAATGTGGAGCGACGAACACAATGGCAACCCTGCGGTTGCTCAGACTATCCGCAACTTGGTGAAACAAATGGACAAGAACGGGAGGCCACGCACCAGCGTCATGGTCCAGTTCATTCGGATTGGAAACAATCCCGATGGGATTCGCCGACTCAAGTACCTCGACGATGACCTCGGAAAAGAGCTGAAGTTGTGAGTGTCACAAAATGATGTCCACGGCAAAGTCTGGAATTTTTGCTAACCTGATCATACACAGTGATATTGTGGATACCAAAACAACCAGCAACGATGTTTGGGAGATTCTGACCGGCAGTTTGGACTCCTCCAACGACGATCTGCCAGACAGAGAGGTTGGTAGGTTAGAAGACGGTCAACCAGAGGGAAGTAGCACGTCCCTGCAGGGACACGGAAAAGAGACGGGAGCGAACTACAGGCACCCCCGAGACTCTGGACTGGGGCATCATCCCGGATGGGAGAAACCAGGATCTGCGAGCCAGTTTGTTACATCCCAGTTTTTTCAGCATCCGGAATGCCGGATCCACGGTCGCGGACAGTGTATCTGTTACTAAAGATGACCGGTGGTCTGAGTAACGAATTATGACGGAGGAATATTTGGTTTTTTTTTCTTTTCAGTTTGTATATATTGATGATACCCAGTGTGCACATATTTCTTTCTTCACTTGGGCAGCACACAGTGGTGGCGTTGGGGGAAGGTTTGAAAGGGTCGAGTTTGCCATCATTATTGAAGGAGTTGGGATTTTGTGTCTAGATTTTGGATTCGAATTCTAGCATTTGTTTTTTGGTTTTTTTCCTTTCTTTTTATTTTCATTTTCTTTGACATCATATGTGTGAACACAAAAGCCAAGATCTCCTTGTCATATTTGTCTTGTCTTCTTATTTGGGTTGAAACAAGAACAGTTCTTATCCATAATTTAATATTACGTTGTCAAGAAATACCTTTTCGTTCTTTTTTTCTTCCTCTTTTTTTTCTTTTTTTCCTCTCTCTCGTTTACTGATCTTGTTGGTATTATTGCCTTTTCAAACTAAGTTCTTTTTTAAAAAATAAAATAAAAAATGAAATGGTTTTGTGATGAAGTTTGCTATGTTGATATAGGGGGCAGACAGTATACTCCACACTCATACTGTGTACGCTATGGATACTGCCCCTGAAAAGCCCCTGAGTGAGAGCTCCACACATTTTTCTCCCCTTTTGTTTATATTCGTCGCCATGACAACTTGGTCTAATGATTTTCAATCGTCTCTCCTTTTCTCTCAAATTTCTTGAAATATCTTTTTATCAAAAAATGTTATCAAAAAATTGTATATGAATGTTTTAAATTTTGATGGCTTTTTTTTAAATTTTCGTTGGGAAGGCTGAGAGGTAGGCTTTGCCTTTTTTGGTTATTCGGGTACTTTTTCTGCACTTTGCAAAGTCACTCAGAGAGATTAGCAGCAGAGCCGTTAAAACTACTATTTTCGATTATTGAAAGAGCTATTTCATCTAAATATTGGAATTCCGGGTGCCAGATTCGCACAATATTCGCGTCAGGCTAGGATGTTATTCGTACCGGGCTCGAGAGAAGACTCGGATAACATTCGCGTCAGGCTGGGATCTTCGTGCCGGGCTCGAGAGATTATTGAGGGAAATGTTTACTGTGAAAATACAACTACAATTTCGTCGTCGTCGTCAACTTTAATTATTATTATTGATCTTACACCGCTGGAGAATTTCATCAAATCCCAGCCTCATCTCCAGATCATCCATAATCGTCTGCCCCGTAACCTCTGTATATTCCATCTCTTCCTCTTCTTCCTCCCCTTCCCCACTCAGAAACGCCGTTCTATGACTAAACAACTCTGTATTCACATCACCATCGCTCGCAGCCCGAATAACATGTAATCTATGCGCATACACCACTCCGGGCGCGGTACGGTACCCATCCGACGTATTGTTTCCCTTGCTGGTAGATAAAACACCTCCACCGCTCACAGGAGCTTCGTTCGTCGCGGAGACCGACGCTTTGACCGATGCTATACGTGTCGATCCAGCTTTGTTGGTGACTTCGAACGACTCTGGCAACCAGGAGACCAGAGACTATATACACGGCACGTTTGCCGAACCATCCGCTATCTATGTGTTTTTTTACTTTGTCCAACTGAGTAATCTTGACCAGCGATTCCTCGTTAATCTTTTTGCCAAAGGTTCTGACTTCGAGGTCTACGGTCCCCAACGCAGTAGTCTCGTGGTCCGATGCATTGAGGCTGGCCGCAGCCGACGCCAGGCCAGTAATCTTGGTAAATAATTTACCGGCCAAAGAGCTGGGTAAACTGTGGGAATGGTTGTGGCTCGTTTCGATTATGCTTTGCAGCTCGGGAAAGATTATTTCAGGGTAACCGTGACTACCGTCTGCGAGGGAGACGAGAGAAAGGGTTGGCTTGCTCGGGTCGGAAAGTAGAGTGCCCAGAGAGAGCTCGCCTTCGGGGAGGAAGGTGTAGTTGGGTGGTAGAAACCACGTCTTTTGGGACATGGTGGTGTTAATATATATAACTTATTCTTATTCAATTATCTATTTACCAAGAAGAAAGCAAGAAGAAAACAAGGAGGAAGCAAAAGAAAGTAGAGAAAGTAGAGAAGAAGAAAAAAAGAAAGAAAAAGAGAAAGAACCAAGAGACAGCCTGCTTTTTGGGAAGGAGCAATTGGGCCAGGCCTCTTTTCCAAGGTCGGGTTGGCAAAAGCGGGGGAAAGCCACCCAGCTGAAAGAAATATATTGAGTGATAATACATGCAGAAATGGCATGCTGATCTCAGGAATGACCAAATCGGAACCGTCTGACACCGCAAAACCGAAGCAAAACTCAACCTTGTTATTGAGGGTAGTAGAGACGATCGGTTTTGTATGTAAAAATCAGAGTTCACTAACAGATATGAGATTTGTCTCAATCACTCATATCGATTCCTCCATCATGAACCTGGCCATGATTGGTGTGGCAATCCGACAGACTGGAAAGGCATCAAGAAGCCGCAAAGCCGGTAAGACATTTAATCCTGATGACTACCAAGAGCTAAGAAAGCATTTTGAGTGCATCGTTTTACTCCAGCCGAGCGAACCAGAGCACGGTTTCCCTGCAGACGACAGTCACGAGGACAGTATTGTGCAACAGGCAGAGAAGGCCATGGCGGTGAGGCTTGACGCTCTTCGGCTATCCAACCAGACGGCTGTTCAAAACCGTCTGGTTGAAGCCAACTTAAGGCGAAGGCATCGCTTTCTGCTGGCACAAAAACGATCTCAAAAAATCAAGAATTATCAGCCAAAGGGATCTGAGGACACAAAGGTGGCTGCGCATAGCCTCCATATGCCCGCTCCTGTTACTATTTCTCCATCTCTCTTCGCTCAAAACAACACACCAGAGACACGTATTCCCGGAGCCGCCAAACATATACAGACGCTGGTCGATATCTCTGACCTTACCAAGGCTTCCACTGCCGAGGGAACATTAAAATATGACATGAAGCGTGCGGCAAGGGAAGCATCAACAGTTGCACAGTCCCAAATCTCGTTTATTGCAAGTGGCACGGAGTCCCAAAACCACCGCTGCGAGCTAAAGGTCAGCTCGTTTGTAAATGCCCTTGCTGTTGTCAGACACTCCCTGTCCAAGTCTTTGAGAGTTCAACAGAATGGAAGTGAGTGATTTTGGATGCCATAAACTTATAGCTCTTCCTTTGAAAACCTACTTACCTTGATTAGGCGACACTTGATCGGGGACCTGTGCCCCTACACGTGTGTTTCCGAACACTGTCCTGAGCCACAACGCACTTACACTACAAAGAAAGCATGGGAGGCACATATGGAAAAAGACCATCCAATCCAGTGGCGTTGTGTGCTGTGCGAGGAAGACCTGGTGTTTTGGCTTCAGGGGGGCATGGAACAACATATCGCCACCGATCATGAACCAGGAATGGACACGCACTCCTTGGAGACTCTCTTGTCGTGGTCCGAAATACAGCCCATGGGTATTCGATCGTGTCCACTGTGCTCCTCATATGGACCAGAGGATTCTTCGGAGCTGCTCAACCATATCGTTCGCCACGCGTATGAGTTTGCCCTCAGATCTCTTCCCTGGCATGATCTGCCCAAAGAAAGCCTATATAAGCCTGTTGGCGCTTACACAGTACCAGAAGACAAGGATGATCGAGATTGGCTCCAAAAGTGGTTGGAAACATTGAAGTCTGACACTGCGGATCCAAGACTCCAGTTATCGTCGGACTTTGAATTAGGGGATAGTACTCTGTTGTTAACGCAGGGGAATCAAACCGACGAAGATTATTTCGATTACAACAGCTACTTTGACGATCATGATGCGGAAAAAATCTCCAAAATACTGTCTCGAAGACGTTCCTTCGGTTCTCTGTCTGAAATTGGTGATGAACTACTCGAAATTGAAGATGACGATGAAGAACAACCAGCCTTTGCGTTTGCACTCTACGTACAGACCTGCTCAAAGATCGGAATCATTATTGCTGATGAAGAAGCGACGGCCGAGTACGTCCCTTATTCTGCCCTTGAGAGATACTGGACCATTGAACGAGTCAACAGGGTCCTTCTCTCTTGGAGCTCCCCGAAAAGCTTGCCACCGGTCGATCTCCAAATAATCAGAAAGAACTATCTTATTATATTTTCAATACTCGTCTTTCTTCCACGAGAACAATCGCTAGTTCTTCAACGGATCAGTTTGTTAGAGTTATCGAGAGTTTTACCCAATTCCGAGTTAATGATGCAAATCTTCCCTTACACAAGGCAGCAGCTCTACCAGTCTTTCCGAGCGGGCACTGGGGTGAATATTTCTGGATAACGTTCGACGAGCATCAATACCGGTTCATTCCGTGCAAATTGGCCCAGACACACATAGCCAGCAGCTCTTCGCGGGTGTATCTTCCCCCTGGGGCGTGGCGATCAGATTTCAGCATCTCGTGGGCATATTACAGAGGTGGTCCGCAAGTACAAGGTCGTAAGCACAAGCGGAAAATTGAAATCGGGGGTATGCCACCTTGCCCAAAAGCAGTCACGCGAGCTCATACTAACATTCAGTTTGTCATAGGAGACCATCTCAGTCAGAGAGTTTCGCCTTAAGGATATATCCACACTTGAGAGATATAGAAGAAACGTGTTCGAGAGATCCATAAAAGACCTGCACGCAGACAAGTTTACCGAGAACGTCAAATATTTTTGGATTACCATGGTACTTTTGGACAAAATGGAAAGGAATTTATTCTCCTGGAGTGTGCCAACCGGGGTACTTTGCACGACCTCTTTTCTTCGGAAGACACATCGACTAGTAGAGAAGAGCTCTATAATCTGTGGGAAAATTTCCTCAACATTGTTAAAGGGCTATGGCATCTAGTCCGCATCAGCACCGGGGGCTATCGATTCGGTCACTCTATATTCGAACCTTGCTGGCGTCTCGAACCTGCAAGTATCCACGTCTTTGAACACGGCCATGAGCTCGGGTACACGTTTAATATAGACATTTCCGATTTCGATCTACTGAACATTAATAAAGATACTTCTGAAACTACACAATGGGCTGCTTCAGAGTACTATGATTTGGAACTCGACAAGCCAACTGATGGCAGGTTAAGAACAGGGAAGGCGTATATCTGGTCTCTAGGGTGTCTTTTCTTTGATATGTTAGTTTGGGCAGTCTGTGGTAACCGTGGGCTAAGAGAGTTCTCTCAATTACGCAAAGCATCACTCGAGAATATACCACTGCTTGGTGAATTGGGGTCAGGTGCAGCATATCATAACGGCACAGAAAGACTTGACGTGGTGGACAAGATGTTGAAACCCATTATCGCTCGTCGCCCTGTATTTGACAACTTGACAGAACCGCTTAGCAAATATGTTCTTGGGCATATGCTAGTTCCAATGGAACTGCGAAAATCCTTGGATGCTATCGAGACAGACCTTCGAAGCTTGCTTGCTGAGCGCAGGGTTCTAGGAACCAGAGAGCCATTACCTGACGGCATTATTACCGACCAGAACTTCAATTATCAGGGTAAACAACAATCGCAGCCCAGTCCTTCCATACAAGATGTTCTCAACTGGAAGAAATTGTACAAGAAAACAAGACTAAAACTACCCGGATAAGACACAGCCTCTGAATGTTTAAAACGAAGAGACTTTGTGAGAACTCCAAGTATTGCCATCCCCTGTGACATTTACAATGCTAATATAAGTCCAAGATTTTTATTGTCGATGACACCGAGACAATGCGCAACGCTCACTGGGATACCATGTCAAGCATCGTCCAAGCCTTGTTTATCCTGCTTAAGGATTGTGATCCCAACAACATCATAGAGCTCTGGTTTACCTCCAATCCGGATAAGTCAATCAAGGGTGGCAAGGGCAACAACAAGAGCATTTTTAATGCCCTGGAGAAGGCCAGGCATTGGAAGTCGACCATCAGCGATAGCTTTCGGCTGAGTCTCAACAGGATCTTGTCTCGAGTCAAGAGTAATATACAGCCGACCAACACCAGCCGCGACTCCGCTCGCAGTAGATTGAGCGCCATATTTTCCAGGCCGACCAAGGAATTCAGTATCTACATTCTTACGGATGCAATGTGGGACGACGGTCATACAAGTGATGACTCCCCAGGCGCCGCGGAACCTATTGAGACTCTGATACGGGAGATGAAAAGATGCAACAGAAGTCTCACGGAGGTTTCCATACAGTTCATTCAGATGGGTGATAACCAGGAGGCGACGAAGAGACTCAAATACCTGGATGAAAGCCTCTGGAAAAAGTTTGGTGACAGGCCAAAATAGTGAGTTCAAGATCGCGGACACGCACCATCTTTGGTATTCTCTACTAATATGTGTAACTTAGCGATATTGTTGACCGCCGAGAAAGCACCAGCAATGCCTGGTCCATGCTGATTGGAAGCATTGATCGCAAAACAGACACTACCGGAGCCAGACAGCGATGACGATAAAGAGGGACTTTGATGGCCAGGGTTACTACATCAATCCTGACGGGTGGAAGGGACCGGCGAAGCGCATGTTTGAAAAGGGAGACTTGCGGGATCTCAGTAAAGGTAAAGGAAAGCAGTCTGGTGATACTATTTTTTGTTGGTGATAGAACAAGATAGAGCGTCTGTCGAAGAAAGAGTATCTGGCACTTCCTCCGAACTGTCCTGTGCGTCTATCTAGGACCTGTGGCTGCGAGCTTTGAATTCTGATATTGACGAATAGCGAAGTACAGACCATTTAGGAGGACGATCTTTTAGTAATGGAAGAGATGATGGGATCTCTACCGAAATGATACATCACAGCCACATTGTACGACCAGACAGAATAGCCAGATACTTGAAGAAGATGTCTCTTCGTATAATGCTGTTTGCCACCTCCCACAATGCAGCCCGATTTTTGACACCCATAATAACCCTAAGCCGATTAAAGATATGAGATTTTTCAAGCCATTCCATCTTTTAATAACCTCTAAAAGAAAAAGCACAGGTTTTCGATTATAGAAAGGGATAAATTATTATTTTAAGGGATTTTCTTTAAATAAAATGGATAAAAGATAAAAAAAAAAACATGCCTTTTAAATGTTGTTTTGGCATGAGCATTGTGGGAGGTGCCAAACCGCATTGTACGAAGAGACATTCTTGTCATGGCGCGCACAGGCCATGTCCTGATTTTCTGTATCCAGCTGGCAACACCTGGTGTAAGTGGCCAAAAGCTCCCGACCCTCAAGAGGCTTCAGGCTGCGCGAGAAATTTGATTCTTTTCCTCTTTCTTTCTGTAGCTTTAGATTTACAAATATCAATGGAATTGACCTTGAAGCCTTGTCTCATGCAATCCTCAAATTGAGCCGTGACAATTCTCTACTTCAATAGTAGAGGCCGTAAGGTTAATCTGGCATTTATTATATGCAGCAATGTTATACGATTATTTGACGACTATAAAGCCAGTCCGTTCAACGCGGTATTCTCTTGTGATAATCGGTACATCATCGTTGGTAAAACCCGCAAACAGAGGAATTTTCGAATATTATACCTTCGGTCTAATGTACTAGATATGGCAGTTCATAATTAGCATAAGGCACCAGTCTTGCAATAGGCCTTTTTGACTGTCGAAAGCGAAGCTATCCCCACTCTGATATACCAATTTTTGACTTAGTCCTCCAGTCTTAAATCTGCACAGACACCTGTTTATGATGACGTCTGGCAGATAGTGACCAGCGGGTGACACTAGGTGTGGTGCTTGGATGAATATAACCAACTATGGGTACAAGACAACTGCTGTATCAACGACAGACTTGATTCCAACGGGACAATATAGAGAAATAGAGAAAACGGCCTCACCCCGTCTCATTAAATAATCCAAATTCACACATATAAACATCGATTTTTAAAAGCTCCAAGCATTATTATCCGCCGTCCAAAAAAAGGAAACATATATAAGACTGCTCACCCATCTACTCCATCCCCCAAAACTGTTCAGCATAAAAAGTCCCCGGCTCCGCCACCTTCCACGAATCATCAAAAGCAGTAAACAAATACAATCCACCCCACGGATTATCCCTCCAAGCCTGCTTGATGCTCTCTATTGCGATTTTCTGTTCAATCCTACCGGGGACGGCAGCCCTAAACACAAGTCAGTCCAATGACACCACAACCATATCTCCTTTTCCATTTTCACCCTCTCCAAAAAAAAAAACAGCAAAACACCAGAGAGACGAAAAGGAAAAGAACAGACAAAAAACTCACCCATTAGCCATCCCCTGCCAAGGCCATCCACTCTCCGTAACCACAACCCTCTTCCCCTCATCCTCCAGCACCTCTTTAACATCCGCAACCTTTCTCAACACAAACTCCCCCGCCATCTCCGCCACACTCTGCGAATCAAAAAAAGCATGTACATTAACCGCACAGTAATCAGACTCTACACACAACCCCGGTTCATTTTCCACCGCAAAAAAAGTATCTACCGTCACCACCGAGCCCTGATACCCCGCAGCCCTCAACATCCCCCTCGCTGCTCTAATCGCTTCTATGACTTGTGTAGCAGTCGCTTGTCCATTATTAACTAATTCGTTGCCTACGGAGATGGTATCGACTATTTGCCAACCTATAGGTGATGTCCCCTGTATAGCCGAAACGAGGGTTTGGATTTGAGGGATGAGAGAGTTGAGATCAAAGATTCCGAGAAAAAGTTTAACTCCGATGGAATAAGCCGCGGGGGTTACTGTAGAGACTTGATCGCAGTCGACTCCGTAGATACGGACTAGGTCAATGTTTAGAGGTAGAAGTCGTTGGAAATCGGAGTAGACTTGGGTTTTTGAGCGACAGGTTCCGTCGTTGTTGTAGGGGGAGTAGGTTATTCCTACGAGGGGATCGTTTGAAGTGGTGGTCCGGATGGGAAGAGATGACAGAGGGGTTGAAGTAGGAAGGAAAAGGTGGATAGAAGTTGTTGTTGTGTGGATTATGGGTTGGTGGTGAGGTGCGTTGATGATGTTGAGGATTATATGAGAGATTGTTGAAGTTTGGGAGGAAACGGAATTGTCATCGAGGAGCATTTTTGGGTCGTGGTGTTTGTTTCCTGGGGAAATTGGTTGACGGTTTATGTGGGAGGGAGTATGTCGATTTCCGGAGTGAAAAGAGGTGATGAGAGTTGGGCAAAATAAAAAAAGGATGAGGATTGAGTGTTTGATGCCCATTTTTGTTGTGATTTCGCTGTCGATATGCAGTTGTGTGTTTTGAACAGAAATGATGGCATCCCAGAATATTTGGAACAAAACGGTGGCCAGAAATGAATGGAAGGAGCCCAGGGAATCATCTCACCACTCCCCCCTCGGAGTGGAAGTAACTTCCAACTCTTGTCTGTCACCACCCAACAACGAACCTGCAATTGCCCCGACCTCTTTCCAAAGCATTAAATTAATTATCTGCCCATCAGCTGCCTCCCAAAAAAAAATAACAAAAAGAGCCCAGGCATAAGTTACACATATACACATAACGTAAACACTTATCATCTTCCTTTCCATGCCTACCGTCTATAACCAACCAACCCGCCTCCCTCCACCATATTAAAACGCCCACCATAAAAATTCTAAGCAGTCGGCAAGTTGAGCTTATTATTAGTCTTGCGAGTCATGACCTTAGTGATGGCATGTCTAATAGTAGTAGCAGCCTTCTCCATGTCCTTCTTTGACAAGCCAGAAGTGATGCAAACTTTGAGCGCGGGTTGAACGGTCCAGTTTCCGTCCTTGAGGCTTGCATGAGTAGAGATGGACGAGCCCTTGAGACGAGTAATGAGAACACCATTTGCAAGGGCCTGATTAGAACACAATTAGCAAAAAAAAACAATACCTCAACCCTTAGAGAACAGTAAAAACATACCTCATCACAACACTCCTGCATCAACCTCTCCTGATCCTCAATCGTCAACCGTCTAGCATTCACAACCTCGGGCTTAAAAACCAAAATCATAATCGGATTCTCAGGAGCGCTAGTGCACATAACCCAATCGCTTCTGGGATCCAACTGAGCGCGAGCCAACCGAATATTCTCGCGGCACTGTACCAGGATTTCCGGATTCGACTGCAAGACATTCAAACTCTCACTGGCCGTCATGGCCAGCATGGCGGGCAAAGCGGCAGAAAAGGTATAAGCGGCAGCAGAGATACGTTGATGCTCAACAACATCAGAAGAACCAGCGCAGAAACCGCCACCAGCGCAGAGAGGACCCGCAAGCGAACCAACAATCATGTCAATCTGGGTAGGATCCACATTCTGATGCTCAGTAAGACCACGACCGGTACGTCCAAGCACACCAAAAGACCAAGTTTCATCAAGAATGATGCGGAACTTGTACTTTTCTTTCAGCTCGATCAACTTGGGCAAGTCGTTCATATCACCGCTAGTCTCAAACAAAGCCTCAGTAACGATAAACCGTCTTGTCAACTTCTTCTTGGCCTGCTCTTGCACAACCTTGCGCATGACTCTTTCGAGGTCCTCCAAATCATTGTGATTGTACCATTTGATGTTGCTGCGGGAAATCTCCAGACCTCTGCGAATCGAGTAATTGACGGCGCGATCGGCAACAATGATGTCTCCGCGCTTGCAAAACGCAGGAATGACACTGGAAATAGCAGAGAAAGCTTGAGCGTAGACGATGCACTTTTCAGTGCCCAAGTAAGTAGCGATATCGGCTTCGGCCTTCATATGAACGTCTTGGGTACCGTAGAACTGAGGAGGACCGCAGGGACCAACACCGTAAGTACGCAGAGTCTGAATAGCCTTTTCCTTGATTTGTTCGTTTGCGTTGAGGTTATAAAAGTTATAACTGGCGAGGTTGGTGACAGTCTTTCCATTTGCGAGTTTAGATTTCGGTCCAGTTGGTCTGTTCAACAATCCCCTCGTCAGCTATATTATTCCTTCATTTTCTCCTTTGAGAAGCGCATAAAAAAGACTTACCCAACAAGAACAGGCAACTTATCCATCTCAGCCTCCTCAAGCGCAGTCTGCTTAGGCACCAAAGGTTCCGGCTGCCACTCCTCCACCAGCTCGTCAATCTCGTCATCAGTCAACTTGACATAGTTGACCTTGCTCGTCGAGTAGCTAGGCGATAACAAGTACCGAATAAAGAAAATAACCAACACCAATTCAATCGCCGACCGGACAGGATCGTTCTGGTAGCTGGACCGGACGTATCGTATCAGAACCGCACTGCCGGGAACCTGCTGGAAAGCAGTCGCCGCTTTATCGAGATACTCGCTGACGAGCGTTTGCACCTCCTGCAGCTCCATCTTTGATGTTCCTTATTTCCTTTTATTCAATTCCTCCCTCGTCGCAATCGCATCGGAAAACTTTGTATAATAATTCGTTTACCGCCTCTCCCGCGCGCGCCGTGTTCCGATCTTCGTAGTAAGGTATTTCGCAAGGACAAAATAATCGCGTCACCAGAATTAAACGGGCTTTCAGTTCGAAATTAATTAAACAAAGAAAAATGAATGAAGCGAAAGAAGCACAAAACTCCCCCAAGACTTTTTCTTCTTCGGGTTCTTCGGTCGTTCAGAAAGTAATCCGTCAGTAAGTTTTGGTTACACTCACCAAAAAAAGATGTCAATTGCAGGCGCATTGGAGGCCAACACGTCAGGCCAAGGTGCCCCACTTCCTACACCGCGCTCGGGAACGGGATTGGGAGACCTTCCGAGCCCCACTTTGTTTTTCAAAATTCAGGGGAAGTACCAAAGAAAAAAATATTCCCGAAGGCCGGGGCCGGATGACAGGTCTCCACACAGTATATGCAAGGTATCAGGGGTAAAATCAGAGATACCATTGTATTATTCTGATTTTTCAAAATTAACTTCAACGAATGCCACTCCTCCCAATTGCAAGTCTAACGAATTATAGCCCCCCGAGTTATTGGTGTGTATACACCCATGTGTAATGTATATGTATCATGTAGGAACAAATATGCAACGCGTGTTAAAGAGAGTAAAAATAAAAAGCCAATATGAAAAATGATAATTTGATGTGCCTTGTGTGCTGTGCCAAAAGCCAAAAAAAAAAAAAAATTGAAATAACGAGAAAAATAACTAAGAAAAAAGCTTTGCGCATGAAACCCAATACAGAATGAAGAAAACCAACCAAATAGGATAACAACATTTCATGACTCCTTTCCTCCCGCTCTTTTTACTCGACAACCCAAGAAAGCATAGTCCCGTATGGATCACAGTCGACCGTCATTTAACAGGCCGACTTATTAAACAGTATACAAGTAGTCATTCCTCCCAGGAAACCCTAATTCATTTAGACGTAGGTTGCCATTTCTGACCAGGCCGTGGCCACCGCGGTACGCTTGGCTTTTGTAGACGTCGCCGTCCTAGACGACGTGAACGCACCAGTGTAGTTCGGCCTGCCAGTGCCGGTGGCGGTCTCGCCCTTGGTGTCATTGTTATCCAACCCAGTTGGCTGGAGCAGATCCATAATGTTCATCGTGTCCCAGAGACCCTTTGGTATAAACCTGCCGGCGACAAGTGGGCCAGCGATGAGGGCAACGAAAACGACAAGCATCAGGAAGTAGAGGATGGCATAGCGGATGACACGTCTCCTCCTGAGCTTGGTCTGCTTCATGGAGTAAATTGGAGGGCGAATTTGCCGACTGCCGTTAATGTTAGCAACCTGTTGATATCAAAAACCACGCAATTTAGGAGAAACATACCTTGGTCGAAGCCAGAAGAGCATCATAGAGTGCAACTTGTCGATCTGAGGGATGATGATGAGGGGGAACATCATGAAGAGGATTGTGTGACCGAGAACGAAATCCGCGGCGAACATGCTCAGCTCGGTAATCTTGCAAAGGAATTCACGAGCGGGTTGCGAAATTGTGTGCCAACCCATAGAGTACCACTTGCCAGTCCAGAAGGCAATGTTGGCCGCATCTGTCTTCATTTCTCTGGTAAGAGCGAGCGAGACGATCAGCTTGAACACAAATCTCTGGAGAGCAACGACGGCAATCATTCCAATGAGAGTCCTGGCGAAGTTGAGACCCTCGAGGAAGAACATGACCTCGAAGAAGATGAGCAGGGCAACAACTGCAATACCGTGGGCAATGGCAGCGAGTACGGTACCGAACTTCTTGCAGCACATGCTCAAAAGAGGACCCATGCAGCAAGCCATACCGAACATGGCGGCAAGAACACCCATGTTGACAACGATGGGACCAAACGCGACAATACCGACACGGATGAGGGCAGCCGATGGCTTCTCCTTGGGGTGGTTTGCTGCGACACCAGTCTTGGCATTGATGAAGAGGTATGGAACCAGTGTGACGATAACCAGACCCAAAGGTGTCAAAATCTCGGACCAGAACATGTTGGTGATAGCAGCACGCGCGACGTCGCCCGACATCTTTGCAGATGGGTCACCGATGATCTTGCGCTTGTAGCCGGTGGTTCTGGTACGAGAAAGACGGCAAAAGGAGATCCACGAGGAAGCATGCGAGCGAGAGTTACCGCGCGAGAGCCAGCGGAGATACTCGCGGTAGTCGATGAAGAAATCGTTCCAGGCGAACTGATGCGGGTTGTACAGGAAGGGCGAGACAACCAGGGCGAGGAGCGAAATCCAGAAATAGACGAGGGCAGGAGTCCAGATAGTGACAGTCGCAAACAGCAGCATCATGACGAGACGAGCGCCAAAGTAAATCGATGGCGCAGCGAAACGTGAGTAGAGAACACCAAAAGGAATGCGAGCTGTGGCGAAACCACGACCGGTACCGATGTAACGGGCACCACCGAAGGTGATATCCATCTGGACGGAGTTGGCATAGATCTGGCAAACGAACACTTCGAAGAACGGAGACAGCGAACCGATCTGCTTGCAGAAACGGGTAGCGGCACGGAAAACACCGCGCTCCATCATTTCCTGGACGAAGAGAGGAACGAACGACAGGAAGAAGACGAAGAAGATGGACAAGATACTGCGGTAGACCCAATCGACCAGGGCATCGGTGTTGGCGCATCCAGTTGGGAAAAGAGGATCGGTAATCGGAACGTCACGGTTGTACTTGCAGGGGATAGTCTCCCTGCGGAGGACACCGATCTGGAGGAGACTGATCATGAAGAGCTGAACCGACAGCATGATAAACATGTTGTTGACGTGGAAACCAGGATGGGCGTAGTAGAAGGACAGGAAGCGATCGATAGGGAGCTGCGTGCCGAGATAGTAGTATTCTCTGGAAAGCATTTGCTCACCCATACCAGTTCCGATCTTGGTGGTGAAGTTCAGAATGGAGCCGAAACCCAAATCACGACCCTTGCCGCACTGGTAGTACTCGCAGTGCTTGATACGACCACCACGGAGAAGAGCGTTCATACCGGCGTAAATATCCTCGTTTAGATGGAGACCCTTCTGAGCTTTGGAAACACCACCACGAGTTGTCATGAAGATACCGTTGAGGAAATCAGGATGACCATAATGAAGCTTGCCACCAATTTGAGCGAGGGTTCTGGCGAAGAGAGTACCGAATGTCTGTTCCTTTCCGGCAGCGATGTCACCAAGGATACCGATGTTCTCCGAGAAAATGTATTCACGAGCACCAAGAATAGCAACAGGGGTGTGGACGGGGTTCTTGACACCGGGGGTGTAAGGAGAGACGTTGTCGGTCTTCATCTCTTCGAACTCGGCAAGAACGCTGCGAATCTTGAGACACTCCTCGAGATAGTTGTCCTGGTTGGCATCGATAAGCTGGATGTACTCGCCGCGGTAGAAGATGAGGGCGTGGTTCTGGTTGTCGGATTTGCCGTCGCCGAGAATGGGGTTGCCAGAGAGCTGAATGCGGAACTTGGGGCGGCGCGCGCCATTCTCCATAATCTCGGAATGACCATCAATCAGAGCAGAGTAGAGACGTGGCTCCTCGCCTTCGGCAACAGGTGGTTCTTCGTCCAGGTAGGAGATCTGGAGATCGGGATAGGCACGGAGCAAGAATTCGGCGTTCTCCATCTCCTCCTTCTTGAACTTGGCAAAGCGCTGCATGGAAACCATCAACTTGAATTTGCGACGAGCCATGCGTTCAAGCTCGCGCTCAAGCTTGTCAGAGTTGCCACCGAACATTTGAACGACCTCGGGATTCTCAACACGGTAAAGGAGCTTAATGGCGCGGCTGTAGTTCATGAAACCAGAAATTGTGCGGTAAAGAGTCTGGAAGCGAAGAGAAGCCCAGATACGGGTACGGAGCGTGTATTCTGGGGCCGACGACTTGAAACCGATGCAGTAGAATGGGAGATCATCAATCTTGCTCTTGGCAGCGTCCTTGTCAGCAGCCTTTTCGTCTTCGCCGTTGAACTGCGAGGTCTCATCCGCGAGAATCTTGGTGTCCTTGACGAAGCAATCCCACTCGTGAGGGTGAAGCTGCTTGAGGTACTCAAGAAGGGTGACACGAGAGTAGGGCTCGTCCTCGCGGATGATTTCCCTGAGCGAGAGCAAGATCTTCTCGCTGTAGTGAGGAATCATGACGGTGAAAGTGGGCATGTTGTCAACCGGGAGAGGCTCTGGGATAGGCGTAGAAAGCGATTGAGCAAAGAAGCCAATTCTGCGCTCGGCCTCGCTGTAGCTCGGGAAGAACTCGGTCTTGAAGGAGTGATCTTCCTGGGAGACGAAGAAGGTGGGAGCGCGAAGAGTGCGCTTACCCTCCTGCTCAGATGGCACCTGGTGGTAAAGAAGCTTCTGGACATGATCGATGGCCAACAAATGCTCACGATACATGGAAATGATGATAGCGTTCCAAATCTGCGAGATGAGAACCTTAGGCTTGTACTTGATCTCCATGTCGGTCGTGGCGAGAACCTTGGAGTAGATACGCTTGGGAAGGCGAGAGAAAATGTTTCTCCAGGGAGTCCAGATCGAGGAACCGAGGTAGAAAGACCGCGCAATCGAAGTGACGGTGTTCAGCAAGACGTACCAAAGGTAAGTGTCCAGGAAGAAAAAGATCAAATCAGTGAACAAGAGGAGAGCCAAGGTGAAGGTTGGCTGGTACTTGCAGAGCATGTTCTTGAGAATCGAATCACCAAGGCAGCTGTCGACGTTCATGATGGCCAAGTAGCGAATTGGGTCACGAATCGAAAGCGTGAGGTAAGCATATGACTCGGCAAACTTGGCCGTGAAGACGACGATCCAGAGACCAAACGAAAGTGCCATGTCGTTGCCCTTGAGACGAGGGTAGCTGGCAGTGAAGGTCTGACTGGCGACGTATCTCCTCGAGTTCTTGGTCAGGTAGCTTCCAAACAGACCACCAAGCGGCATGATGGAGAAGAAGAAGTAGGTGATGACGGCGATAAAGAATTGCACGATACCGAGAATCAAAGCAATCTTGCTGTTTTGCTTCTCAAGGTAGGCCTTCTTGTTTGCCGCAGGCATGAAGATGTAAACACCAGGCCCAACGTTGATGATGAAGACAAAGATCAGGAAGAGGAGACGCTTCGTCAGATGCTGCGCACCGGCCCATCTGCGAGGAACATAGAGCCATTCCAGGAGGGTAGCAACGATCTGGATCAGAGCAGCGATAGTACCGCCGAAACCGACAATCGACCAGTGAGCCGCTTTTGGTGGTGCTTGGTTGACTTCCTGCTCGTAATCCGGCGTAATAAGCGTTGGCGAGTTGAAAGCCGTGAAGAACCAGAACATCGTCAAGTGAATAATCCAGATACGGTTGAAGTTGGTGACCAAATGGAACCACGAACGAGCCTCCTTGTAGGTCTTGAAGAAGCACTTCTTCCAGTTGACCTCCTTGAGCTTGAGGTAGCGCTCAGCAGGAGGTACGTCAACCAGCTTGCTCTTATCGTTGAGCACGATGCGCTCAATACCTTCAGGATACCAGAAAAGCTGATTGCAGTCGTCATAACCGATAATCTGGTTATGATCCCTCTCGCGGCGAACATAGACTCCGTTGGAAATCTCGTAGCCCTGGTCGCGGCAGTATTGATACAGAGGGGTGATGACATTGTTGAGGAAGGTGAACTCCTCGACCGGCTCAACCTGGTTCTGGCAAGCGGGAGAGTTGAGGTAGTCGTCCGCGCACTTGAAGATGAAGCAGAGACATTCAGGCATGAAACGGACCTGGTTGGCCTCGCCCCAGCAGAGAAGGTAGAGAGCGAGCTGCCTGACACGATCATGCTGGGACATGCGGTTCATGCGTGTCTTCCATCGGAACTCGGCAGCTTCCAAGGAGTCGTCGCCTTCGAGATCTTCCAAGGCTTCCGCCTCGTTCTCGGGGCCTGCACCCTTCTTGCCCTTCTTGCTTGACTTGCGCGATTTCTTGCCCTTCATGTTGGCGAATCCAACGGCATCGTCCAGATCAAGATGGGCAGCGAAGTACCACTTGCGGTAGTTGGCATTGTCTCCGCCAATATAATCAGCATGGAGCGAAAGCAGGGCCTGATTTGGCGTCATGCGGGATGCACGAGAATCCAAGAGGACCATGAGATGATCATACATATTCCGCATGCTGTCACGCTGGAAACCGAACTTGGCCGTCAGGTCAAGGAAGATGTCCTCCACCTCCTCCTTTGAGAGGGGAATCTGAGCATCTGATGTCCAGGCTGGGTATGGCTCACGGGAGCGCTGGCTAGCTTGGGCAGCCGCTCCGTAGTCCATTCCGTAGTTGGGAGTTGAGGCACCAGACGAGCGGTTGCCGCCGTAAGAGATCTGAGACGATGGAGGCCTGTATCCTCGGTTTGCTTGTCCGTCGTACTGGCTGTCGTAACGCTCGTCGCCGCGTCCGTAGTAGTCCATGTCGGCAGCACGCGCCATGTCTGACCTCATGGTAAAATCGCTGAAAGTCTCGGAATCGTCTTCTGATCCTCCGCGGGGACCTTGGCCATTGCCGCCGTACCCTCCATTGCGATCGTACCCTTGATCGTAATAGCCATTGTTGTTACCGTTCTGGTCGTAGTACCCATCATTGTACTGATCGTGGTTGTTGTCGTAGTACCCACCATCCTGCTGATACTGGTTGTTGGGGTCGGCATTGTAATAACCGGACTCGTCGTAGTAGCCATCCTGACCCTGGCCACCGCGTCCTTGTTGACCGCCGCGATTGTCATAATATTGGTCGTCCTGGTAGTACGAATCTGAGTGGCCGTGCTGGCCGCCTTGTCCCTGGGGATGAGCGTATCCATCGTCATAATCGTTGTAGCCTTGGCCGTGGGCGTTGCCCTGGCCATGGCCTTGGGGATGTCCCGACATTCTGGTCCACGAATCTAGAGACCACAACCACGTGTTAGCAATTGCCAGAACCACAACCGGATTGGTAGCAAAACCCCCTTCAAGCGGCGCGTTGGTGATTTGGCTGCTTCTCAGCGACGTGCAGTGCAGCCAAAAGAGGCGCACAGAACGCGGGGAAGAGCCAAATCTCCATTAAACGCCGTTGCGGGGGCTTGAGCAAACCCATAGATGTGAACTTACCAGATCAGAGGCTCATGGAGAACTTTTTGGCAGAAGTGGGTAAAATGGCGTTGTGAACTCGAAACTCAAACAAACAACCAAAAACTGCCAGGGAGAGTGAAACCTGACAATCAAGATTGTTTATGTTGTGTTGAGAAAAAAATCCAGAGGTGGCCGGCCACAGCGGTTTTCGACGAAAACGCGGCACTGGAGATTTTTTTGTTACTATTGATTACTGGTTTTGTGGTTGCTGAAGAGCAGTGTGGGTGTTGTGGTTGGAGGCCGTGATTGTTGATGCACAACAGTCGACCTGACCAAATAGGGTGAGCGATTGGCGGCGCGGTGGGGCGCAGACAGGAGGTTGGCTTGGGGATGATGGCAGAGTGCACTGCTAGCCGGAAGCAAGAAAAAAAATGAGATGTCGGTCGACGGAGGGCCCTCGATTGCAGAAAATCTAAAAATCGGTGTTCCTTGTCGCTCCAAAAATTAATTCCTCCTTGTTTTTTCTCTTCTTCGTATCCAGGTAATTAACGATTGACTATGTCGCGATTGGGTATGCGATGTGCTGTCTCACGGAGGGGCGAGGTCGTGTGTCTCGAACGGCGGAACGCAGAACGCAACGAAACACTACAGTGGACGGAGAGACGTTGTTGGCAGCACAGCGGACTTCACTGATGCTTGACCGAAACGAGAGGTGGTGGAAAGAAGGGGAGAAGGGGGGGGGAGAGCGAGTGTATATGGAAGAAGGAAAATAGAAAAAGCTGGGAAAAAGCCACCGGTGATTGGTGAAGAAGGGAGGGGGAAGGAGCAGGGAAATGGGAAGAAAAAGGAGGCATTCAAGGATGTGGGTGCGTTTCGTCGTCACGCACGGAAAGAGACAGGACCCAGCGCCCAGTCGCCAGCAAGCCGCCCCGTCCTAGGCGACACCACTCTCTGCACCGTTGACAGGGGTGTGAAATGTTTTGCCAGGGGCACTTTTCGCAAGAAGGAAGGGTGAAGGCAGACACCGTGTAAGATACACTGTGTATGTTGGTACACCAGGAGTGGTTCTTTTCCCAGTTTTTTGACCTCTTATCACTCCTTTCAATTTCAATCAAGATACGGATATATAATTCCAAAATACACCCCTTCCCGTAGATAAATACCAGTCTCTTTTTCATGTGCTCATCAACATTCTTTCTTTTTGACAGTGTCCGACGGTTTCCTCTCAGGGGTTTCAATTTGTTTGCCACTAGATTTTTGCCAGAAGACCGAGCTGGACTGTCGATTTCTGGCGCCTTTTTTGACATGGAATCGAACTTGGCAGCTGCTTCAACCCCACTCGGAAGGTACCCGATACCAGCTCTCAATTGCAACGCGACTCCTGAGGACTTGGACTGGTCGCGCCACGATCTTGATTGAAAGAAATCGATGAACCAATTGGAAGCCGCAAAGTGCATGACAACGGGGCGGCGCCGGCTCGCTGACGGTCTGGTGCGAACTGGCGAATTGAAATTGCACCGTATCAGATTTGAGGACTCCGCCACACCGCGAATCCAGCAGCTTGACTCCAGCACTCGGTCCAATCACCCCTGATTTCAAAGCGACCAAGGTTTCGACCAGGTATCTTTGAAGTACAGGGTTCGGCGGTTCACAGTTACCGGATTTTCACAGGCCTCCTCCACCAAAAGTGACGATGACGACCACTTTTTGAAAAACAAGGAAATATTCACATGAACAAGATTTTTTTGACAGCTCCAAGATAAAGCCCAATCGGTCTCTCCAAGCCTTGGATCCGAACGGTTCCATCATCCAACTTGTCTTTGACAGTTGACAGAAGACAGCAGGAAAAAACGAACAAACAAACGATTCTCTGTCCCGTCACTGACCCGTCGTGCCCGTGGAGTGACAATGGGCTGTGTCTGCAGCTAAAATGATAGCGGTTCCCGATACGGACGACACATGTTCCCCAACCGTCGTATTTCACCCTTTTCGCAATTTTTATTCCGCGTATTCATTCGATCAGCGCGGGTGGTTTTCGTATCAATTTCGAGAAGCATACCATCCGTACGGGGATACACATCGTGGAGGTGGGAATTGCCTCACAGATATCGGGTAGGGCAACAATGGCGCCCAGATCAGATCGATGATCGAGAATTCAGTTCCATGTTGAGCTGGTTCCCAGCCTTCCAAAGGCTTCTAACGGAGCCATTGTTTCCACACTGTAATGATTGCGCATGGAGCCGCCTGTTCAATTCTCTGACAAGCGCTTCGGTATCCTGTTTAGGCCCGATTGATCCGAACACAGTGCGCAGTTCTCGTCCCTTACTTTTCTGTGCCTCCCTCTCGACCAACGACTTCTATTTCTAGCAAACTTGTTTTTTTGATTGAGGGGAAACAGCAGATTGTGATGATGACGGGATTTTGGGTAGTACCGGCAATTAACAGTTTCTGCAAGGAACCGCGGCGCAGTCGAGACGTTTTTTCCTCTGGTGCTCCCACATCCCACATCCTACCCATTCTTTTTTTTCTAGCCTTCCAGAAAAGGATGGTCTCCCCTTATCGATGACGGTACATTTAATTTGGTGCCTATTTACGTGTGGATCACCCCTATCCTCATTCATTGGGTTTTTGGAGATCTTGGCAACAGTTGATTGATGAAAGACGAGATGAGTGTGTAAAAATACCATCTCCCGGACATCCCCCACGATCATGTGTATCAAACAGCGAGAGACCGGTACGGAATACCTGCACAAGCGTTGGGTGGTCCGTCGTAGTGGGCTCCATTGTTGTGCTCTCTTGTAAGGCATGTGGACGAGAAGGAATGTAAACCAGACGCGTTAAACGGGCGTTTAAAAAGCAATCAAATTATGACCAGAAAGCATATGATATCTCGTTCTGAGACATTCCACCCCTCATATTATCGTGTTCGCCCCCTGCAAGCATAAAACCACGACAGCCCACGAAAACGGGTAATCTGCAAACAGAAAATCAGATAGATAATCAAGGCTGTGTTACCGCGTGCACATGGCGATCGTCTCATCTATCGTCCAATGAATTTATGATGACACGAGAAGGCGAAAACGGCGTGTAATGACATTCTTTCCCCGTTACACATGCGTAAATTGGGTTTCGATAGCGCCGGCAAGTGAAAAAGACGACAGGGCCGGTAGGGGTTCAATGAGTCAAAAAACGTTAAGACTTTTAGAATATCGGTGACCACCGAGATGATGGATAATAATTTAAATAATGGAGCAATATCCCAACCTGTTTTGAAACATTATTATCAAAACTTGCAACAACAATTGGAAGATGTTGAAACTGACAATTGGTGGGGTTCCATCCGAGTTTTTTCGGATGGGGAACCCGGAGCGGAGCGGGAAGTCTACGGGTGGTTAGCGCGGTTATGTCGTCCATGGCAACCACACTTTTGATTTACTTTTTTCCAAAATCGGGTTCGGGAACCTGCATTTGTTGATCATCACAAGGATTGATATCGCAAACTGTTTTTAGAATTATTCTTTTAATAGATCACAATTCGTCATAAATTCGTATTTTACGATTTTTAATTCGAGGACTAAACAAATTCAACCGCCACTGAACAATCAACATGTCACGAGGGAGAAGGATCGTGTGGAGCGACGACGACAGCGATGATGATGAGTTTCCGGATCTCGCCAATCTTGTGCCTAAAAAGGCAGAAACAAAAACAGAAAAGGAAAAGGAGTCAAATGCTGCGCCAACCACGGCAGTGAGAAGGAGAAAATTGGGCAGCATTCCAGACAACAAATCCCTATTGAGGGCATGGACTCCGGAAGATGGTGAGGAAAAGGAGGTCAAGACATCGTCACAGAGGAAAAAAGAGGAGGTGACGGGACCACAAAAGTTAAAGAAAGAAGGGACTCTACGGAAAGACAGGGTGGAACTGAGAACAAGGAAAAGCAAATCAGCCTCGGTTTCACCACCGTCACCAAAGGATGATCAGGATTGGGAGGAGGAGGAGTTTTTGTCAGCCCAGGAAGAGGTTGAGATTTCCATCATTGAGGATGTCTCACTGGCTGATGATTCCTTTCATTCGTGTGAATCTGAGGGGACTGAAACTGGGGATTTGGGAGGTGATGGTTCTGAGGAAGAGGAAGATGAGGATGACAGCGAGGATGATGACTTTTATGAAGATTTGGAGGATACACCACCACGGCCATCAACTAAATCCAGGATACAGGGAAAGAAGCAGACGAATTTATCCGAACCCAAAAAGACTACAGAAAAGAAGGTTCCATCACAGAATGGAAAGGTCTCAATCCCAGATCTAAAACCAAAAACATCAAGAGACAACACCAAGAAATCCAAGCAGCCACTGGAAAAAGATATAACAGATAAGATCTCCAAGCTTCGATTGTAAGTTTTTTTGTCACCAAACCAGCAGCAACTAATAAATAATCTCAGGGATGCAATGGTATTCTTTGACTCTGACAACGAAGACGACGACAACGTTGAGGCAACACCCCCATCAACACCTCCCAAGTTGAAACCATCTCAACGTAGTCTCCCCTCACCAACTAAACTTCCTCGAATCCCTTCAACCCCTCATCGCGTTTCCTCGGATATCTTTTGGAGTCAAGAATTCGTCGACGACTGGAACGATCAACATTCCCCCGTCAAGAATCTCTTTCCTTCAAAGCCGTCCTCCGTCACAACAACAACCAAACCCTCAAAACCACCATCTACCAAACCCTCAATCAAACCCGCCTCCACACCAGCAAAACCCAAACCAACTTCATCTTCCTCAAAAAAAGAATTCTCCTCCTCCAAAGAATCCCTAGCCAAGTCCTTCCTCCACCTCCTAGACACAACCATAACCTCTTCCCAACTCTCCCAACTCTCCGCCTCAACAGGCGGAATCCATCTAATCTGGACCAACAAACTCTCCACAACAGCCGGTAGAGCCAACTGGAAACGAATCAAATCTTCCTCTACTCAATACACCCACCACGCAAGCATCGAACTCTCCACCAAAATAATCTCAGACCCCTCCAGACTCCTAAACGTCCTCGCCCACGAATTCTGTCATCTCGCAAACTTTATGATCTCCGGAATAACAACAAACCCCCATGGAAAAGAATTCAAACTCTGGGCGAAAAAAGTAACTGATAAATTTGGTGACAGTCATGGGATCGAGGTGACAACTAAACATTCTTACGAAATTGATTTTAAATATGTTTGGAGCTGTGAGGAATGTCAGACGGATTTTAAGAGACATAGTAAGAGTATTGATACTGCAAGACATAGATGTGGTGTTTGTAAGGGAGTCCTAAAACAGATTAAACCTGTTCCGAGGGAGGGAAAAGGGGAGAGTGAGTATCAGGTTTTTATGAAGGAGGAGATGAAGAGGGTAAAAAGTGAGAATAAAGGGATTAAACAGAATGAGGTTATGAGGATTGTTGCTTTGAGGTGGAAGGAGAAAAAGGAAGGAAAGAAAGGGACAGGGGGAGTGGAGGTGGAAGAGGTTGAGAAAAGGGTGAAATTATTGATTTGACTTTGATTTTGTATTGCATGGCGTGGAAAAAATGGTGTAATGAACTTCGTTAAGTTGGTATGAATGCTACGGAAACTAAACAAAACTAAAACTAAATACTACATTCATCGTGATTATCGTCATCAAAATTTCCCTTAATATAACGCCTTGCTGCCTTGTCTTTCCCTGATCTTCCTTCCCTCCTTTCCTGCCCATGAAAAACTATCCAATCCTACCACAGATAACTCAGGGAAATGTTTGTGTTGGAAAGACCATCCCCCTAAACCTCATTAAACAACCCCCAATCCTTAACATCAAACGACTCCCAAATCCTAGCAGCATATTCAACCGCATCCCCAATCAATTCTCCCTGTTTCCCAAGAGCCAAATCCACGTCTTCTTCTTCATATTCTCCCTTTATATGAGGGACATTAATCGTGATGAGAATATCCGTGCTTTCTTTTTCCAGTCGGACGAGAGTCAGGATTAGTGCAGTGAAATCGGGTGCTGCGCGACGGGGGGTTCCTTCTTCGTCTGTTGTAGAGGAAGACTGTTGTTGCTTGGGCGTTTGTGTTGCGATCAAAGTGTAAGCGGGCGTATCTTCCCTGTTCCAACAAAAACAAAAAAAATTAGTAAAAAGGGATATTGGAGAGGAACAGAGCCAGAAAAGAACCGCTGGACCAGCTGAGCATCTGAGGTAATCTTGGTGTCCACGTTCGAAGGCCAGGGTCGTCGCCGACACAGGATATCCTGATGTGGACAGGAAGACGAAGCGACGTCATCTATTGCGAAGACGGGGAGATGTTGGAAGGAGGGAAATGGAAACGAGGGAGGGGGATTACAAGTGGGAGAGCTGCGTCTCGGTAGTATTCCACACTTTCACACTATCAACATCATCCCCGACAAGTTCTTCCAAGTGGGTTGTAAGAGCGCGACCATCCCTCTCCAAACCACCACCGGAAGGTCCAACGCGCTCGGTAATATCTACGATAATAGAAGTGAAACCGTCTTTGTCGATATAGACTTCTTGGTTGTCGGGGACTTGACGGAGTTTGCTGACGTCGGCAAAGTTGGAGGGGATGTCGACTTTTATGGCGCCTCCGAAGAGGGAGATTGGGGTGTATGAATGACGGGGCATTTTTGGCGATGATTATGATAATGAGGTTATTGCGGATGGGTTGGTTGGTGTTTTGCGATAGGAGAGGATGAGAGAAGGCAGACAGCGGAAGGATGTGGGGTGGTGGTTTTACTGCGGGGTATGGTATGGGCTGTGCCACAAGAGGAAGGGGAGTGTGTGTGTGTGTGTGTGTGTGTGTGTGTGTGTGTGTGTGTGTGTGTGTGTGTGTGTGTGTGTGTGTGTGTGTGTGTGTGTGACTCGGTTTATGCCTTGTGTATTTTTGAGTCTTCAGCTGATTTATTTGATGCCTGATTTTATTTTAATAGCTTCTTGTATTCATGCCTTCATCTTGGTAGGTTCCAATAACCTTGCTTGTTGTCGGCTTCATTGTACCTTTTACCCCGCCCCCACCTGTTTGCTTACCTTAGTTACCGAGCTTCCATCCAAGCAACTACGTCAGACCTTCTTCCCTCACCTCATCTCATACAACCCCAATTCATACACCACTAACATATTCACCTCAATCAATCAAATTCCAATGTCAAGCAAAATGGCTGCCTGTATCTTTTGCAAAATCATCAAGGGTACCTTCCCCCCTTTCATCCCCCTCATTCCCTTCTCTTCCGCTCGTCCCCTACTAACTTCCCCCAGGCGAAATCCCCTGCTTCAAACTCTTTGAATCCGACAAAACCCTCGCCTTTCTCGATATCGGCCCTCTAAGCAAAGGCCACGCTGTAACTCCCCCCCAATCCATAACCCCCTTCCCATACTAATTCCTATCTCCAGCTCGTAATCCCCAAACACCACGGCGAGAAACTCACAGACATCCCCGACGACCACCTCTCCGAAATCTTACCCACCGTAAAGAAACTAGCAACAGCCACAGGAGCCGTAGACTGGAATTTATTGCAGAATAATGGAAAATTGGCTCATCAGGAGGTTGGACATGTGCATTTTCATATGGTATGTACCAAATCACACAACTCAAGAAGAAAGGGGAGTGGAAACTGATGGGAAAAAAAGATTCCAAAGCCGAATGCGGAACAAGGATTGGTGGTTGGTTGGCCGCAGCAAAAGATTGAGATGGATGAATTGAAGAAGCTTTTTGAGGAGATTAAGGGCAAGATGTGAAATGGACAAAGAGAGAGCAAAGCTGGTTTTTGCCAGTGTTATGAGTTTGTTGGGTTTTGGTGCAGTGAAATAAAAACGGATGAAAAGTAATAATCCGCAGTTCCATATTTGTGGCTGTGTACTGTGAGTGTTGGAAGTGTTGTCAGCGAATCTGCTATTAAAGCGGCATATTATCTCCTTGGTCCCATGGTGTTAGGCCACTAGTTGATTGCCGGCTTTGAGAATTTGGTCCAAAAAGAAATATTAAAAAGAAATGGAATACCTCGGTGAATTAAATAGCTCCCTCAGAAGCTCTCCATATGTATATAAATACCAAACTTTTAAACCCATCTATCAAATGATATTCCTTCCATCAAGATACATGTACATTAAGTTTCCTCCTCTCTATACACAAATATTTACTTCTTTCACTCTAATCAACATCATCAGCCGTTGTCTCCGCCTGGACCTTCTCCTCCACCTTCTTCTCCCCATTCTCCTTCTTCTCAGCCGGATACCAATCCAGCCCACCACCAGGCAACAAAACCCCCGTACGATCATAAAAGCTCCTCGCCCTCACATACGGATCAACTTTCCAATAATCCTCTCTCATCCTATCCGCAATCTGATCTCTCTTTGCCTTTACATCCTCACCCTTGATCCACGCCAACGTGGCATCCTCGTACTCTTTATACAGCTTTGCTCTCTCAGCCAGCAGTTTATCTCTAGTTTCTGTGTCCTTGAGTTTCTCGTTCTCTCCGGCAACAGGCTCAACATATTGATACGTCCAGTTCTCTTCACCTTCCAAAGAAGAAGGGATGTGCTTAATGGGAACGAATTCCTGCATCTCGGTTGCGTTGTTGGTGAAGTGAACCTTGTTGGCTACTACAGGGTCCAACCATCCACGAATGACTTTCCAAATGCCTGGGAAACATAAGTATATGATAGCGGGTGCAGAGTAAAAAAAATACATACCTTGGAAAATCCATGGAGCCTTGTGCACCAAAACTGTGCCCAAACATTCTGGATAATTGGCCTCAAAACACTTGATCATAAACTTGACAGGGGTATAATCCATATTTGCCATGGAAAATCCAGTCATGTCAAAGACAATCGTCTGAGGATCCTCCTTGTCAGTGAAGAAATTTTACGAGGAGTTGGGCAAATCTGAAGCGAAACAGAAGCCAAAAGAGTCGGGGTAAGAAAAACTTACGGCAGTATCAACAGGAGGCTGCAACAACATTCTGCAAGTCTCAATCAAATAAACCGTATACCGTTCCAACGATTCCTCTGTCTGTTCTCCCTGCCTATGCATCCTCGCATTCACAATACACAACGGCCTACCCTGCTTATCACATCCATGAACATAACTGATTCCCTTTCTGATCTGCGCCAGGAAATCATGTGCCAATCTCTGCTTTGCCGGATCACTGGTATCCTTTTCCGCTTCAATGGCCCAGCCCTCGCCGTGTCGCATGATATCCTCGTCAACCTTCATCTCTGCTGCGCGCCAATTCATGGTTGAAACCATCATGATTAATGCCTTTTCCACATCCCACTTACGGGCTCTCAGGAAACGAAGGACCAAAGCATCAGGGTGGTCGTGCTTGACCATGCTCCAGATTGTGTCTCTGATGGATTCTGGAGACTGACTGGCCAAGGTGTCGTAAAAGTGCTTGGTTTGTCCATACTTGTCTGATTCGCCGTCCTTGCCAAAGTGAAAGACGGGGGCATTGGGAGGGGCTCCAGCGGCTGTTGAAGTGGTTGTGGAAGATGATGATGATTCGTCAGATTTGCTTTTATTGCGGGAAAAGATGGACATTCGACTGGTCTTTTTGGCCTTCTTAGGGTCCTCCTCGCTTGGAGCAATCGAGCTGGCATCTGTTACTGATGGGGCCACGGCAGGTTCAACGCCGACTTGGGTGACCTGAAAAATGAGCTTCCACATCTGCTTGAGTTTTTCCTCTTGCTCAGGGGTGAGACTGCCGGGGCGGCCTGGGGCGAGTTCTGCCGTCATGATGGTGATATCTTGGGGTGAGAGGGTTTCTTCTTCGGGACGAACTGTGTAACGGTGATAGGCCGAGTAAACTAAACCGGCAGCAAGAGCAACTCCAAGGATGACAGCAACTGAACTTTGTTGTGGTTGTTGTTGTCTTTGTTGTTGTTTAGGTGAGATTCTTGGAGCAGCAGGCGACTTGAGTAAAGTGGTGGAGGTGGTTGAAAGGTTTCGTGTGACAAAATGACGAGAGGAAAAACTCAATCGGCCATAGAAGCTCTTCAGATAGATGCGATGAAGGTGCCGTCGTGAGATAGACAGCGACGAGTGCATAGGTAGAAATGTCAAATGAAATGAAATACCGAAAATGGGTGAAATCCGAACACTTTTCTTGGCTGACTCCCTCCTTCTGGGCCCCAACAAGTTTACCTGGTACTCTAGCTATCCCGGTTCTGCCGGCTTTGTCCAAGCCCCCCTCTGAGAAATTCTGTGGCGCAGCAACAGAAAACGTCGTGTTTGGCACAAGTCCGACGGTTTTATAAATATTTACTGAGAATTAAAAACGAGGTGTTTTTTTACAGAATTAAATTTTAGAAAATTTAGGATTAATGCTGAGATAATATTCACAGAGAAAGAAGGTTGCGGGGTACCACGACATATGTCAAACATGCCTTTTCCACCTCTCTCGAATGCCAAAAAATTCTGCCAGGAACACTTTCTTTTCGGGGAATTGGTGCTTCTGAAGCACCACTGGCGGCCATTGTGAAAGTGGACACAACTTCGGATAGAAACCGGGAAGTCACAGAGAATTCGAGGATTAACCCATCATCCCGCCGTCTTGGCAGACGTGTTGATTTGGGGCGGGGTCACATTTTGGACGGCGCGTCTGGGCGTCGCGTGTGCTTTGCTAACTTCTGCCCCGCACCGACAGTGAATTGGTTTCCTGGTTGGGTTTGAAATTGAAAGGAAACAAACAAAGCAAAACACCGCCAAAACAGGTACCCAAAATGTCTGAACGAAGAGATCGTCATCACCGGCAAAATTCCCAATCTCGCCCCCGTTCCACCTCCCGTTCCCGTCCTACAACCCCTTTACGACCCTCATCAAGATCATCCTTTCGCGACTCTGCCCGATCAAGCGTTCAAGGCGACACAGCCTCATTCCCTCTCAATGCTTTCGAACCAGCTTTCGCCGAGTTGTCAGACGCCATGGCAGACTTGGAAGCCAATATGATGCATTTTCAACTTATGCATGAGTCCTTGGCTAGATTTAGTGAGAGTTTTGCTTCGTTCCTGTATGGGCTAAACATGAATGCTTTTTGTGTCGATTTTCCCGAAGGACCAATGGCAGAGAGTTTTAGAAGGATGAAGGCGAAAGAGGAGGAAGATAATCAGAGGATACAATTGGGAGGGAGCGCATCACAGGAACGGCCGACTGGGGGAGGACTTGGGGGTATGGAAAATGAAACTACGTTTATGTGAGTCCAATGATATCCACAGTTGCATGCTAGAAGGCTAATAAAATCCAGGACAACCGACACTTCATTTGTTGATAATCCACCTACTGCATCAAAACCGACCCTGAAATTCCAAACACCAGCAAGGACAGGTCGACAATCCAGAGTTCCACCACCGGCTGTAAGGGGAACATCTTCTTCAACAAGAGGAGGGACTACAACGAGGGGAGGAAGGGGAGGTACAACTACAGGAACTGGTACAAGAGGTGCAAAGGGGACCGGTATTGCAAGAGGTACTACTAGAGGGAGAGGAGGCGTCCGGTAAAATTATGATACCCAGTTGAATCGAATTTCATGCATTATCTACCGCCTTGTCCAAGTAATCTCGAGCACGTTTCAAACTTTCCTCTTCGCCAGAACTAACCCAAGATCCAACGACTGCAACTGTCTTGTTTTTGGATTTGAGTCCATTGACGATTTGGAGATTTGATTTGGGAAGGTCGAATACCTACTGAATGTCAGATCAATGTAATAATAAGCTAGACCCGGTGAAGGCTTTTTTTAACCTCGCTGAGAACTTTTATCACACCCTTATTGGCTTCACCTTCCCTTGCTTGAGCTGCAACGCATAACTCGACTGCTTCTTCACTGATCTCGGCGATACCTTCTCGGTTTTTTGAGGCACCGGGTTTGATATGACAATTCATAAAGAGTGTAGCTGGGGATTTTTTTGTAGCTGCTGCATACCAAATTACTCGACTTGCGGACATGTCTATTAAAAGTGTTTGCTCTAGTAAGCTGCGTGGTGATGGTGGTGGTGGTGGTGGTGGTTTTGGTGTAGAAAATAAATCTGTTTATAACCGAACAGGGGTATCAGAGCTCTACCCTTGTAAATCTCTTATCCGTGATGTCATCTATCGGATACAACGATATAATACCACGGTAGCTACGGGAGTCGGGGGCACCTTGGAGAAGCTCCGATTCAATTGACCTCATATCTTCATCTTTCCCCTCACACACCTACCTCCCCATCACACCAACCTCAATTCCTTCCCCCCAGGAGTAAAAATGATCATCCCAACCCTCACCCGCGCCCTGCGCACCCCCGCCACCCGCCTCGGCTTCAACGCAGCCCTCAACAGAAACTTCCACTCTTCCCTCCCCCGCTTCATCAAAATCGGCGATCCCCTCCCCAACCTCGACTGTCTCCAAGAAGGTTCCCCCGGAAACAAAGTCAACCTAGCCGAAGAAGCATCCAAACTCACCAAGATGATTATTCTCGGTGTTCCAGCGGCATTTTCACCTTCTTGTTCGTCTACGCACGTTCCGGGGTTCATTAAGCATCCGAAAACGCAAGAATTCGATCAGGTGGCTGTTGTTTCGGTGAATGATGTTTTTGTGATGAAGGCTTGGGGTGGGGAGTTGGATCCGGGTGCTGATTTTGGGGTGAGTTGAAAACAATTTCCTTTTCTAAATAGAATTTTCTTATACTGATTGGGATATGATGGGGATGATGTTGGTGAGTGGAGGCTGACCCTGACGACGAAAAAATTAAGATTCGTTTCCTTGCAGACCCAGAGGGGAAATTTACAAAAGCAATGGATATGGGATTCGTTAATGAGAGTATCTTTGGGGGGCTGAGGTCAAAGAGGTATTCGATTATTGTGGAGGATGGAAAAGTGAAGAGCATTAATGTTGAGCCGGATAGTACGGGGACTAGTGTTTCGTTGGCTGAGCATGTTTTGGGACCGGAGTAAAAATCCGTCCAGAGTAAAAATCAGGCTTGGGGAGTTGAAATATGAGGGTGATGATGGTGGGGGTTTGGAGTTTGTTGAGATTGGAAGGAAATATGTATTTATGGATGACGGGAAGAAAAGGAGTTGAGTTCAAATTGAATGATTTGGATTTTGGAATCATTATTGTCCCCTTCTTTTTGGATCTATTTGAGTGACTTGAATATGACTTGGGGGGCATTTAAGGTGCTGCCCTCCTAAAAATTGCTATGAGAGGCACACAGGTGCATATTGATGTCAAGAGGAGAAAGAATATAAATGCCATTGTCGTGAAAAGTTGATGAGTAGCAAAAGGCATGATGAAAGAGTTTCACATGACAACAACAATAATGAAAAACCATCTATTGTTTAAAAAAAGAAACATAACGGAATGACATTTTAGAAAGAAAAAAAATCGCTAGATGCTACATGATATACAATTGTCAAGATCAGACAACCACCATCCCATTTGGTATCCAAACCCTTGCCCTTTCCTCAGTTTTTTCTTCCCCTCCCTTTATCTCACCCACTTTCACAAACTAAAGCATGGGCTTAAGGTTCTCAGAAACGGTAAAAGGAGCCTCAGTCTTGGCCTTGATCTCATCAACGGTAACACCATCAGCAATCTCAATAAGAGTAAGACCATGAGCAAAGTCGACATCAAAGACACCCTATTTAAAAATATTAGTCCCCGTACACATTTTTCAGAACAGAGGGACAAAACTCACCAACTCAGTAATAATTCTGCTAACGCAAGCCTTTCCAGTCAAGGGGAAAGCGCACTGCTTGACAATCTTGGGGTTACCCTTCTTATCGGTATGCTCCATAGTGACAACGACCTTGGTAGCGCTTGGGTTCGAAACCAAATCCATGGCACCACCGAAACCCTTGACCTTGCCTGGCAACATCCAGTTGGCCAAATCACCATTGGCGGAAACCTGCATGGCGCCGAGAATAGTAAGGTTGATGCGACCGGAGCGAATCATACCGAAAGATTCCTCAGAGCCAAAGACGGAAGCACCGGGCTTGAGAGTGACGGTCTCCTTGCCGGCGTTGATGAGATCGGCATCCTCTTTGCCCTTGACGGGGTAAGGACCAAGACCGAGAATACCATTCTCAGACTGGAGCATGACCTCTACGTCCTCTCCAACGAAACCGGGAGCGAGCATGGGCATGCCGATGCCAAGGTTGGCGTACATGCCGTTCTGGAACTCCTTGGCCGCGCGGCGAACGATGAGCTCGCGCTTAGCCTTGGTCTCGCCTGAGCCGAGGAGAGCCGAATCCTTTGGCGAAGGAGGGGGAGAGTTAGGGTCGGGGGAGAAGGTGTACTTCTCAATGTTCTTCTCAGCGGTAGACTGAATGACGCGCTTGACGTAGATGCCAGGGAGATGGACAGACTCGGGAGGGATCTCACCGGGCTCGACAATGTGCTCGGCCTCGACGATTGTCATCTTGGCGTTGCGACCCATAGCGCCGTTGAAGTTGTTGGCAGCGAGGCGGAACTGGCAGTTACCGAGACGATCAGCCTTGTAAGCCTTGACGAAGGCATAGTCGCCTGCAATTGAGTGCTCGAGGAGGTAGGACTTTCCGTTAAAGACCTTGACGTCCTTGGGGTAGGAGAACTGGGCGGGGGTTCCGTCGGGGTTGTTACGGAGGGGGAGCTCGCCGGTCTGGACTACGGTTCCAAAGGCCGCTGGGGTGTAGAAAGCGGGAATACCCTTGCCGCCTGCCGCGCAGCGCTCAGCGAGGGTACCCTGAGGAGTGAGCTCGAGCTCAACCTCGCCGGTGAGGTACATCTTCTCAAAGGTCTTGTTCTCGCCAATGTAGGAAGCAATCATCTTTTTGATCTGCTTGGTCTTGAGGAGCTTGCCCAGACCGGAAGTGTCGGTACCGGCGTTGTTGGAGACGGCAGTGAGGCCGGTGAGCTCGGGCTTGTTGTGAACCTCGTTGATGAGGGTATCTGGGACACCGCAGAGGCCGAAACCACCGCAGAGGAGGGTGGAATTGGGCTTCATGTCCTTGAGGGCCTCTGCGGCAGAAGGATAGACCTTGTTGATCTCGGCGCGGCGGGAGGTGACCGAGAAGGCCCTCGCGAAGAGAGCGGCGTGGTTCTGGCCATACTTGGAGTAGGCTCTGAGTGTCCTCATGCAAAGAGCTGCTGAAGGCATTGTGAAGGTGTGGTGTTGGAGAGACAATCGGGTATTCAAGGTTTAGAGGAAGGACCCCGGCAAATAAATCAAGGACCGGGTGAAGTGGGAGGAGGGGTATCACAACACACAACCAAGAAAAAAAGAAAGAGAGGAATTGAAGATACCAAAAAGACTCACAGCAAATGAATCGTTCAAAGGGGGAGGAAAAGAGTAAATAATATAATAAATATTTATTTTTCTTCCGTCAATGACCGAGTGGCCGAGTGACCGATGAGCTATGCCGTGATCCCTGTCCCGGCACGTTCCTTCGGCACAAAGTGCCCCCACTCGGTTCCCGTCCAAGAGCTTCTTTTTCTTCTCTATTTGCTTAAACTTTTTGCCTTTGAATTTAGTTATTTGCTCATTGCATGTTTGTCTTTTTTTTTTTTTTTTTTTTTTTTTGGTGTTTGCATATACCTCGAAGTGCATTCAAACGTTTCATTAAACTCTGCTAGTGACAAACCGACCAAAACTTTGATTGTTCCAGACTCTCCTCCGCCGTGTCTCCCAACATTTTAGTAGACCACCGAAACTCGGCCGGTCTGAGTGGATTACCCCGACCGATCCATGAGCCATTGAGCCGGGGAAATCGTATACCCCACACTCCCGTGGACTCGGATGTGGAGAAGACCATCTCATGGCATATACCACCCCTTTGAACGTTTGCGATACTTGTACTTGTACTTGATTATAAACATGCATTTTTGAAAGAAAAAACAGGTATTTGGTTTAAAATACACTCTGGTCCCTGAAAGTTTGTTAGTCTGATAGTTGAACCAAAAATTCATAGATCTCAGCTCAACGACCACTTAGTGATCCAAGAAAAAACCACTGAAAATGTAATTTCTCCTTGTGCTGATTCAAATAACCTAATTTATTTGAAAGAAAAGGGTTGTTTGGCTGCAAAGCTGTGAAGTTTTGAAGAAAAGAAACATTCTCTCCATCTTCAGTATCGAGTTAACAAACTCTCAAGGATCAGAATATATATGGGTCTTTTAAAATGTAGAATGCGTGTTTGTTTTAAAATAGGTCCTTTTGAAATGAAAAACGTTTATTTATTTATAAAAGGTTTTTTCTATTATTAAAAATGCCTTTTACTTATCAATCAGGCATATTTTAAATCAAATACGTGTTTCCCATTTCAAAAACGCATGTTTATAATCAAGCACAAGTATCGCACTAACAAACGTTCATCTCTCAAGGGGGGTTATTGTACTGTCAAAAATGCGTTCTTGTTATTCTTCGCTGGCCCATCTACCGAACCATGAGGCTGTAAGTCAATAAAAAAAGCATAAACCCAAAGATGCCCGAGAATGCCTATACCCACACCATTGCCGTCCATAACGAATATAAAAGAAAAAACCAAAACACGATTCCAGCCCAATTTATCCTCCTGTGGCCATGCTAATAATAATATCTAGCTGAGACCGCAACAGGGCGATCTCCTCATCCAGGGCATTTATCCTCTGCTCTGCCAGAGCGATATGCTCATCCAGGTTATTTATCGCCTCCTCAACCAAGTTATATCCCACCCGCCCGCCCAGCTGCTCAGAGTCTCGCTCAGATGCCTAACGCCGTGAGCTCGAGCCTACTGCTCCAAGAGGAGTGGGATTGGTGAATTCCACATTAAAGGTCCATTTCCCTACGTGTGAACCAGATTAGTAAGCAGCAACGCCAAGGAATTGAAAAATACGTACCTTCTGCTAGATTCTGAGCCGTATCGTTCAAAAGGATCACTCGTCTTTTGTTGCAATACGATGTCTTGTCCATAATGTCCACCTTGGCATCCGCCAGGTCTTGCACGGGCTTTTCAAACATTTCCGACAGTGACTCGACGGCCATCTCCAAGTCCTTTTGGTTATCCTCGAAAATCTCTGTCAGATTGTTTCTGGCCAGATAAAAGGCAAAGGCGTACGTCCACATGAGTGTTCGCCGACAAGTCTGCAGGGCCTGAGAGGCGGAGCTGAGATATTGGACTTCAATCCAAGACATGCCAGACTCCTTTTGCAACGAGACCATCTTCTTCTCCGTCTTGAGAAACATTTCCTTATCTAAGCGGGCCGACTGCTCGTGGTTGGCATACCTGTTGTAGTAGTGCAGATAACGCTCCAGAGACACCCTGGACTTAGCCTGTGCATCACGGGCGTCCGTTCCGCTCTTCTCTTCAAATCGGTTGCAGTTGTACCAACTCGTGCCATGTTCAGACCAGAGACCCATGCACATCCAGCAGAACTCGTGTTTGCACTTGCGGCAGGTCATGTGGTTGCAGCCACCATTTTTCTCAATGGTGCTATTGCATTTGGGGCATTCTTTGGTATTTGCTGAAATCCAATTCGCAGTTTCCGAGTCGTCGGCGCACTTCTTGAGCCATTTCTTGACGAGGTCGCAGGGAGCAGGCTGGTGGTCCTCGTTCGGGCACCCGAAGCAGAAACGTTCGCTGCACAAGCAGGAGACAGTTGGAACTATCCGGTTTAGATCTTTCTTTTTGATGTCGCATTCCACCACATTTTCACAGTCGGGTGCCGGGCACCACTTCAAGGAGTCTCTATCCTCCACATATGTCCGATTGAGCAGTCTGCGATACCTGTCTGTCAGATCCTGTGTAACAAGGAGATCCAACGAGCGGGCATCAATAATCAGATTGCAGTCGTCCGAAGGGCATTGGATGCGCGCTGCCTCGCCATCCTCGCAAATCTTTTGGGTCAGGTATTGACGGTAGCAGTTGACGCAGTATCTGTGGCCGCATTTGAGGGCAAATGACTCAAGTCCCTCCTCGTCTTCACAACAGATGTCGCACGCGAAACAGGGAATAACTTGGAGTCTCGGCACCTGGGTGTGATTTTCGGAAAGACCAGCGGTCTCGAGCGTTTGGGATCGTTTATCCATGATCTCCTCAATAAGACGCTCCTTATTCCAACGGAAATGACGGAGCAGGATGGCGGCCTCTTCTTTGGAAATGTTCAAGATCATATTGACTTCGCGTATTAAGTCATCTTGCTGCTCCTGGATGTCTTGTGGTCGGTAGACCTTGTAGTCGATGTCATAGACCGCCTTTTTTTTCGAACCGAAATCCTGCTGAATATCGATATCTTCCGGATCGGGTTCGTCGTCAAAGTCGAAGTCTGCATCAAAGTTGATCCCATTAGATAAGGGCAGGGCACGAAAATGGTATGGGCCGATTACTCACCATCATCGCCGGACATGTCGTTGTCACTGTCATCGGGCATCATGTCCTCCTCTTCACTAGAGGGATTGGACATGAACTCGTCATCGGTGTCCATGTCGTTGGATGTGGTTGTGGGTGGAGTTGGTGGTGTAGGTGGTTGATCGGAGCCTGCCGAGGCGATGATCCTCTTGTTGGGTACGGGAAGGGTTTCAGAGGATGATATCGTCGCCTCAGCGGCTTTCCGCTTTCTGGTTAATGGGGGAATGGTGGCGGTCTTTCTTTTGTTGTTGTTGGCCGGATTTGTGCAGCGCGGCCCGAAATAATACACCTCAGAGTCAAAGTCGCCAAATCAAGGGAGACAGATTGAGCTGGAGGAGGATATGGTGATGATGGTGATGGTGACCGGTAGATAAGATAGTGGTTGAACGCGCTACAAGTGCTTCGTTACGTGCGAAGAAAGAAGAGATGGACCGAAATAATAAGAATGAGAGATCTGGTAGTGTGGTGGAAGTTGGTAATGGTGACTGATGATGAAGGAGAGTGCGATTCCGGTTCCAGCGGGAAAGTGGGAACTGACCAGGCTCCAACAGGTGCAAACCCAGTGACCTTATGTAAGCCGAGAGTCATGGTGGATCCTGTTCACCCAATTAAATGTACTGTCACCACTATTAAAAATACTGTTATTCGAAATAAACCTCCCTTTTTTGATTTTAATTCTAAATACAAACTGAAATCGGCCCAGTCAGTCGCGCCAGACTCGGATATCATTCGCGTCAGGCCAGGATACTATTTGCGCCCGGCTCGATGGATATTATCTGTGAAATCCCCCGTTGAACGTTTGTTAGCGCGATACTGATGCTTGGTTATGAATATGCCTTTCTGAAATGGAAACCGTCTTTCTGAAATGGAAACGTCTATTTCGTTTTAAAAAGGCCTGATTGGTAAGTAAAAAGCATTTTCAATAATTAAAAGGGCTTTTTATAAATAAATAGCCATTCCTCAAACGAAAAAGGGCTTTTAGAAAATCGATACGCCTTTTGGATTCGAAAAGGCGTGTTAATATCAAAAGGGGGATTAGTACAATACCTTTAACAAGATTGGCAGTACATTTAGCAAGCTCGGTCGGATCCCTGTGGGGTGTGTCGCTTGGCTTCCAGGTTGGCTGCCTCGACGGGACCCAGAGGCCGGATGATCCAACATCCCTTCTAAATAAACCCCATTTGAATTTTAGATGCAGTGACTGATGACTGAGTGACACGCCTCCTGCCGCATTTACGAAATGAGACATGTCTGTTCGTATTAATTTTTCTTTTTCTTTTTTTTAATAATAAAACGAAAGTTCCATATTCCAGATTCGCCCCCATGCGCTTTTTCAGCAGCTGCAAGGGCCCAGATTTTTCTTGATTTGCCTCTCAGATCTCGGAAAGCACAGATATTCCCGTGCTCCCACGCTCCCTATTGAATCCTATTCGGCATCTCCGATCCTCCCATCTCCGATACTTCTTTCGTACAAAAGGTCCAAGATGGAGGCGTGAGGGTGAATAACAAACAATTTGGTGTGAATGACGTTGATTTGATCTGAGAAGGGGTCGCGATGGTTTCCCAAATTTGATTGGTTTGTAAGTCAGAGAAAGATGCGGAGTTGGTAAAACTTGGGGCTAGCTGCAGTGGCCCCACTGTGGGGAACGACACTGCTGGGCAATCAGCCTTATCCTATATTTGGTGACATTTGTGATTTCCATTTGCGATTCGCGACTGACATCGACTCCTCGTACATCTACAACTGCCACCGCGCAGCAGAACTCTTCTATTCTTTCATTCTATTTCCCCCCGGATTTCGATTACTAAGCCGGTTCTCAGACATGGGCGACGATTCTTACAAAAGCGCCGAGTCCGCGTCGCGTCGATCGAGACACGACGACGACGACATAAAGCGAAGACGTCGCCATGATGATTCAGCCAGTAAAGGTCGCAGAGATCGATCCAGGGATAGGGATAGAGAGCGAGAGAGGAAAAAAGAAAGAGAGCATCGTCGCCGCTCCAGATCCCCCGACCCAAGACCTCCACGATCGCGATCTAGAGAAAGAGAGAGGCAACGAGACAGGGACGAGCACAGAGATCGGGACCGAGGAAGCAAAAGGTCAAGGAGCCGAGAGAGAGACAGCACCAGATCGTCTCATCGCCAACGAGACAAGAATGACAGATCGGATAGAAGCGACAAGCGATACGACGACAGGTATGACACGAAATCCGATGCTAAACGCGGCCTTGTTAAACGTGGCGGCCCACTTCCATCACAGGATGACTCTTTCGCCGTCGTTAATGGAGAGGAACCGATGAAACCGGTGGAAAAGCCCAATTATGGGACCTCGGGCGCCTTGGCTGCTGCGTCAAATTCGGTCATTCAAGCCGACGGCACCACCATCACCCTGAAATACCACGAACCACCAGAAGCCCGGAAACCTTCACCAAGGGACGAATGGAAGCTATTCATCTTCAAGGGTCAAGACATAGTCGACACCATTGATCTCAATGCACGGAGTTGTTGGTTGGTTGGAAGGGAGGTGGCCGTTGTTGATCTTCCGGCAGAGCACCCCAGTATTAGCAAGCAACATGCCGTGATTCAATTTCGATATACAGAGAAACGCAATGAGTTTGGCGATAAGATTGGCCGGGTTAAGCCGTACCTGATAGACTTGGAGAGCGCAAACGGCACCCTGCTCAACGGAGAAAAGGTACCAGAAAGCCGATACCTGGAGCTTCGAAACAAAGATATGGTTCGGTTTGGATCAAGCACAAGAGAGTATGTGTTCATGCTCGCACCAAAGAAGTAAGACGAGCTTCAAGAAACGTGGGTGGGCGGCCCTTTCGCCGAGGATAGTCTTTAATAGTTTGCGCAACGTGCATTTGAGCTATAAATTAGCCCAACCGTCTGTCCGTCACGATGTTCCAAGCACATGGATGGGGGAGTGGCGTTGCCTCGATAGCGTTTCTGGGTCCTATCTCGATTAACATCTCAAAAGACCAAGCTAGATGTCAAGATCAACTCATACGACCGCGTCTTTGGTTTTCTACAAGACCCATCCGTAAACGGCCGAGATGGCCAGTTCCCTAGTCAGGATGATTTGTGACGATTAGCTCGGCTAGTCAAGGGCTAGCTGCGAGACTTGTTTGGAGTGCCAGAGGAACATATTTCTCAGTAAACTGAAGGCTGGGATTTTGATCACCAAATATGATAGCTTTTGATTCCATATTCACATTCGACCTATTAGATACCATGCCATGAGGTTTAGATCTCGATCTCAGAAACAAACTCACCGGAACAGGAGCCTTTTCGTCATTAACAGCAAATCATTTTTATTCCCATTAGCACTCACGCGGGCGCTGTATCTGCACTTTCAACGTCAGCGCCAATTTGTCAAGGTATTCTGGTGATGAGGATTGTCCCACCACCCCAATGTAACGCCATGTGCACAACTCGCCAGTCATTCACAGATGACGGATATTCGAGGCCCAACCCGAATTTAGACATGAGATCAGGCACCCCGGTTTTTCGCGGGATCTGTTCCGTGCAACTGCCGACGGATTGTGCGGCACGAAACGGCTGTTGATGTCAACTACACTAGTTTGGCGAATCATTTCACGATTTCGCGTCATCTCCTGAACAGGCCGTTTGGGGACCTCAGCCACAAACGGTATTCCTGTCTTTACAAAAAGTTGCCATTTTTTTTTGGTCTTCTGAGTTTGTAAATTTGTTTGGTGGGTGTGTCCTCTGAGAAAACGGCTCGACGCTACCCAAAATGCGTCTTGTTGGGGGGAGGGCTCAAATGACCAACCACATTAGGTCCTGTGACACCATTTTTTTCACACTCATGTCCTCCGTCACAATTGTATTTTTTACTGTCGATGATTCAGCTGCCACATTGGGATTGAATATGTTAGGGTCCGATGATGGGTATTGGTGGGCTAACAGGAGAGAGACTTGTAGACTTCATCATGTTGCACCACTGTGCGACTTGGAATTTCTGGCATGAGATACTTATTCAACCCCATACTTGGCCACCACAATTTCCAAATTGGATTCACTTGTTATAAAAGGTTCAAGTAGGCCTCCTTGTCTATCTTTTTCTGCGCCTCTCCCGCTTCACCCACACACACAGAGATAAATGGTTGCCGGCTAAAATACTACTCTTCTTCGTCTCTGGTTAAGCTTGTCTTGGGTATCATAGCAAGTATGGTTAGTATTTAACACTTCCTATTGCCTCCTCGACGGGCAAGATAACTGTTTTGGTCCCCTGCAAGCGCACTTGGACCGGGCCGTCACAGAAAATCCTGCCGAGTCAACACTTGATATCGTCAACTTATTCCAGCTAACAAACTTTTCCACAGACCACCACCGAAGCAACCATCAATAAGAACCCTTCCCGGTACGAACTTACCACTGTATATTCCCATCCTCTCGCCAAAGCAGACATCGTCCTCGTCCACGGCCTCAACGGCGATCCTCTCAAAACATGGGCCTCGCTCAAAAACGGCGTGTTCTGGCCTACAGATCTTCTTCCTGCTGCCCTTAAAACTGAACATGCCAATGTCCTGGTCTACGGCTACAACGCAGACGTTTACTCGACGAAAAGAGATCGTTCGCCCTCGGATAACTTTATTCATCAACACGCTCAGTCACTCGTTACCTCACTCACACAATACCGAAAATCATCGGGGACAGACCGACTACCCCTGATATGGGTCGCTCATTCTTTGGGTGGGATTCTGGCGAAACGAGCATTGTTATATTCCAACGATGTGCGAGCTCATCATCATGAGGATTTTCGATCAATATTTGTGTCTACTTATGGGATTATCTTTTTGGGTACACCGCATAATGGGTCTGATCTTGCTATATGGGGTCGTGTTTTGCAGCTCATGTCTGATATAACTATGCCGCGGAAGTTATTCGAAACTCAACCGACTTTGTTGAGGGCTTTGAAGAAGGATAATGAGACTCTTCAGGGGATTAACTCTCATTTTCTGGATGTTTACCAGCGGTTTAGAATACATATGGTGCATGAGAACCATCGGACTGATGTGAGGGGCAGTAAGGTTTTGGTTGTTGATGCCGCTTCTGCTGGACCGCAGTTGCCTGGTGTGACGTATTATGGCATTGAGGCGAGTCATTCTGGGATGTGCAAGTTTGAGAGTGAGAAGGCTCCGGGATGGGTTAATGTTAGTACTGCGCTCAGGGAGTGGGTTGGTGATGGGGGGGATGTTATTCCGATTAGGTGGGAGGTTGAGGAGGAGGATAGGAGGACGAGAGCCAATTTGGAGAATTTTGAGAGGAGGAGAGGTTATGTGAGTATTCTATTTTTAACCAAAGATATGAAGAGAAGACTAACGTAAATGATAGGAAAACATGATGATTTCGAACACACATCAACAAGCTATTGGTAGGTTTCTCACTTTTCAAGAATCATAGTCAATTGGAGGTGGTTATTATCGCCACTGTACCTGTCCTTCTCGGAACAGCCAGTCATCTGTTGAGGTCGAGGAAACAAAAGGCAATGAGGAGAAACATGTGGCAGATTGACAATCGTATGGAACAAGGGCTGATTTATTTCTCTTTCTTTTAGTAGCTGATGGCAATAATGCAATGTCTATTTCACGCCAGAGATCCCTCGTAGGGCCGGCAATGATAGCATCTGCTTCTCCCCCTTCATTGCTCATCGAGTCTATGCCTCCTTCAGAACATAGCCAAGGACCGCCAGAGTCTGAGCAAGAGGCAGCAGTCAAGCCTTCCAGACTTTTGAAATCCAGAGAAGAATCTGAGCAACAGCCTTTGTTCATCCATCCGGAACCTTTCAGACCCAACTCATTCTTCATTGGCCGCGAGGACGAACTTCGAGGCCTTCACGAAATGCTCATGGACCGTAAGCGCAGATCAGAAGGCACCTCGGCAGTCTTGATCCAGTGTCTACCCGGAGGAGGCAAGACTCATCTCGCTCGACAATACGTTTTTCAACACATGGACGATTATCCCGGCGGAGTCTACTGGGTACGAGCCAAATCCAAACCCGAAATGGAATACTGGTTCTGGCGCATCGCAAAAAACGAAGCTCTACGCGATCTCTTCCCAGAACAACAACAACAACAACAACAAAATAATCCCGAAGTGGACGACAAACCACACAATCCACAAAAGATAGTCCAAACAGTCCGTCGCTGGCTCAACACTCAACCAGACTGGCTTATAGTATTCGACGGCGTACAATTCGACACCCCCGGTTTATTAGAATTCATCCCTGACGCTCGAAACACTTCAATGATTTACACCTCGACCGAACGATCCGTCACCGGAGATCCCCGCTTCGACAACCCCCGCGTCATGGAACTGGGTTTATTAACACCCAATCAAGCTACAGATCTTCTTCTCCTCGAAATGGACAAGAAACTCCCCTGGTCACAAGACGACAGAGTAAAAGCCCTAGCCCTAGTCCAACTAATGGGTCGTTTACCTTTAATGATCCACGTCGCAGCTCAACACCTAAAAGCCACTCGAGAACCCCTCTCCCGATACCTCGCCTCCTATAGATCCAGACCCAAAGCCGGTAGTCTTCTAGCATATAAAGCCGTGCGGGATCAATTAGAAAACAGAGGAGAAACCGCCGCGCTCAATCTTATTTCCCTTATCGTATTCTTTGATCAACATGTTCCCGTCGAAATGATATCACTCGGTATTCCCGCACTGGATAAAATCACCCCGGTAAAAACCCGCGACGCGGCACATTTAAAAACTACACTAAATAATACTCTCAAGACTTTGATTGCTTTTGCTTTGGTTGAACGAAGCGAAAGTGATGAGGAAGTTAATTACTCTGGGTCCGGGGGTGTTTCTTCCTATAGTGTTAGTACAAGATATAGTTTGGATCACTCGAGGGAAAACAATAGGCGATATATTGATTTACTTCGGATACATTCTGTTGTTCAAGCGTTTTTTATTGAATCGTTGCATCGGGATAGACAGATTCCGTTTTGGTTGGAAAGGGCGACTGCTATTTGGTGTAGGAGCTTTGATGAAGCGGAGAGGAGGGTAGAAGAAAGAGGGGTTGGTTTAACGGATGATTATAGAAGGTATGGTATACATGGGGAGAAATTACTGGGGAATATGAAGAGGTTTGAAAGGAGGTATTATGGATGTGGTGGTTTGGGGAAAGTTAGGGGGATGTTACAGGAGAGGTTGGGGAGGATTGAGAAGAGAGTGGAGGAGTTGAGTGGGATTGAGAGGGAGGAAGAGAGGGGGAGGAGTAGTGTTTTTGATCGGGTGGTGGGGAGGTGTGGTGGTGGGGGGAGTTCGACTAGCCAGAGTGATGAGAGTGGGACTTGTGGAAGGGGGAGTCAGAATAGTTGGGAAGCGGATTTGATGACTCTTGGGGTTGAGGATTTGAGGGGTGGTGGTGGCGGGTTTTGGGAGGGGGGAGGGGTACCGTATCCTGTTAGTCCTGGGGGATTGGGGTTGTTGATGCCGGGGTTGCCGGTTGAGAATGATCAGGAGACGGTTGTTCCGGAACCGAAAGGACAGTATTTTGATGACAGGAAGCAGGATATTCCTCCTGTAAGGCCAGCACTCAGAGCGGAACACGGTCAAGTAGGATCATGGAGGGATAAAACAGTCGGTGATCCCAGAGTTTCTCTCAGTCAGGAAGTAGCTGTCGGATCACTTTCGACTCCTCGAAAGGCTGAGCCGCCAGAGTTCATGTTGCCTATTCCCCCAAGGAAAAGAATCACAGCGAGGAGTGATGCAGAGTTGGAACTAAACAAGATCAAGATGGCTACTGTTTCTTTTCCCACTTCACCTCCAATCCCCCCTACCGAAACCATCACCACCACAGCAACAAAATGGACATTTCTCATCCTCTTCCGAAAACTTAAAGACCTTATCCTACCGACCGATACCTCATCTCAACCCAAAGACAATTATTCCCTACCCCTTCCCCCGGCGGCAGCAGCAGCTGTCCCCTCTTCTCCCTCCCCAATATTCCGCGGTAGTCGTTCAGCAAACTCCAGCCCGGATCACTCACCAATTCCAATTCCTATTATTCGACGCTGGGAAACGACAAACACCCATAATAACCCCACAAACCTTCTTCTTCGCGTTGATTCGTCGTCGGTGGATAATAACACGGGAATATTGTCTCGTTCTTTCCCAACACCTAATACATCTATACCTCATAACAACCGCAGAGGAAGTCGAATACCAAGGGGTAGTAGGACTACACTATCCCGCAATCACAACAATCATCGACTTAGTTCTTCTCCTTCTCCGCAGCAGAAACATCACCATCGAGGGACATACTCTAGTGCAGGGACACAAACTCCTACCTCTACAAAGACTCACCCAGGGATTAAATTAGATGATGGAACTATAATAGAGTTCGGTAGTGGTAGTAGTCAACAGGGCGATCATGTGACAGGAAAACGTGGATTATTTGTTGATTGGTATGGTGATGGTGATGACGAAGAGATGCAAGGAGGAAGAAGGAGGAGTGCGCCTGAGGTTAGTGGTGGAAGAGATGATGATAGAGGGGATGTAATGGGGTTGGGTATTATTTAACTTTTTTTTATTGTCTTCCTGTTTTAGGTATTTTCGTTTTGGTCCCTAGGTAATGGTCTTCTGGTTTAAAGGGGTCGTTTATGAAGCGGGGAGCATAATCCGGGTGGTCATGATGGAGCAGTTAGTTTTTTTTTTTTTTTTTAGCATTTACAGGTTATCAGAATGTCACTTTTCAGACAAAACAGGAATGAACCCCCCCCCCCTTTTTTTTTTTCTTTTCTCTTCTTTTCTTTTTTCGATGGTTCAAGATCGTTTGAGCCATCCGAGGGCATATCTCATAGACCAGAGAATGGAGGAGTCCATTTTCAGCATTTGTAAGCAATCAGAATGTGACGTTTCACACAGAAAAAATATCAAGACTATAATAATTATAAAACCATCCACATTTTTTATTTGTCCTGGTATTTTAAAAACTATCCAATCTGCCACCAAAAAAAGAGGGTATCCATTGTTATAAACCAAAAAAATCATCATATAAAAAAAAGAAAAAAGAACAAGAAAACCAAACCGCTCGCTATGTATATCCTTAAGCACTCTTCACACCCTTTCCAACCTCACTCTCATCCTTTGAATGCAAACTACCCTGTCCCTGAATATGAGACTCAACAGGCTCAATAACAGTCGTAGTATCATCCTCAATCTCCTCTGAAAGAGTCAAGTTGAGTACCATGCAAATAATAGCAGTGATAAAAAACCCAGTCTCCATAATAAGGGAAATAGCATCCAAAAATCCCTGAAGACCCTTGTTATCGCCAGAGTAAGAAAAGACATTGTCAAAATATGTTGGCACAAGAGTAGCTGCATAACCGAGGGCAAGGCCGGCAGTCAAGATGAAGCGGTTTCTCCTGTTGAATACCATTCCTTTGGTGATGATTGCCATACCGGAGACTGCAACGGCTGTGAAGAGGAAAGTGGTCATTCCGCCGAGAACAGGAGAGGGAATAGCGACGAGGGAAGCGGCGAACTTGGCAAAGACACCCATGATGACGAGGAAGATGCAGCAGCAGTAGCCGGCGCTGCGGTTGGCGCAGCGGGTCAAGGCAATGACGCCGTTGTTCTGAGCAAAGGTGGTTACGGGAGTAATAGTGCAGAGGGCAGCCAACATGCCGTTGATACCGTCAGCAAGGACACCACCCTGGATTCTGCTCTCGTAGACCTTGCCCTCAACTTCAAGGCGGGAGACGTCGCAGGTAGCGGTGATATCACCAATAGCCTCGCAAGCGCAAATGATGAAAACAGCCATGAGTGGAAGAACGAGCGGGCCGTAGAGGGAGAGCTTGAAAGTCTTGACCCAGATGAAGGAGGCAACGGGAGCATTGTCAATGCCAGAGCGGTTAAAGTAACCAGTGGCACCGGCGATGATGCAGCCGACGAGGAGACCGATGACAACGCTGGTGGACTTCATGATGGGGGAACCGAAGCGCTCGCAGAGAATGATGGTGAGGAAGACGGAGAGACCAAGGCCAAGGTACTCGGGAGATCCCCAGGGAAGAGCATTAGGGGCAGTGATGTCAGGGCAGAGCTTGAAGAATTCGGCGGGGTTCTTCTCGGAGCAAAGACCAGAGCCGCCAGCCCAGTTCTTGAAGCCAGACTCGATGAGGTGAATACCGATGAGCATGACGGTGGGGCCGGTGACTATTGGGGGGAAGATGCGGAGCATGATCTTGGGTGGCATGAAGGACAAAGCAATTTCGATCAGGGCGCAAAGGGCGGCAGTACCGAGGACGGCGCCGTAGGCATCCGGGCATGGGAGCTTGGCACCGTTTTCATCGACGGGACAGAAACCGTTGGCGTACATTTGAGCAAAGGCTCCCTGTGCGACAGGAATAATGGCGAATGAGATACCGACGACGGAAATGAGACCAGTACCAATGTAGTACGGTGTACCCCTGATGTGGATTCTGGTGATTTGAATAGCGGAGAGAAGGCCGGAGACGATGAGAGCGGTTGAGACGAGATATTGGGTGTGTTCAGCAGTGAGATTGACACCGCCGGCACCAGCCATGATGAGTGGTGGCGTGATGATACCGGCCAACATGGCAAGAGAGTGCTGGAAGCCGAGAATAAGAGCCAAAATGACTGGCATCTTGTCGTTGAGGCCGAAGAATGGTGGGGCCTTGTCCGACTTCTTCATGAAGGGAAGGTTGGGTCTGAAGAGGAAGGCATAATCATAATTGCCAATCAAGCCCTCTCTGGTGGTGAAGGTCTTGCGGACGGTGTTGAGACGGTCACCAAAGGTCTTCTTCGGGGTCTGACCCGGGACAATGACGGAAGGACCCTCTTCGTCCATCTTGATGGTAGGGATTGGGTGGTTGTGTTGAAGGTCGGTCGGGATCGGGATTGGAGCCGGAGCCAGGGATGTGGGGACCGGAAAACAAGGAAGAAGCCTTCTTGATGAATAGAAAGGGCTCTTGGATTGCTCAGTGAAGACTGATGATCAACACAAAGCTCCAATTCCGTCTCGATACCGGCGATGTCTCGATGTTTAAATGTTGATTGAGAAAGGTTGAAAGAGCCTTTGCCAAGCGAAGGGGGGCCCAGGCCTTATCGTAGCTGGGCCCACAACGTCAAGATCCGTCCGGGAGACCAAGGAGGAGTGGAGGGGTGGAACCGCGGTACATGTCGAAAAGCGGTTAGGATGTGTATCTGTGAAGGCGACTCTTTTCTGTGTCTCTCTCACACCCGGGGAATCGGAGACGGCTCTATTGGTGATCTCTTGCTGCATCTTGGCTCAATTCGGAAAGGGGCGGTGATAACCGACACACCCATTCGCTCGGGGCCGGTCTGGGGAATTGGGGGTCATCTGTGTGTCTGTGTAAAGTCCTAAATCAAATCCCGGCTCCAACAAACACCGCTGTTCCATTGCCGCTGTTGTTGATGCTGTGCGGGGATATGACCGCGGGGCTCTCGGCGGATCCCTCCTCCTCTTGTTCCCTTCCTCCTCCTGTCACCCCACACAGATTCTCCTTCAACCTCGCCCCATTATTCCTCTTCTGTTATCCCATTCAACCACACATATTTTTTCGTCGCTCAAGTCCGTGGTGATTTAGTGTGGGAATTAGTGTCGGAACGGTAGTTGTTGAACAGGCACACAGGATGCCAATGCCAATGGTTGAAAACTCTTTTCAACCACCTGAGTGAACCCGGTGATGCCCGTTGTTGCTTCTGACGGAGATGCCTGACACGGCTGAAAATCTATCTCGTCTTGTTGGCCATCATCATCGTTCAATGGTGTTGAAGATCATTGGAGTCTGGCAACCTCGAATTCGGCATCTTTTTCCAAAACGTGGGGGTCCATTTTGGCTGGCACGACATGTAGTCAGCTGTAACCTGGAAATCCTGTCAAAACCAACCACTCGTCAAAAAATCGAATGTCAAATGAAGCACCAGAGTAAAACATTGGAATACAGGATCGGGAAAATAGAAATGTCATTGGCGGGAGATAAAAAGTTTTAGCGTCTGATAACTGTTCAGTTTGAAGTGCGTCAGAGGCGTTCGTCAGGAGCTTGGATTACCGATAACGCTGGCCCACAAATGTCACTCAACTTCCCCACTTCCACGAGTGCTGGGCGCCGAGAGGTGACCATTCTGCTTCGTTTGAAGAAGCAACTGCCATCTCGTTTCTGGGCATCTGTGGGAGGCGGCGCCCGCCGAAATCTAAAATCTTTTTGACTTGGCAATCTCTTGTTTCGATGCAACTTTTAAGATCACATTGTTGTGAAGAAAAAGTTGATCAAAAAATATCATTCAATTGCCGTTATTTTTTCAGTGGATACACGATATCCATCCATTGTCAGATCTCCCGCTACCAACAAAAGCCATCTCGTCAACCACACAGACGGTTGCCAAGTCCCGGGGAGTCGTTTTCATTATGTTAAAAAATCCATATGAGGCGGATAGCTTATTTTGAGGTCGATTGTGCATTTGTTGGAGACGTCGTCAATGACGAAATCGACAAGTAAACAAGAATGGTCATGCCAAGATGGATATTCTCCGCTGTGTTCTCCATACCGGTTCAACGGTAAGTCTTAAAAAGGTGGAATTTTGCATGGTCTGCATGTGATGTGGAATTTTGAGGCAGAAAAGAATTATTTACACTTTTTACATATAACAATTACAATTGGACTCAAGATGAAATATCACTCATGAGGCACTGAGGTGAAGCAGGCACAGACTGAACAAGTCCCAGCCAGCTTACAGTCATCTGGCAATCATTTTCATGGCATCTCACCTCATCGAGGTCCAATTGCAGATGACACAATGATACTCACAAAAATCCCAATATTCCAAGTTTTTTGTATTAAAAAAGAACGAGTGTCAGATTCTTCCAAATATCAGAAACAGCCAAGAATCGGCATATTTAAACATTCTCACATAAAAGAACCCGGGCCTCAACAACCGGCCACCACGCCGTCGATCAAGCCACATTCAACGGCTTCATACTCTGCGGCCCTCCCAAAAGTGGCTTGAGGAACGAATATCAGACACGCAAAATGTCTATCCTGTACGACTGTACAACCAATTGCCATCAAACAAAGGGAAAATCTCAACAACTCGCACAAGTACCACCAAACAAATGTTTTTGTTTGATTCACTCTGAGGTAATCGATATCTGGTCGATCAAATCCCGACTTTGATAATCCCAGCGGAAAATAGTACTTTTGTCTCTGGGCAAGTAGATATATGAATTCAATGATCCTTCCGAAAGTTTTTCTTTTTTTCATCACACAACAACCTCAAGTCAATCCTTTATAATCAAAAGCGCTAGTCGCACATTCATTCCTTTTTAAAAACTCGATATCTATCTGGTATAGATCTATTCATTCCTTACTCACTTCAAATTACATTCATTCCAATAAAATGGTCAACAAATCCTCTCTCCTCCTCCTCTCAATCTCAACCCTCTCAACCTTTTCAACCGCTTCCCCCCTCTCCGTCCGACCAATCCCTACCCCCGCCACCCCAGATGTCGCCGCAGCCACTACTGCAACTTCCGCCGCGACCCCCGCCGGCGAAGGTGCGAACCCGGCAGCCACGCCGGCCACCCCAGCTGTTGGAGCAGGAGCCGCTGAAGCAGCTGTTACCCCCGCTGCCGAAGCAAGTCTCGCTCCAGAAGCCCAAGCACAGGCAGAGAAACTAGGCGGTGTGATTGGTGTTGTTGGGGTTTTGGTTTCGCAGGTTTTGGAATTGGTTAATGGAGGTGGTGTAGGTGCGCTTACGGCTGGAGCAGGCGAGGCGTTGACTGTTACTGCTACGATGACTGAGACTGTTCCTGCTGCTGCGGGGGCTGAGGCTACTCCTGCTGCTGGGGAGGGAGCGGAGGGACCGAAGGGGGGTGTGGGGGTTGAGGTGATTTCTTCTTCTGCTGCTGCTACTCCTGCTGCTGGGGAGGGTGAGGCGGCTGCTACTCCTGCTGCTGGGGAGGGTGAGGCGGCTGCTACTCCTGCTGCTGGTGAAGCTGCGGCCACCCCGGTTGCTGGTGAGGGTGAAGTAGCTGCAACTCCCACTGCTGGTGAGACAGCTGCCACTCCGGCTACTGAAGGAGGTGAGGCGGCTGCTACTCCGGCAGCTGGCGAAGGCGCCGCAACCGAGACAGCTGCCGGAGCTGAGGCTTCTGCAACTGGCGACGTCCAGGCTGCCGTTATTTCGGATCAGCAGGCAGATGGCAGTGGAAATGTTATCATTATCATTGCTAATCAAGGGTGAATCACAAACCTACCCATATATGAAAGTTTCTGGATAGTTTATGTGCTGACTCGGATGACCTCTCAACAGAAAACAAGCAGCATCAGCATCGGCTCCAGTTGCGTCGGCTGCAGCTTAAAGGGAAAAAATGGCCACGGATTGTATGATTTATGAAAGATTTTCATGGCAGAGGAGTTTGGAGTTTTGCTTGGGTTGATTTTTGGGGGGCTAATGAATACTGATACCCTGGAGGCTATCATGATTTTTACTGTACGAGATACCAAAGATAATAGAACTAATAACCTTTAATGTTTAAACTCTAATGATCACATGCTTCTGTAAATGTGGTTGATGACCAACCTGGTACCGGTTCAAATGACTTGTCCTTAATCTGCAATGGCTGGTAACTGGAACTTTCTGATAATCCTCTCTAATTGACGCAAAATGGAACCGTGCTGCAAAACGCCACAGTTTGCAGTGGCAATTTTCTGAGTCAGAAAGACTCAAACTCAGGGTATAAAAGGAGGCTCTCCCCTCTCCTTTTTTGCGTTTCTCCTCTTCTTCAATTCTTCAACAAACACCAAAATAGAGAGAGAGAGGGAGAAGGGCAAGAAAAGGAAAAAAAAAAAAAGAAAAAAAAGAAAAGATAAAGGAAAAAAAAGAGAGAGGGAGGGAGAAAAAAAAAGAAAAAAAGACTCCTGGTCTATAAACAACGAAACAAAAACAAAAATTGAGGCGGGAGAAAGAACGGACCCTAAAAAGCCTTATTATACTCCCGAGTGGTCGGCGGGACCTCAATTGTTTTTATAGATGTAGATTTGTAATTTTTAGCTTGTAGATCTGTGTGTGTGTAGATTTGTCTGTGTAGTTTTGTGTCTGTAATTTGTGTGTGTAGATTTTTTGTGTGTATATATGTAGATGTGTCAATTTATCTGTGTAGATATAGAGTTCTCTGTGTGTCTCTTCTCCATATGTTGTCGTCAGCTAATGTGATGTCTCTGCTCTTCTGAGAGAAAAGGTCTTCCACTGATGTTGAAGCACTCCGATCATGTCTCCACCCACGCTTCAATATCAACGACCTCATGGCTTCCCGGGTACCTGCGTCACTAGAGCAGTTCTGCTCAGATAATACAGCTTACTAACTGGAGGAAACTGCTCCATGGCACGTGGTGTCTACTCCCTCAACTAGGGAGTGTCCATACATCCACGATGTGGTGGATATGCTTCAAGTGTCTCTTAGTAGAGTGCTTGTTTGTCTCTTTGACCTTTGACCTTCTTGATTAGGATAAGAAGCAGTCAACAACTGCCGACTCCCCAAAGCTTGGAACAATTTGTATTGCATGAAACGAAATGCAGGTTTGTGTCCAGTCTGTTGGTTTCCATGTTTGCTTTCTTACACAACAGTTCCAACATCCCGCGACAGCCAACTCTCCACCCCAGGCAACGGCATGTTCTCGAGTCCCGGCCAACTGGAACTGTCCCGAGGGAAAATCTCAACCCCAGTCGTTCTCTGCATGTGTGATTCCCACTTGTCTCACTGCATCATGTCGAGTGACAGGGACACAAATCTGCACGTGGGATTATGTGATACTGAACAAGGTGAGAAGGGAGAGGGGAGAAGGAGGAGGAAATGGACCCCTGTGGCGTACTTGTCACATTCAAATTGATATTTGATGAAGTTGGTTGTTCCTTGCAGAGTGCAGACCGGGGTACGCAACCGGCATATTGGCTTATATCGGGTAATAATGCTACTGTTTTTCATCATGATGTTATCTCTTTTAATTACTCCAAGGCGGAATATTCCAATGAATTGTGATACCCATCAATAATAAAAATTGAGCTGATCGTGACACCGAAAAGTCAATTGGTCAATTGATCATGTCCGATGATGGTCGTTGTGGTTGAGAAAAGTAAAGGGCCAGGGTACGAAAACGGTTTGGTGTAAGAAGTGGGCCCATTGATCGACGGGAGTTGTCTCCAGAAAAGCCTGGGACCATCCTGGGTGGGGGCCACTGGGAGGTCTCAATTCTCAAAACTTTCCTTTCCTACCTTATCCGATGTGATGTGCTGAGGTTGTTTCAAACCCCCTCTCTCCGACAATGATCTTGTTGCATTTCGTGCAAAATCTGGATGGTGTCACCAATCTCCTTTTTTTGAAAGTCCGGAAGTCACCTCACTGCAGCCTGTGGTTGCAATATCGGACTATTCTTACCACCAACAAATGGTTTCACGGCCTTTGCCAATTCACCAATGAGAGCACCTGTCGAAATAAATCGCTGAAATCGCCATTACACATCCCACTTCCTCAACAAGGGGCCTTGCTTATCATGGCCCTGGCTTCGTTTAGACTGCCCAGACTTCCGTGATCGCCTTATCAGCTAGCGTCCTGCACGCCGTTTGTTAGCGGATTCAGGGTATTTTGTCCTGGGATTTCTGGGGTGCTGGGATACTGGAATCCTGGGATCGCCAAACAAAAAAAAGTTACACCACAGACGTCCAGTCTCCTCTCACGATGCTGCATCACTATCAACTTCCAAGTTTTGTTGGATTCTGCCGGATAACTGGTGTGACACTTTGTTTTACACCCGTTGAAACCTGGAACAAGACTCAAATACCATTCTCAGCATCCAAAAGGGAAATAGGCAGCGAGGTGCATCAAGATGTGACTTCATTACAGACTATACATGTGCTCAACTTCAGGGCTTGCCTTAGGGGAGACTGATAACCCCCTGCAGGTCCCAAGATATTGAATCTTCCGAGGTTCTGGATCCAGAGGACTTCAAAGACAGCATAAGGGAACATCCCCTTGTTGCAGATCCATGATGATCTTGTCTTTCTTAAATTTTTATTCGGGAAGCCGAACCATTTGTTCTTGTCTTGGGGGCTCATCATTATTGATCATGCAGCAAGCCTGAATAGGTGAAGCGGCTTGTCAGCAACATCAACAGCAGCACAAGAAACGAGAACCGCCACTGAAAGAAGAAATAAGCAAATATTCTTTTTTCTTCGATTCTCGTGATCGGGCCTTTTACTCCAATTCTTTTCTCTTCCATCTTACCCTCAGATATTCTTGTATGTATCAGGTTTCCTGCGCAGCAATTTACTTGACGTTTCATTCATTTGTATCTTATCCATCTCCGTGGTAACCCTTCAAGAAATAATAACAGGCGACTATTATAGGGACCTTCTTCTCTCGGAATCTGTTCGTCACCGAGGAGCTGTGCCTTTCTTGAACTTCTACCGGCCACCCGACGATATTCGTCTTATGGTTCTCCTCCAACGTCTTACGACCTCGCCGTGATTTCGCGTCCCGCGCCGTTTCCTGGCCCGCAAAGGATACGGCAGTTGAGAAAAACGTCTTTCGCTCGATCACCCCATGCGTCACAGTCCGGTCCGCTAGTCTTCTTGTTAGAGTTGCTCGTCGGCGCCGCACCCAGTTGATGAACTCGTCAATAATCTTTTTCTCAACACGAGTTACAACTTTGATATTATTTTTCACAGTATTGTTCGACCCGCCACAGCCTGACAGTTCGCCGTAACCTCGTCGAGGGCCCATTTTAAAAGCAAACATGTCGGGACGAAGTGCGCACGTGCGCAAGAAGATTACTGAAACAAAGGGGAACGAAAGATCGGGGGCTGGAAGAGGAAGGTCCAAGTCGTCGGCGAGCTCAGACAATGCCACGATCAGTGATTATCCCATCGGGCTGATGCCCATACGTCAGGAGAGAGACATCACAGGGGTCCCAACCACGAATGCACGCTTCCTCAAGTTCTCAGAACACGCGCGAGAGGATGAGTTATATGCCTATCGTGTACACGGGAGCGGTGGGAGCCAGAGCGGATCCAGTGTTGATGGAAGGCGAGATTTGGCGTCATCGAACCACAACAGACCTCTCGATGACTTTGCATACGCTCGTGCCAGGAGGCCTGTCATCAAGACTGAAGATGTTTCCGGAATCGAGAAATCGGGTCTCCGAAGCAGACTTGACAAGAAGAGCGATGAGGTTCGAAAGGGGTTGGTAAAGGCATTGACGTTTGGGAAGAACAAGGACAAAAAGGGGACTGCAGACAGGGCGCTCGAGTTTCGACCTCAATCAGCCGCGACTGTGCGTCCGAATGGATCATCTGATCCCAACGATGGCTACGAAGCCGACCTTTCTCCTATTCAGTACCAAAGCCCACATCCTGGCGTGCCTTGGGACGACACCGGTATGCTTTCCCCGCCGCCCTCTGCCAAGCTGCCTTCTGTACCAGGAGCCGCCACCGCGCCGCATATAAAACGATGGATAGGTGCGGGAAGGGCACCCCAGAGATGGAACAAGTTACGGAAGGACCCGGAACTCTGGGATCCAAACGGCGACGTTCTGGTCTTCTTTGGCCAGAAAGGTCAATCTCCACGACCAGCCCCATCGTTCCGGCTGTCGTCGCACGTTATCGAAGCTACCGAATCCCGGTTTCTCATAACACTTTTGCGTGAGGGCTCGACGGAGGAGGATATTAACCTTCCGCCGTCCCCAGTTGGCGCGCCGCCCATCTTGCAACGCGGTTTCTATGGACAACAACGTCTCGCACCGGGAGGGTACGGTCGCGGCGGACAGCCAACGCCTCCGGTCTCTGAGGATTCCAACCTCTGGGAGATGGACGGCCAAATCTCGTACGAGATGTATTTCCCCACACCTCAACACCTGAACAGGCTTGATCAACTGCGACATCACATTACCACTCGGAATGTGTTTGCCATGCTTTACCACGCTTCCATGGTTGGTTTGTCTCTCTATCAAGGATTATCTGATCTTCAAGCAAGATTAGAAGCGTATATGCCACCCGAGGCTGACAATGTTGGCACGATCCTCAACTACATCTCTGCGAGGGGGATCGATGACGTCCGTGATGACCCCGAGACAGCAGTCAGTCTTCTTGCATGGAGTGAAGGCAGCGATGTCCGGTGGGAAGAAGGCTGGCGGGAGTGCTTCCTCCACTGCGCAGGCATGTATCCCCGTCTTGAGGCCTGCGCAGACTTTAAGCATGTAACCCCCATCACTCGAGCTCTTCTTGAACGAGCACATCTGGAAACACAGCTCCGTGTTCAAGCAGCCGAAGAACGACTAGCCACTTTCCAATACAGTGATCTCTGGCCCACCTCAGTAGCCATCGCTGCCAATTCAACAGGACCAATCACTTCCTCCCCAGCCAAAGCAGCAGCCGACAGACTACAAAAGTTCTTTGTCAGCTACTACACCCGTGAATTCGGTTCCTGGCCGCCACCGCCACCGCCTCAAGACCAAAACATTGGTGTAGCCCATGGTGGTGGTTCAGACGAAGAAGAAGAAATGTGGCTTACCCGCAGCGTCGCTCAACTTCTCCAAAAAGACTTTGGAGCCCTCTACGATTACCTAGTAAACCGTGACATCCTCTGGGACGTTTCCGAGGCACGTTCCAGTCGAAAATGGATGATGGTTAGCGCTTCCGGGAACCAAGCCTTTGACGCAGACACCGAAGACTTACCAATGACCGACATCTTGATCGAATTCGACAATAAAAACCGGTTTCCGCATATCCCGAGACCATACCCTTTAGTTCCGGAATCTATCCCTCCTTCAATCTCCCCGTCAACTAATTCTCAACCTTCTTCGGGAATGTTTAAACCCAAAAAATCATCCGGTCAAAGCAATAATACCACTACCACTAAATCAGGAGGCGCATTGGACCGTCGTATCCAATTAGCTTATACCGAATCGACCAACCTTTGCATGCTAGGATCAGATTTTACTCATTCAGCTCTGATAGATGCCTTTGCCAAGTTTGAGAAAACGGACTGTATTAATCAGATTGATCCGTCGTTGGCTCGTCGGGGTAGATGGGTTTTGATTTATGGTATCCTGCAGACTTTGGCTTCTGTTTCGGTAGATGCGCCTAATGTTAGGTATAGAGATAATGTGGCGTATCATTTATCTCCGAGGTTGAAGGGAGCTAAATTGCCTCCGTGGAGAACAGGAGGTCATTATCGACAGTTGCAACAGTCAAACGCGTATGATGAAGCTGCTCATGAGTTGTCTCATTGTTGGCTTGCTCCGAGGATTTGGATGAATAATGGTAGTAGTGCTTCTAATTCTGGAGCGGATAGTTCTGCTGGGGAGGAATATGGTTATGGGGTTGTGGGGGGAAGGTATAATTTCCCTGCTGTGCCTAGGGGGACTCCGCCTGCTAGTTTGTTTAGATCGAATCATTCGGTTAGGAGTGGAAGTAGTAGAGCTGCTTCTGTTGCTGGAACAGGGGGAGGATACTCTGCTGCTGCGTCTGTTAGTGGGGGTGGATATGCGGAAAGTGATGCTGGGTCTAGAAGGTTGGGAAGTAGTAGTAATAGAAGAAGAGGAGGAGGACATTTTGAAACTGTGGATGAGAATGGTGGATGGGGGAGGGGGCAGACTTATGCTTATAGTGGGAGTCAAGGGGGAGGAGAGGAAAAGGTGATGGATGATGGAAGAAGTTTTATGACTGCTTATAGTAGACCTGATAGGCAGGGACAGAGGGATAGAAGTGTGGTTAGGGGAGGGCAGCAGCATGGAGGGAGTAGAAGGGGGACTGTTGTGGATTATGAGGAGGATAGTGGACCGCCGGCTATAAGAGATTTTGATGAGTTGGATAATGTTATTGATGATAATGCTCCTTGAGGGATTGGATGGATATATATGGGGGTTTTGGAGGTGGTGGAGTGGGATTTATTCTGAAGATTTTAGGGATTTTGGTTGCTGGATTGTATTACAAGTTTTTGGAAACACAGGGACAAGGGACTGAGACAAGGTTTGTGGGATGGAAATTTACTTTTTGTGTATTCTTTGAGTGTTTGTCTAAATATGGAAGTATGTTGATCAAATTGAGAGACAAAGGAATCGGATTCAGGGGTTTTTAGTATCACAGGAATGTTAGTGTTGTACCTTTTTTTTTTTTTTTTTTTTTTTTGTCTCAGATAAATCCCGTCTGTTTTTAAAAATCGTGTGATTGCTTGCTCGCTGACTCCGAAATCATCGCTAGCTAACCCGAGAATGATGTATCTACCCTACTTCCAAGCAGAAAATAAACCACCGTAAAAAGGTCATAAACTTCATTAAACCGGTTCCCGTCGTCTCATATCCATACAATATCCCACATCATCATCCCAATCGCTCCTTTATCCATCCCAATCATCATATACAAATCCCTTACACAAAGCAATTCCCTCCTTTCCTTCCCATATATACCTTCTCTCACTAATTTAAACATAAGCCCTAGAATGGCTATGACTGCTCCTCCTACTCCCTCCCCTACTCCTGGAATGACTCCTCCTCCTCTCAGTAACATACCTAACCTCTTCCCTCTCCACATGCCCCCCATGAACCCAAGCCATAACTCCCGAAAAGAAAAAGAAAATCACATTCATTATCCCCAAAGCAAAACAAGCTTTCAACATTGCACATCCCTTATCCACACTAACTTTCCATCCCCCCGTAGCAGTCAACGTGCCGAAATCAGCAAACCTGACTGTATAAGAAGAATCGCTACGGGAAATATTGGCGCAATCGTATTTTGTGATGAAACGGAGATAATAGACTCCGGCGATTAGAGCGCCAAAGAATAAAAGGTCGACGAAGCCTACGAAGCGAGCGTTGGAGGAGGATCGATGGTAGGAGAATAGAGTAAAGATGGCCCAGGCTAGGGCTAGGACGGAGGTTATGAAGAGGATTAGGATGTAGGTTGGGGTTAGTTGGGAGGCTTGGACGTGGAGGTGGACGAAGTAGGAGAGCATGCCCATTATTGGGATCTAAGAAAGTTAGTGGGTGATTGGGAAGGATCGGGCAGAGAGAGGGCTGGAGAGGAAAGCTTACGAGAGTGATGATTTCCATGAAGCGCTGGAGCGCGAAGGCGATTGCGAACAGCATTTTTGATTTGGGTGCGCGGAATGCGCTGGGATTGCAGAGAGATGGTTGTTGTTGATGCGCTCGAGGGTGAAGTGGTTGATGCGCTCCGTCGTGAAGTCGCGAGGAAACGAGGCTGGAGTTTTAAAAGCTCCTCGTGCGCAATTTATTCGACGGAAGCTCGCAGAAGGATTCGTGAGCTTTGGCCGCGCGAGCTGTGAGTTGCCGTGTGCCGCTGCCCGCCGCCTTCAGATTGGTCGAATCCTTGCGCGTTTTGCTTAGTCGATCGGTTGCTCGCAGGTAATCCGTAAATAATATTTTTGACCTCGTCGTTGCGAATCGATCCCCTGAAAAAAGAAAGACCCTTATGACGTTTTTTTTTTCTTGTCGATGCGTCCCGTCCCTTGTCGCGAACTGCTTGGACCCACGGGAGTGGTTCGCGGTGGGGTTTGGAGAACGAACACCCGGGAAAAGAATTCTGGAAATGTCTCAGGAAATGCAAGACAAGAGGAATTCTTTTTCGCGGAAATAAAAATCTTTAAAAGAAAAAGAGCTGCTGACCGACAATCTGCTTTTTGATCTTTGGGCAGCCAGCAGATCAGATCTTCTCTTCACCGCAGAGGTTCAGAAATCAGAAATGGAAATGCTGGAGGCTGGTAGCCAATCAGGGACCATCCTGGCAAATATTGGCCGCCCTATGACTCCACACTTTGGACCCTGGTGTGGAAACCAAGCAGAAATCAAGAAATCCAGTGGCTGGTCCCTGGATTTGAGGTGTTCCTGCTTTTTTTCATTTTGAAATTGACTTAAAAAAAATAAAAATAAAATATGTCGTTCATCGGTTGCGGACGGGCAACTGCAGAACGGGACCCTGCATCTTTGGATTATGTAGCTAACCGTTCAACCGCAAACAATGGTTTGTTAAAAGTGCCTCGAAAACAGCCCGCAAATCTGCCAAATGTCGGGTGACGTAGCAGTGCTTCCTGGCATGGGTCGAAACATTTCAAACTCCACTGCCACTCACACTTCACTCCAAACATTTCAGCTGAGATGTTTATCAAAAGCAGCAAGCAGGACGCTGGAACTGTTGGTCTCTCTTCCCGACGCCGGAGTGTCCGTTTCCCCTGTCTAATTCCCAAACCCCTGACATTTTTCACCATGTCGTCAGTGGTTTCGACATACAGGTTGCACCGCTCCCCGCAATACACCAACCAATGACAGAGGTTCAACCAAGAACATTTCCATTCTCAAAAGTCCATATTGTCCATGACCTCTTGCTGTTGCAACACATAACCATACACCAAGATGAACCCACGACAGCACTTGCTCCCCCACCAGGGGTGTTTTTGTGGCCGACAAAACTTGGACTTTTTCATGGACATTGACTGAACATTGGCAACATACTTATCTTCGGATGGGTGCCGCTCTCTGCCTCTTTCACCTGATATCCCATCTCTGATCCCACAGCCTTGTCTCGCAACACACAACAAGGCCCCGACGACCACAAGAAGACCAGACCCTTTATCACACCACCCCCACGCTGCGTGCCTCATTTATATCTTACTATCATGAGTTTCGGCTTCAATAACGGTCTTGACGCTCAGTTAAGACATGTTCCCATCGAATCCCCTATAACCAAATATATTCGAGAAAACGGACCGACGGCTTTTTCAGTATCTTCAACTTCCGAAATCAACTCAATAGACGTCACCCAGAGAGAATTGGCAGAGATCCATGGCTTCATTGTTGGCCTCAAGGTCTTCAGGGGGCTCAAAAAGAACGGCATTACCGACGAACAGAAAATTCTCGACGCTTTTATGAGTGCGACTGCCAACACCACCGATGTCAACAATACCCAAGATCAGATAGAAGATGTTGCCCTTTCCCCAAAAATGGCGGACAATTCGCGCACAGAATATCCTCCGTATCCTCATGCGAGACAGTTCGACTCACTACCCGTCAACGTGAATTACCAAGCCCGTACATCAAGCATGGCCGTTTGGGATTGGAAGACTGAGTTTGAACCTGGCTTCGATATTGAGCTCCCAAACATGGACCTTGAGGCTTCGATCCCAAACTTCTTCGAAGAAGCCGTCGCCGACCGTTTCGAATTCCGCGACTTCGCTCCGTTCCCTCCTGCCCACGAATTCCCCCCAAACTTCGAACCGCCCCGCGCGAATACCGCCCCGGCTGCTTCAAGCGCAAAGACCGAGAGGTTGACACGGGATACCATCAAACGTGGCGTGCACGCGCTCGCACAGGTTGACAGGTTATCAAGGTTGGAATATACCCGATTCAATGAGGTCTTGAGCCAAAAAACGGAGCACACAGGCGTCTTCCGGCATTTGGCTGATGACCTTTTTGATGAAGTAGAGTGGGTAGCCAGAGGTCAAGATGTGTGGGAAAATATGGTAAAGGGGGCCAAAGTAACCGCACTCACCGACATTTTGGCCTTTACAAGTCTCTCATACGTTATGTCAATACTACGGGTTTCTCAGAGGCAGATAGAGCATCACCAAGTTCTGGCAGACCTCTACCTGTTTGAGGAATCCATCAAAGCACCTGAGGAGAGGGCTGCTTTTAGCTTTTTGGCGAAGCAAATGTGGTCTGGCCTACACAGAAGCCCGGCCCACTCAGGTCCAGTTCAAGGCCCAGCAGAGTCTCTCTTGCGTGGCCACGCACACGAATTGGCTTCCGATGCGGAGGAGAGCTTTCGGTTTACGCAATTCTCTGGGGTCATGCCCAACCTTCGCAACGCGCCAATGTCTTTGGCAGTTGATGCCTTCATCAAGGAACCGGACAGTTTCTTCTTTGCTCTTTCCGGGCGAGGAAAATCTGTTGCCCACAGTCGGGACCCTCCATCGCGGGTGATTTGCAAAGCTGCAAAGTTGTTGAGGGAACACTTCTTTGGGCCACGAAAGAGGATAATGAAGGAGATGGGTAGCGCCCACCCAGACTATCCCAAGTTTCGCGCCCTACTTGTAGCGGCTAAACCTCTTGTTGTTCGTGGCTGCCTCCAAACCCAAGTCGAAGTTCAGGATTTCTTGCTTGCCCTTTCGGAAGAGTTCCTTGAGCCATTTGAGGAGCAGCACCGGTTCGCTATTATCATCCGCGGTGATGTCCTGGCAGACGCGATAACAAAAGCCGAACGCCCGATAACACCCAATCCTGCCCGCCTCCTCCCAATCAAAACCGAGCTCGCCGAGTCGCCTTGTAACCTCGACGTTCCCAAGGTTCGAAATGTTACCATTACCCCGCCCCCAGAGACGTACATTGAACCTCGAGGAGCAAAACGTCCAAGAAGGGCTACCGTCAGTAGTTCAGGCTCGAACCCAATAGTGCCAAGTGATGCCCACGAGGGGCCTGCGGCGAAGATATATCGCTGTCTTGAACCCGAATGCGACAAAACCTTTGAATCAGCTTCCGGTCTGTCAAAACACAAAATGAAGCATTTGGGACGAACCATTAGGTGTATGTTCCCGGGGTGCGCTTACAAGAGCCACCGACAGGACCAGACTAGGAAGCACTTTGTGACGAAGCATCCGGGGGAAACACTTCCGTTGCATCTGGAGGGAGGCGTTCGGGGTCCAACAGTTGGGCGTCAGGGGTGATGAAGGGGAGACGCTGAGCCTACCTCGGGTTAGGGTTCTGTGTGGCGTTTTATGGATGGCATTTTTATGAAGACTTTTTGCAAAATACCCATTTTCTTTTACTGTTGTTGATCACGAAATGCTCTGTCGTTCACTGTCCTTATTTACGATATCTTCAGTCGTGTGCTGTCGTTGGGTATAAAATGCTCTGTCTGGGTTATAAAAATATTGAGGATATTGGATAGACTCGATATGGATAATGATTTTTTTTCGTTTTAAAATTTGGGGGATTCTTTGCCAATATAATCATTAAAGCACAAGGCGTCAAACGGGATAGGAAGAATACTTTTTGAGAATAGTAATGAGATAAAGCTTATAAGGAAGAGAGAGCTATGTATATATATATATCTCTGATCTTCTTTGTGATCTATGGTAGAAGGATGATGATGCCTTAATTCTAATATCAATATATTATGTTTTGATGCAGAATGCTTCCTTACGCAACAATGCGATTTGTCTGTCGCCTCTTACATTGTTATGCCCGATGCCCTTTGAGGTTTTCCCGGAACCCGCAAGATCAAATAGAATAAACCTGGACCAAAACCATCTACTTTGTACATTGTTCTAGAGTCTATTTGTAAGGCAGAGAGAGGTATCATTCGATTCCAACTCTTGAAACTAGCCAGAAAGACAATCCACACCTTCACAAACTCGTGTTTTGAGAAGTGGTGTTTGAGATCTTTGTGCCGTTTCCCTATAAAATATAATTACTAAAGAGGAGGTGAGGTGGTTATCGCGAAGTTTGCCGTCTCACGAGATTTATGTGTGTGTGTGTGTGTGTTGACTGTAGCAGTCCACGCAGTATCTGTGGCCTTACTTGAGGGAAAAATGACTTAAGCATCCATCCCTATTCGTCTTTATAACAAATATCGCATGCGATGCCGGGAGGAGTATTTAGTGATTGTAACGCTTTTTTATTCGTGGTGGATGGGATAAAACTTTTGGCGCCAAGAGAGGAATTGGTCTTGAAGCAAGGGAGGATGTGATAACCGGGTATTTTTGTTCCCGACTTCCTGTTCCCCCTCCTGCCGCTTGTGCGGCGGCCTTAGCAGCTGGTTCCATTTCGGATCGTCAAGCAGATGGAAAAAGTATTGAACTGGTGAGCATTATTACGTTTTTGTTATTTTGTTTTGATGGAGGAAAAATATTGATGACTTTAACTGTCGTTTTATCCAAAATTGAAGTGACTGACTGGATAAGAGAAGAAGAAAAAAAAAAACAAAAAAACCCCTCGGCTATTTCGCAAAGAATACCCTTGTGAAACGACATCCATAGTATAATATATATAACGCTAATCCAAGAGAGGCCCAGGTCTTCTCCTTCATTACTATCACCTTAACGTCAAACTGGCCGGCCCCTAATTAACGCTTCCCTCTAGGTGAAGCAGTAGGGTTTTCTCTGCTTACTTATAACGGAAACTAAGGATCTTGTTCGGTTAGATATATGAAAATCTAGCTACCTCATCTAATACAGGGATGCCCGGTAATTGGTTAGATCACATTCTCCCTCTCTCTCCCTCTCCTAGTAACGCTTTGCCGCCCTATGCCCACGGGACGCAGCCCATCCGGCAACTCCTTTCCTGTATATTTTCTCAAGAACTAACTCTCCACAAAATACCATCCGTATATACAACATATATAACCTTAACCCCAAAGGGCCCCAGCCCTTATCTTCATCACCACCACTCCTGACACCGCCTCTTGTTGGGTGCGGGAAGGGTTTGAGAGGATGATATCGTCGCTTCAGCGGCTTCCCACTTTCTGGGAACCTGTAATCCACCAAACCGTTGTTGGGTGGGAATGTACTTGTTTTCAAGTAGTCAAACCCCACCACCTTGACCACCTTCGAATCGATCCGGTCTTACCGGACCTCCGTGGATTCGGACTTCGTCAATTTTATCCTCCTCTTTCCCCTCTACAGCCATTTCCCCAGCCAAAATCTTAGCGAAATCGAGGTTTGCCATAGACGGAGACGACGCCCTTGAGATCTTTTTGTGTCTGCATCTTCGGTGAAGGTTCAGATTAAAGTTTGGATCCAGCTGTTGACGAAAAGGATGTGTGATTGTTGCCGTTTCTTCTTTTTGTTTTTTTTTCCTCGAAATATTTGGTCCGTGGACTCATTATATCTTTAGCTTTTACAAACGATGTCAATGCGATGTCAACGCTATGACTCCTATAGTCAGATTCATGTCATTTGAAATATCGAAATTATTGATCGCAGTCTAATTGATTTTTTTTATTGTGGCCGGTGGTTGAAATCTTAGGGAAATATACCTTTCCAATCAGAGAATGATTGGAACTTCACCCAAAAGCTTCATTGGGCCATTTTGTCCAGGTGCTATGCGTCCACTCACACCACCGCTTTCTGGAACCTGCCACTCCTCCATCTTGGGCTGGCCAGAACCTTCGGCATATATGACGTAGACTCTCTGATCGACGTAGCTAAGATTCGTTTGCGGCGTGGCTGAAAGACCGAGATAGGTCCGGCCAGGTTTCAAAAGATCCCTGATGCGGTTCTTTTGATCGAGGAATCCGCTGGAGCAATTCCACGAAACCAAGTTCAGGTCCTGACGGTCGGCAGATGCAAAGAAGATGAGGTGAGTGATGAAGGCACCACGGTTGGTACGGGCGCATTCCGCCAGGGTCGTGTCGCTAAAGTAATTGCGGTTATCCTCGGTCGAGACGCAGATCGGGGTGCTGGGAGACAGGTCAAATGTAGTCTCGGTGACAGTTCCCATGGTGCTGGTTTCGACATTGTATGGGTATTGCTTCATGGTTCCGTCTGTACCGCCAATGTAGAGACGCAAGTCTCTGCGGCTCCCTGCGGGCGCAGCAGCTATGGGCGAGCCGTCTTGGATTGGGATGCTGTGTCTTAGGCTCTCCCACTCCCGTCCGTCGGTACCGTTCTCAAAGTATCGTGCAGCGGTCAGAGAGTTTTCGCCAATCTCCTGAAAAAAGTTGGTCAAAACTTGGAGACGGGTGTCAAAGTTCTGATACCAGTAAGAAAAGATGGTAGACAGGTTGGAGGCTGCATAGAGACCGCTGAAGTTGTCGTAGCCCCAGATGCCTGCTTGTTCTTTGTACGGAGACTGCCGCTCTACGAGCTTGCCGTTGGGCTGAAGAAAGTAGACGTTCTTTACCAGAGAAATACTCGTGTTGGTGTGTGGGTAACCAGCCGACGCGGTCATTGGCGTTCCCGGCTTAAGCCCGTCAACAGTCGGGTCGGTGATGGATTGAACGGACCATTTACTGTCCACAGAGTCCCAAGATGATTCGAGGATTCGTGAGCGATGGGTCGAATTGGGTGGTGTGGTATGGTAAACTCGGATCTGTCGGACGCTATCAACATCGGTCCAACCCAAGGCAGCGATGCTCAGGTTGTAAAAGGTAGGTTTTGTTGATGTTGTTGTATTTGGGCCCGGCGACGCTCCCTGCCCCTGGGGCGACGAAGATTTCGAAGCGTAGTGACCTCCCACCCCACCACCAACAGCTCCGGCAATCACAATGAAGGTGACGATGGCTGCAACAATCCAAAAGACTCGTCGGCGAATACCGCATATTCTCGGTGTCGGGGGCGGAGGGTCGGGATGAGGGGGTCCATCTTGGTAGTTTGGGACAACTTCTGGGGCTTCCCTCAACGAGAAGCGTGCAAATAAAGGGGCGTAGTTTGGGTCGGATTCGGCAGGTAAACTTTGCTTTTTCCAATGGTCTATTGGGTCGGCTTGATGGTAGACTTCGATTCCGGGGTCACTGTGATACGCGGCAGCCTCGAGCGGTGGCTGCGCAACTTCGAGACCGTCATGATGATGTTGATGGGTCGCCATGTTGGGTTGGCCAACACAGGAAAGAGAAACCTCACATACTATAATGGAGAGGAGAAACTGGAAGTGGCATTAGACTGCTACAAAAGAGAAAGGGACATGGCGACGGGAATCGCGGCTGTCTCTGCATCCAATGATCCAAAACATGGGAAGGATTTCATGTTGTACGACCCATAGAATTTTGTGCATCGTGACAGTCAAATTGCTGACCGCTGCAGTTGTCAGAGAAGATCGGCGCAAGGACCAGTGAAAACGAAAACCAGACAATGATAAGCGAGATATATCCCTGATTTGGCCAGTTGAAGCTTATTTCATTTATGCAAATTGCGGCGTGGCTGCAGCATAACGTTACTTCACCGTGCCGTGTACAGAGAGAACCAATCAATCCCCAGAGCATCAAACCATCCTGGAAGTTACCAAACCCCCCGCTCCTCCCGTCCCGTCTGCCCTTCCCGTTCACGCCGTTTCAAATGCAGTTTCTCGGATTTGTTTCAACAACCGACATGCAGCCCCAATTCTTCATTTTTATTCAACTGCCCATGAACAACACCAGCTATCTAGACATTGTCGGCAACTAGACAGTCAGTTTTGTGGCCATGCCCTCATTATTCATTTGGGCCTTTTGGTCCTCCACTCTGCTCGCCCAATTATCCCTTGCATCATCAAATTTGACAACATCAACTCTCAGTCCATGGCAAATATGGGGTCCTTATCGACCAAACCTCTATTTTGGACTTCGACCACAAATTCCCGACACACTTCTAATGGGTCTCATGTGGGCAAGTGGCGACGACCGAAAAAAATTATTAACCACCATTCGTGACACCTGCGAGCAAAATGACGGCATGCAAGGCTATGGTTGGACATACTACGACACCCGGGTTGGTGGTTCCCAGGTCATACACGATACTCAGCTTCAGATTGACCTTGAGACTGCTTTTCTGAAAACAGACGATGGAGACAACTGGGCTGTTTTAGTCACTGGAAACCCAAAATTGGATTCGGTAAAAACGTCCCTCATATTCCACGCTGCTGTTGAGAAGGCAGACTCAAACGGTCCCAAGACTCTGGTGTGCAACAACCGAGTCGATGATGATGAAAAGGGTATTGAGGCAAGTTGTGAGGGCGAGATTGCCACGCTCGGAAATTTTCAGTTTGAGGTCATCGGAGATAACAGCAACAAAGCCATTCATAGCACCGCAGTCAAGAGTGTACATGTCGGCGAGGACAAAATATGGCAGGCAAAATGTGAGTAAACTGGATTCGAGTTCCATGGTCAACAATAGCAGCAACTGACACCCAATGTGCAAGCCGTCTTTATTGACCAGATCAAGACTGTGGGCGGTGGAACTGGACAAAATGTGGCAGTTGAAAACAAACCTGGTGCTGGAAACATGCACTTTTTTCAGCTTACCTTTCAAGGTCCATTTAATGTGACATTTTCATATAAAAAGCAAGAAGCTACTGCTCTGGATGGTAAGTTAGGCACCGCACGACCCTTTCAAAAACTGTTTGCTGACCGACTATCTGCAGGTAATGCTCTCAAGACTGGACTTGATTCCCTTCGCTCCAAATTCCACATCAACGTAGACAAGGTATTTCCGAGATTAGCTCCATTCGACCAAGATCAATACCGACAATTCTCCAAGGAGATCTTGTCAAACCTCCTGGGTGGCCTCGGGTTCTTTCATGGAGATACCAAGATGGACAACACGCGGGCTCCCGAATATCAAGAGACGGACTTGGAGTTCTGGGTTGGGGCGGCTGCCGCTATGGCTCGAGCCCAAATCACGACAACCCCTCCGCTTACCCTTCTCTCGTATACACCTTCCCGGCCTTTTTTTCCAAGAGGTTTTCTTTGGGACGAAGGGTTTCATTTACTTCCCGTCATTGAGTGGGATCTTGACCAGGCAGTTTCGGTTTTACGGAGCTGGCTGAGCTTGATGGACGAGGACGGATGGATTGGTCGCGAGCAAATCCTGGGACCCGAGGCACGAAGCAGAGTTCCTGAACAGTTTCAGGTTCAGTACCCTCATTACGCGAACCCGCCGACGCTTTCGCTTTTGTTTCCTATTTTGGTCGAAAAACTGACAAATCCTTCCACTTACTCGGGTCATCCATCGGTTTATATCGAATCGAAAGAGCGGGCTTCTGATATGTTCAAGGAATTGTATCCGTTGTTATCCCGTCATTATCAATGGTTCCGACGGACCCAGGCAGGCAAATTTAGCGGTTTATACTCTAGACCTGACGGTGCAGTTAAAGGCGAGGGATATCGATGGCGCGGAAGGACACCGCAACATTGCCTCACGAGCGGCCTGGACGATTATCCCAGAGCGAATCCACCACATCCCGGTGAACTACACGTTGATGCTCTCGCTTGGGTCGGAGCGTCGGCTAGGGCTCTCCAACAAGTGGCCAAATATTTGGGGGAGGATACCGATGCAGCTATTTTTGAACAGCACGTCTCGGACATCAAGCACAACCTCGACATCTTGCACTGGAACCCGGAAACAAAAACGTATTGTGACGCAACCATCCAAAATGACAACAAATACACTTTCATCTGCCGCGACGGTTACCTATCTTTGTTTCCACTCCTCCTGGGTCATTTACACGCAGAGCATCCGAATCTTCCCGCCGTATTGGACTTACTCTCTGACGAATCTAAGCTCTGGTCTCCATACGGATTGCGCAGTCTAAGCGCCAAAGATCCAGATTACGCCCGTGATGAGGATTACTGGCGCGGAGCGGTATGGATGAATTTGAACGTGCTCGCGACGCTGCGGCTGAGAGACATTGGCCTTGAACAAACGGAGTATACACGCATTCGAGGGCCTAGCGAGACACAGACCAGGGCGCTGAATCTGGCTGTTGAGCTAAGGAAAAGATTGGTGGATACGGTGTATAACAGCTGGGAGAAGAGCGGTTTTTTTTGGGAACAATATAAGGATAAGACGGGGGAGGGAAGTCATAGTAGGGCATTTACGGGATGGACTGCGTGCGTGATTTTGTTGTTGGGGTTGAAGTTTAATACGAGTAATGATGGGGAGAGGGGACATGATGATGGTGATGGTGGTGGTGGAGGAGTTGATAGTCCTCCTCCGGTGGTGGTGTCATTGGGGGCGGGTCAGGTGTTGGTTGTGGTTGCTATGGGATTTATGGTGTTGATGCTGATGGTGACGGTGTTAAGGCGGCGGAGGATTCTGGTGTTATTGGCTGGCTTTGTGGAGTCAGTGTTGTATAAAGGTTGGAGAAGAGGGCAGGGTGATTATGAAGAGGTAATTGATCTTGATGAGCTGGATGCTTAGACGAGCGCCATTCTCATCCAGACCCTTATCATGATAAGAGTCACCGCTGGAGTGAGTGATCCATGGGCGGAGCACCGTGCTACCTTTTGTAGCGTCATCGTGAACCAAGCAAAGTGAAACGCCAAAGATAAGACTCGAGCGTGCCTATATCTTCTCTCCGCCGCCGCCCGCCCCCTTCTCCCTAGCAATTCACATCACCACACCCATGTCTCGTCTACGCAACGATTTAAGATACCTGCACCACCAGGCATTGCAGCTGTTTCTCATGGTTAAACTGCGCCTGCAACCAATTATGGCTTATATTCCGGGAGGTATTACCGTGGATATCGTGTTCTTCCCGGTGGCTTTGCGACATGACAATCATGATCATAATGATGCAGGCAAAGGCAGTGCTATCGCCACGAACTCGGTACAATCTCGAAGAGCAGCTCGCAAGCACAATCCCAAGCCAAACCCGTACCCGAAGCCGTTAAATTGTCTCTATCTGACAAAGCACAAAACCCGCGCGAAGCTCAAAATATACAAGTACACAGAGTGTTCGTACAAGAACCCCCGCCGGGATGTGACGAGGCGTCATTTCTTCCGAAAACACAAAGTAAAGAAGTTTGCCGGATGAGCTGTAACTAGTTGGCGCGGGGGGCGCGGGGGGCGCGGGGAAGACCTGTTTGGGGAGAGAAAGAGAGAGAGAGCGCGGAATGTTGAGGAGTGGTGGAGAAGAGAATAGAGATAGAGAGAGAGGAATAGTGAGAGAGAGAGAAATAAAGTGTTTGCTGGAATCAGTTATCAACTTGGCATCTTCCCTTCGCCCAGATGAGATAGCGAGAAAGTCCATGTACCTAACCGAACAGGTTCGTCACTTGGATAATGAAACACATGGATGCGGGAGAACCTCTGGTGCTTCATCGAGGCGTTAGGGGCCAGATAGTTCGACGTCAGGGGTGATGGTGAAGAGAAGGGCTGGGCCTCTCTCGGGTTAGGGTTACATCTATATATCGTATTATGGATGGCCTTTCACAGAGGTAATATTTGGGAAATAATCGGGTTTTATTTTTCATTGTCTATTAAAAAGACTTGTTGGATTTGGATAATGGATAATATATACGTGGTGTCACGGCGGTTGCGCCGTGTCCGCTGATATCCACTAAGTGGAGCACGCGTCAATGCGACCAAAAGATTTTGCATCTTGCTGCCGCGAGATCTGTTTGTAGCTCTTCGAGCTACGTCTTGTCAATAGAGCCTGCCCGTACCTGACGGAATAGAGCCCAGACTGTAATATAGCTGAATACCATTGTCAACGTTCTGCCAACCCTACCTTGCCCGTGACACTTTCCTCGGATCATGGTGAATTTTGCAATCTGAAATTTTCATTTCACAACACTAGGTCACTCACTCACTGTCAGGCACATGAATGAAACTGTGAAATTGGATAAAAAAGACAAAAAAAAAACGCTCGAAATATTTATGTGCTGACAAAGTAAAAAAATACTACTGATGGGGGGGGGTCTTCACCACGGTTGGAAAAATATACATGGGCAGATAACACTCCTCTTCACAATCCCTACAACTCCTTTCCTTCCTTCTATCCTACTAGAGTATAGATAGGAACTACCTACTACTCAAAATTACTCAGAGGTGCTATCGTCTTCCGTGTTATCAGGCACAATAAATCTAGCGAGTAAATCCCTGGCGCTCTCGCGGCGGTCAACTGCTGAAAGGCGCTTGATTGTTCTCCGGCCGGCCTGTTGATTGTTGTTGCCATTGTTGTTGTTTCTACCGTTACCGTTGTTCTGGTTGTTGTTGTTGCTATTTCTGCCGTTTCCGAATCTGTTACCTCCGTTCCTGTTTCTGCCATTACCGTTGCCGCCAGTGGGAGTGGCTGAAGCCGCGGGCTGAGCGGTGGTGGGAGCAGGGGCGACGGTTGGGGTGACAACTGGGAAGGTGTTGGTGACGGTGTTTAACGCGAGGATGGCCTCAACGATCTTGAGGTTTTGGTTCTGCTCGTCGGTGCCGGCGTCCTGGTTGGCCTTGATGGCGGCGGTGAGCGCCTTGCGGTTCGAGGCCGCCTCAAATTCAATTTGTTCGAGACTGTCATTAGCCTTGATGTTATCTGGCGAGTTGACATTGGCCTTTACATCTGTCTGCTGAACGGCAAAGCAGCCTGTTGTTATTTGTTAGTCAAGGTTGTTGTAGTGAATAAAAAAGGAAGAGATAGGTACATACCGCCAAAGGGACCAGCTTGAGCATTGTTACGGCAGCGAATGGTGCAAACATTTCCGGTGGAGGCTCCAACACACTTCAAGTCACTGGGAAGAGTGACAGTGATGTTAAAGTCTTGCTCCTTGGCCTGGGAAAGACCATTGATACCGGGAATGTTGTTCTTGACGGGCAGGGGCTCCCTGAAGACGCCCGAGTTGGAGGTCTCGTCGACCTCGCAGACAAAAGGACCAGCTCCGTCGGCATTGACCTGATGAAGAGTGATGGTCACCTCGCTACCAGATTGAACCTGAGTAACGATGCCCTCGGCGAGCTGGGCCTCGGTGACCTCTCCAACGTCAATGTTTCCGGTGAGCTTGGTGCGTCCACAGCTGTTGACGGTACCGGCTTTGATTTCGGCGTCACGAATGATGGTCGTGTCCATCTGGCAGGGGCTGATGGATGTGCAATTTCTGGCAATGGCATCGCTGACCATGAAACCGACCGATGGTGGAGAGCCGGCGAGGCCCTGAGCGGCCAAAATTACGGCATGAGCATCAACCAAGGCAAGCAGAGCCGCCAGCGGCAGGGTGTAAGTTGATTTAAAAAGCATTTTGACGAAGTGAATAAAGGGGGATAAGGCACAGCCTTTGATGAAGAAGAGAATGAATAGAAAAAAAAGAGAAGAAAAAAAAGAAGGAAAGGGCCTGCCGAGGACGAGTGATGGAAGAGTGTGTGAGTAAGGAAAAAAAAAACATGAGACCGTCCGGGAAGAGAGTTTTCAGACGGTCATATACTCATTCTAACGTTGCATGAGATTCGAACTGGTGGAGTTGATTCTAAGCGTCAGACTTTGAAGCCCCTGGTCCTGACAGAAGGGAGGGTTCATGGTGGAGAGAAGGAACGTATCGACATTATCGACAGCATCGATAGCCGCCGAAAAATGTCCGACGGGGACGAGGTCAAGGAACCATGATTGTTTCACACCCTTTTTTTCATTGTTCGACGAGTCATTCGAGGGGAAGTTTTAGGTATCGTACCAGTTGAAAAAAGGGGGATTTAAACATGGTACGGAAATACTTGTTGCCAAGAGATGATGTTCGGATCAACAGCAAACAGTCGGCAGGTAATAAACCTCCGGGAATGAACCGGGAATGACCCTGGAGATGATTGTCGCAGGCTGGTAGCTTCCTAATCTGGGGTTGTTTCAAAGGCAGGAGGTGGAGATGGTGGAGATGGGAATCCACACATCACCCCACTTTTTGAACTCTGTGACGCCGACGACAAGTTGTCGGTCAGCTGCCGGATTGTTTTAATCCAAGAAAGAGCAAGTCGAAGCGATCAAATGCAACGTCCCAAGGGCGCATTTTATTTTAGATGCACACGATGCAGTGCAAACAAGGTGTGGCGTCTGTCGATGGCGAAACACAAATTAAACCCCCTTGGCGCGAAATCTCGTACGAGCCTTACCCGACCTGTCGACATCTCTGACAGAGAGCAACAAAGAAAATGTACCTGAAAAAATGGCCGGAAACGAATATCCTTACTTGGGTCTTTGTCCGACCTGTAGCTCATTAACCTCTACACTGGGTAGCCCCTGTCATCATCACAGAAAAGCATCTTGATTGATTTATTGTGATTATCGTCAATATGGCAACACCAGGACCTTCACGCGGATACCAGCCAGTACCTCTATATATTCCTGGAGGAGGTCCTCCACCGGGACCCGTACCGGCGCCGCTTCCCAGGGCGCCTTTGATATCTCCAGGTGCCACTCCAAGTTATCAGTTGGAAACTGACCCAGCTGCTGACTCCCGTGGGCTACCAAAAGACATTCTCGCATTTCTCCCAAATGTCGCAAGTCATGTCGATTATTGGAACCAGGTGCAGCAGGCCTGGAATGAGGTCCAATACACGGGAGGCATTATGGGATTCAGGATGCTGAACCATGCAGACATGGTAAACTTTGGATTGTCTTTTGACAACCCCGGTCGTGTGTACACCAACACGAGGGGCTCGCAACTCGTTACTTGGTGGGACCAGCAGCTTAGGCACGTCGAATGGATGAGGGAGCAAACTCAGGGAGTAGCCAACCACTATCGTGAGGCAATGAATCACTTGGGACATCATTTCTACAAGGACCCCAAGGTCCAAGCAGAATTGGATCAAGTCAGAAAAGAGCTCAACGCTGCCCGTCAGCAAATCACAGACACAGCCGCAATATCTCAGCGAGAAGTACAGCGAGCACAGCAACAGGCCGCCATGGACGTCGCAGCTCAGACGCAACGGGATTATGATGAACTTCAGAAAAAGCTTGATGCTGGATTCTGGAGAGACGCTAGCGCGCCGCCTGCTCTGCTTCACCACAGCAATCCTTGGGTTGATGTTCGTGTGCGTCAGATGAGAACATTCTACGATTACGCCATGAAGTGGAGCACGAACCCAGCTTGGGCAACTCCACCGGATCTCACAGCGGCCGTGCAGAAAATTGGTGGTGGCAGTACACTGTTTAACCGCATCAATCAAATAAGCATGCGCGTTCACGGAGGTGATCTTCGTGGTGACCTCGCCATAGTCAACAATGCCCACCTCATCAACTCCCGTCACAACCAAGACTGGTACGAGTGGTTCCGGTTGGCTCTAAAGTACCATTACGGAATGCTAGATCCGATGCACTTTAAGACGGTAGAGAAAGCTCTGGACCTCGAAAAGTACGATAACAAGAGCTGGTTTTGGCTTCTTACCGAACACGAGCGATTCATCAGCAAGTATGTCACAGTCAGGAACGCCGACATCAGCGAGAAAGGCAAAATCATTAAAGAAAATACAATTACCGAGCCACATTTTATCAGCATAATCGAAGGTGCCGACCAACTTTTCAGTCTCTACGTGCCCGAATTCGCAAAGGTCTGCGAGGAAGCCGCGAAGCAGAATCCGGATCAGCCAGAGACTGGGGCTGACGTTCAGTTTATGCAAGGGGAACTCCAAAGGCTCGTGGGGCTTCGATGGGACGTTTATGAGTACGTTCAAAAGAACTTTTATCCGTTGACGTACTATGGAACAGCATTGAGAACACGTTGGGAGCAGCTTGGATTTAGCCAGTTTAACTATCCGTGGCAGGTGATGGATTGGCTCGCGATGCCAGATCCGACTCGATAGATGCACAATTTTTGATGACTTGAGAAGTCACTGTAGTTGATTGTCAATATATAGGTACAGAATACAGATTCAGGCTGAATTTTTCAAATTTCTCTCACGAAGCAGAACTCGGAGGTAGGTACCTACGCCAATGAAGTAAAAAGAGCAACTATAGTATAAGAAGACAGTCCGTCTCCAAGTCAAACAAGACCGCATCGCCGAAGACGGAGGGGAAAACCGAGACGCTCAGTTCAAAATCAAGATCGCAAACAAACGCATTTAAAACATGATACCCCTCGACCACGGCCATCATGATGCTACTGCTTTCTGAATAGTAAAACTTTGAGTGTCTACAGTATGTATCGGTTAAATTAGACTCCATGAGTAGAAAGCAACGTTTTTACGTTCAGATACTATTATTAGAATCTTTTTCTCAAGACGCTTTCTTCTATACTCGTTCAGGCAGGCAGCGTTTACAAACACCTCTCGGCCTGACCTGCACCCTCCCGGTTTTTAAACAATGCTACAACGAAGTCTTGCATCATATCCCAGTGGCATTTTAGCCGTACATGGTTTTATACCCGCAGTCTACCTTCTTCAGCATCAAATCTTTTTCATATTATCCACGCGCCAATCGTCGTCGTCCAGTTGAACCGCGCTCTGCTGGTCATTATCCTCGCGTCCTATCCACTGTAGTCCAATTTTCTTTCAAGTTTTTAATTGTATTGAGTGGGACGTTACGGGGAATGGTGACAAAGTATGACGTGTAACCTTCCATTACGTCGAACACTGGCACCGAGCACACGTGAGGTATATGTGTGCAGAGTGAGTTGGGTTAGTTTTGAAATGATTGGCAGCAGAAAATGGAATTATTGAAATGTTCTTCGGTTTTGCGATGTTTCTTTGGTGCCGGTATTGCTTGGATGAATTGGTGATTTTGTATATATATATGTAGATGTGACAAGGGCTTGAAGGTAAGGGCTTGGACTAGGGCTTGTATTCAAATCAATGTAATAATCTGTTATGGCCTCAAAGGTCCTTGCCTTCCTACAATCTGAACTGCAAGATCAAGGCCTACTTATACCGGTAGAAGCCCTCCATGGCTTCCACTGTCTCCTGGGTCCTTCACTCGACCAGAGGCCTCCTTTGGGCTTGGCCATGATTGCTAAGAATACAGGTCTTCTGACTCAGAGGTCCTACTGCTTTCTTCATGTAGATCCATCCCGTGTCGCCGACCTTCCTGACCAACCATCTTTCAAGATGCAGTGCTTCGGGCACCTGGACGTGCAGGAGCCGGGGGGGGGGGGGGGGGGGGCGGCCGGGGGGGGGGGCGGGGGGGCGGGCGGGGGGGGGGCTGGGCGGGGCGGAG